>JAWNZC010000247.1:5000-434948 GCA_035771165.1 Paragorgia papillata | reverse complement strand
ACGTGAGTTAGTAAAATGTATGCAACTAAGTATTACTCGTTTCTTATTGCTTCTTATGCTATTGGATTTTGATGTCTAGAAAAACAATCTTACGCTTTTTGTCGACATGTTAAAACAGTTAAAAGACAGACAAAAGTTTGACCAGAGTTAACTGAATATTTATTTAATCATTGAAGTCTCTATATGGCAACTGGGCAAGTTTATATATTGAAAATATTTAGGGGGCCTTTACACGAGCCCGGGTTGAGTGCCAGCCCGGGTCAGCTCGCCATCCTTGGTTATCCTTTTTTCGTGTTTACATGAACCCGGGTTGGCTGATTTTTTCTCAACCCAGGTCAGCTTTTCTCAACACAAATTATCATATTGCCAATACTTTACACGAGCCCGGGCCAAGCCAACCCGTGTTTACATGAAGGAATTGACCAAAGTTCCGCACCGTCGCATCTCCAACCCGGGTCGACCCGTCTTGGTGGGTGACCTTTTTCAAGACCCGGGTTGACCCGGCTAACGTGTAAACGCTAACAGGGGTTTATTCGTAGACGGGTTGACCCGGGTTGGCGAACTAACCCGGGTTGGCTCTCAACCCGGGCTCGTGTAAAGGCCCCCTTAGATTCTATCCATAAATAGCCATCTTCTTTTGAAAAAAATCCATCGTTTGATTTTCTTACCTTTCAGCTTAAAATGCTAGTTTTTTATTCAAAAACTGTTGTGTGAAACATTATGCTTTTGCCTGCCCTGCGATTGCAAGGATAAACAAACTTTGAATTTTATGTTTTTTAGCCATACACAGGTATATAACTGGTAATAACCTTGCAAATAGGATCCCAATGAAGCAATGTGAAGGACGAAGAATGTGTGCTTTTTAAAACTGCTATAAGACTTGAAGGTAAAGTATACCCGCTATATAATTTTATACAATATCCTGGTTGCTACGCGTGTTTTCATTGATGTTGGCCATGATCTACTAGAGGACAGACACATGGACACGTCAGCTGACTTGCTTTTTCCTTCTTCATGCCCAAAAATCCGGCAAGAGTTTCGATAAAAACCTTTTAAATTTTTGTAATAGATTCCATTTTTTCTTGTCTGTTCAGTTATAAATGCACAGAAGACATAACAACGTGGTAAGAATATTAGTGATTTCTTACCACGTTGTGACGTCATCTGTGCATCTATAACTGAACAGACAACGGCGAAATAAAGTGTGTATAAAAACAAACCTGAACCCTTAGAAAACAACCTATTGTAGTAGTTTGAAAGCCCTAAGCACTTCGCTGAACCCACAGATGCGTAAAAAACACGGTCTTATACACCTGGGAAATTAAGATAACTTGAAGTGTATGCATGGTGAAAGTATTTAAAAGCTTTTTCGCTTCGTTTAACTTATTGTGCTGATTAATTTATAACGCAGCGCTTTTAGAGCTTTCAAACTACTACAATAGGTTGTTTTCTAAGGGTTCAGGTTTTTTTGATACACACTGTAGAATCTATTTGCTAAATTGAGGTCAGAATTACAAAAAAACAATTGTCAGTGTTTAAATAAAATGTTCATATGCTGAAAAACTTTTAAATTAAAGAGTTTGAATCGCTTGACATGAGCGGGGCCAGCCCAGGCCTAACTGGCTCACGAAATATCTTCCTTCGGCCGCAAGGGAAGATTTTTCAATTAATTTAAATTAATTTGCACCTTAGTTCAACCAATTCTTTTTTTCAATGATTTTTATGCGCCTTTGGGGCAAAATTTCTTTTGAATTGCAGACAAACAAACGAGGCGTGACTGTTTTGCATAAAATAAAATAAAATTCAAATTCGTCTACTTGGGAACGTGGTTTATAAAGAAGGCGAGCATTGAAATGTTAGAAGGTTGTTCAAGTATTCGAGATGGCTCAAGAAGTTTGAAGAAGAAAGCGAATGTTAAAATAAGTAACAGTATAGATTGAGTTAAGGCTTTGGGCGATAAAGACCTTCCTTTAGCGAATACCTTGAGAATCGACCGTTATTGAGCGACCAAAGGAATATAATGTCGAGATATCCACGGACGAGATGAGCACGATGGACGAAGCAACTTCATGTTTAACGACGAAGATAACTCTGTGCCTTCCGCAAAGAACAAGGAATTATACAACACGTTCGCATAGGAACATCTGGGAAACATATCCAAGGTAAACTCTACAGTTTACAATTGTGTAGTGTACAAGAAAGTGGTGTAAAAGTATGTGTGTTGCTTCATCAAGGCGAATCTTCATCGAGCAAGCGCTCGTGTTATGGCGATCTTTTAATGTAAAGGGGAAGGCTTTAATTGTACTTGCTTGTTGTTTGTCATGAAACTAATCTGTAATTTTTTGAATGTTGTTATAGGTTCAAGAATAGGAGCCTAAAGATATTTTAATCTAAAGCGAAGCTTCAAATTGTACATGGTGGTCGGTTGTCACGAAGTAAGTCTGTTTTGAATGTTCTCTTCAGAAATGGAAGCCAGGATTTCCTTAACGTTGTTTGCTTAAAATGTTCTTGCTTGTTGTTTGTAATGAAGTTAATCTGGTAATTTTTTGAATGTGTTTTTAGAGTCGAGAATATACGAGGCAGGTTTCCTAAAGATATTTTAATCCAAATGCGAAGCTTTAAATGGCACATGGTGGTTGTTTGTCGTGAGGTTAAACACGTAAGTCACCTTTAAATGTTCTTTTAGCGATACGGATTGTAGCCAGGATTTTCTAAAAACTCTTAATGTAAAGGCGAAGGTTTAAATTATGCTTGCTGGTCATGAAGTTAATCAGAATTTTCTTTGCATACAAGAGCTCCGATGGCAGCCCCTCTCGGCCCTCTTGCGTCAGTGCCTCCATCACAATCACGAACAATAATATGCTCAGGACTGACCCCTGTTGTACTCCCACTAACACCTCAAACGCTTCACTGTTTCCATGCTTCGATTCATCGCCCGTCTAACCAGGCTTTTAACTATTGGCGAGAGGCAGCGCCCTAACAGCACATGCCACCCGTGCTCCACACTCATCTTTCAGGAATTCCCCTATTCATTTTGTCTGATTTTGGCCATTTTTTTAACTTCCAACGTGCTAAAGGGACATAATTTTGCCTTATTTCAAAAGTTGAAAAATTGGGGAAAATGTAAAGAGGGGGACCCTATTCATTTGGTCTGATTTTGGCCATTTCTTAAACTTCCAATATTTCGTCAAAAAATAATGGTTTGGATCGGATAAAGCGTTTTTGCACCTTCCCTAGCAAAGAGAAAGGCTAATTCCTGCTAAATGGCCATAATTTAACCTTATTTCAAAAGTTGAAAAATCGGCGAAAATGTAAAGAGGGGACCCTATTCATTTTGTCTGATTTTGGCTATTTTTCCAACTTCCAATATTTCGTCAAAAAATAATGGTTTGGATCGGATAAAGCGTTTTCGCACCATCCCTAGCAAAGAGAAACGCTAATACGTGCTAAATGGCCATAATTTAGCCTTATTTCAAAAGTTGAAAAATCGGCAAAAATGTAATGGAGGGACCCCATTCATTTTGTCTGATTTTGATTGTTTTTTCAACTTCCAATATTTCGTCAAAAAATAATGGTTTGGATCCGATAATGGGTTTTTCAACCTTCCCTAGCAAAGAGAAAGGCTAATTCGTACTAAAGGGCCATAATTTAGCCTTATTTCAAAATTTGAAAAATCGGCGAAAATGTAAAGGGGGGACCCTATTCATTTTGTCTGATTTTGGCCATTTCTTAAACTTCAAATATTTCGTGAAAAAATAATGGTTTCGATCGGATAAAGTGTTTATCCACCTTCCCTAGCAAAGATAAAGGCTAATTCGTGCTAAAGGGCCATAATTTAGGCTTATTTCAAAAGTTGAAAAATCGGCGAAAATGTGAAGTGGGGACCCTATTCATTTCGTCTCATTTTGGCCAGATTTTAAACTTCAAATATTTCGTCAAAAAATAATGGTTTGGATCCGATAAAGCGTTTTCTGCTCCCTAGCAAAGAGAAAGGATAATTCGTACTAAATGGCCATAATTTAGCCTTATTTCAAAAGTTGAAAAATCGGCGAAAATGTAAAGAGGGGACCCTATTAATTTTGTCTGATTTTGGCCATTTCTTAAACTTCAAATATTTTGTCAATATAATGGTTTGGATCGGATAAAGCGTTTTTGCGCTTTCCCTACCAAAAAGAAACGCTAATTCGTGCTAAATGGCCATAATTTAGCCTTATTTCAAAACTTGAAAAATCGGCGAAAGTGTAAAGGGGAGGACCCTATTCATTTTGTCTGATTTTGGCCATTCCTCAAACTTCGAATATTTCGTCAAAATAATGGTTTGGATCGGATAAAGCGTTTTCGCACCTTCCCTAGCATAGAGAAAGGCTAATCCGTGCTAAATGGCCATAATTTAGCCTTATTTCAAAAGTTGAAAAATCGGCGAAATTGTAAAGGGGGGACCCTATTCATTTTGTCTGATTTTAGCCATATCTTAAACATCAAATATTTCGTGAAAAAATGTTTTGGAAAGGATAAAACGGTTTCGCACCTTCCCTAGCATAGAGAAAGGCTAATTCGTGCTAAATGGCCATAATTTAGCCTTATTTCAAAAGTTGAAGAATCGGTGAAAGTGTAAAGGGGGGACCCTATTCATTTTGTCTGATTTCGGCCATATCTTAAACTTCAAATATTTCGTGCAAAAATGTTTGGGATAGCAAAAAACGTTTTCGCACCTTCCGTAGCATACAGAAAGGCTAATTCCTGTTAAATAGCCATAATTTATGCTTATTTCAAAAGTTGAAAAATCGGCAAAAGTGTAAAGGGGACCCTATTCATTTTGTCTGATTTTGGCCATTTCTTAAACTTCAAATATTTCGTAAAAAAATAATGTTTTGGAAAGGATAAAACGTTTTCGCGGCTTCGCTAGCATAGAAAGGCTAATTCCTGCTAAATGGCCATAATTTAGCCTTATTTCAAAAGTTGAAAAATCGGCGAAATTGAAATGGGGGGGACCCTATTCATTTTGTCTGATTTTGGCCATTTCTTAAACTTCGAATATTTCGTCAAAAAATGTTTTGGATCGGATAAAACGTTTTCCCACCTTCCCTAGCATAGAGAGAGGCTAATTCGTGTTTAATGGCCATAATTTAGACTTATTTCAAAAGTTGAAAAATCGGCAAAAGTGTAAAGGGGGACCCTATTCATTTTGGCCATATCTTAAACTTCAAATATTTCGTGAAAAAATGATGTTTTTGATAGCATAAAACGTTTTCGCACCTTCCCTAGCATACAGAAAGGCTAATTCGTGCTAAATAGTCATAATTTAGCTTTATTTCAAAAGTTGAAAAAACGGCAAAAGTGTAAAGGATGACCCTATTCATTTTCTCTGATTTTGGCCATTTCTTAAACAACAAATATTTCGTAAAAAAATGTTTTGGATCCGATAAAACGTTTTCGCACCTTCCCTAGCATAGAGAAAGGCTAATCCGTGCTAAATGGCCTTAATTTAGTCTTATTTCGAAAGTTTAAAAATCGGTCAAAGTGTAAAGGGGAGACCCTATTCATTTTGTCTGATTTTGGCCATATGCTAAACTTCAAATATTTCGTCAAAAAATAATGTTTGGTATAGGATAAAACGTTTTCGCACCTTCCCTAGCATAGAGAAAGGCTAATCCCTGCTAAAGGGCCATAATTTAGCCTTATTTCAAAAGTTGAAAAATCGGCGAAATTGTAAAGGGGGGACCCTATTCATTTTGTCTGATTTTGGCCATTTCTTAAACTTCAAATATTTCGTAAAAAAATGTTTTGAATCGAATAAAGCGTTTTCGCACCTTCCATAGCATAGAGAAAGGCTAATTCGTGGTAAATGGCCATAATTTAGCCTTATTTCAAAAGTTGAAAAATCGGCGAAATTGTAAAGGGGGGACCCTATTCATTTTGTCTGATTTTGGCCATATCTTAAACTTCAAATATTTCGTGAAAAAATAATGTTTTCGAAAGGATAAAACGTTTTCGCACCTTCCCTAGCATAGAATAAGGCTAATTCGTATTTAATGGCCATAATTTAGTCTTATTTCGAAAGTTGAAAAATCGGCGAAAGTTGAAAAATCGGCGAACGTGAAAAAATAACGTTTTGGATAGGAGAAAACGTTTTCGCACCGTCCTTAGCATAGAGAAAGGCTAATTCGTGTTTAATGGCCATAATTTAGTTTAATTTCGAAAGCTTAAAAATCGGCGAAAGTGTAAAGGGGGGGACCCTATTCATTTTGCCTGATTTTGACCATATCTTAAACTTCAAATATTTCGTCAAAAAATAATGTTTTGTATAGGATAAAACGTTTTCGCACCTTCCCTAGCATAGAGAAAGGCTAATCCGTGCTAAATGGCCATAATTTAGCCTTATTTCAAAAGTTGAAAAATCGACGAAATTGTAAAGGGGGGACCCTATTCATTTTGTCTGATTTTAGCCATATCTTAAACTTCAAATATTTCGTGAAAAAATAATGTTTTGGATAGCTTAAAACGTTTTCTCACCTTCCCTAGCATACAGAAAGGCTAATTCGTGCTAAACAGTCATAATTTAGCCTTATTTCAAAAGTTGAAAAATCGGCAAAAGTGTAAAGGGGGAACGCTATTCATTTTGTCTGATTTTGACCATTTGTTTAACTTCGAATATTTCGTCAGAAAATAATGTTTTGGTTCGGATAAAACGTTTTCGCACCTTCCCTAGCATAGAGCGAGGCTAATTCGTGTTTAATGGCCATAATTTAGACTTATTTCGAAAGTTGAAAAATCGGTGAAAGTGTAAAGGGGGGACCCTATTCATTTTGCCTGATTTTGACCATACCTTAAACTTAAAATATTTCGTGAAAAAATAACGATTTGGATAGGAGAAAACGTTTTCGCACCGTCCTTAGCATAGAGAAAGGCTAATTCGTTTTTAATGGCCATAATTTAGTCGTATTTCGAAAGCTTAAAAATCGGCGAAAGTGTAAAGGGGGGACCCTATTCATTTTGTCTGATTTTGGCCATATGTTAAACTTCAAATATTTCGTCAAAAAATAATGTTTTGTATAGGATAAAACGTTTTCGCACCTTCCCTAGCATAGAGAAAGGCTAATCCGTGTTAAATGGCCATAATTTAGCCTTATTTCAAAAGTTGAAAAATCGGCGAAATTGTAAAGGGGGGACCCTATTCATTTTGTCTGATTTTAGCCATATCTTAAACATCAAATATTTCGTGAAAAAATAATGTGTTGGATAGGATAAAACGTTTCTGCACCTTCCCTAGCATAGAGAAAGGCTAATTCGTGCTAAATGGCCATAATTTAGCCTTATTTCAAAAGTTGAAGAATCGGTGAAAGTGTAAAGGGGGGACCCTATTCATTTTGTCTGATTTTGGCCATATCTTAAACTTCAAATATTTCGTGCAAAAATAATGTTTTGGATAGCAAAAAACGCTTTCGCACCTTCCGTAGCATACAGAAACGCTAATTCCTGTTAAATAGTCATAATTTATGCTTATTTCGAAAGTTGATAAATCGGCAAAAGTGTAAAGGATGACCCTATTCATTTTCTCTGATTTTGGCCATTTCTTAAACAACAAATATTTCGTAAAAAAAAGTAATGTTTTGAATCGAATAAAGCGTTTTCGCACCTTCCATAGCATAGAGAAAGGCTAATTCGTGCTAAATGGCCATAATTTAGCCTTATTTCAAAAGTTGAAAAATCAGCGAAATTGTAAAGGGGGGGACCCTATTCATTTTGTCTGATTTTGGCCATATCTTAAAATTCAAATATTTCGTGAAAAAATGTTTTGGAAAGGATAAAACGTTTTCGCACCTTCCCTAACGTAGAGAAAGGCTAATTCGTGCTAAATGGCCATAATTTAGCTTTATTTCAAAAGTTGAAAAATCGGCGAAATTGAAATGGAGGGACCCTATTCATTTTGTCTCATTTTGGCCATTTGTTAAACTTCGAATATTTCGTCAAAAAATGTTTTGGATCGGATAAAACGTTTTCCCACCTTCCCTAGCATAGAGAGAGGCTAATTCGTGTTTAATGGCCATAATTTAGACTTATTTCGAAAGCTTAAAAATCGGCGAAAGTGTAAAGGGGGGACCCTATTCATTTTGTCTGATTTTGGCCATATGTTAAACTTCAAATATTTCGTCAAAAAATAATGTTTTGTATAGGATAAAACGTTTTCGCACCTTCCCTAGCATAGAGAAAGGCTAATCCGTGTTAAATGGCCATAATTTAGCCTTATTTCAAAAGTTGAAAAATCGGCGAAATTGTAAAGGGGGGACCCTATTCATTTTGTCTGATTTTAGCCATTTCTTAAACTTCAAATATTTCGTGAAAAAATAATGTTTTGGATAGGATAAAACGTTTTCGCACCTTCCCTAGCATAGAGAAAGGCTAATTCGTGTTTAATGGCCATAATTTAGTCTTATTTCGAAAGTTGAAAAATCGGCGAAAGTGTAAAGGGGGGACCCTATTCATTTTGTCTGATTTTGGCCATATGTTAAACTTCAAATATTTCGTCAAAAAATAATGTTTTGGATAGCAAAAAACGCTTTCGCACCTTCCGTAGCATACAGAAACGCTAATTCCTGTTAAATAGTCATAATTTATTCTTATTTCGAAAGTTGAAAAAACGTCAAAAGTGTAAAGGATGACCCTATTCATTTTCTCTGATTTTGGCCATTTCTTAAACAACAAATATTTCGTAAAAAAATGTTTTGAATCGAATAAAGCGTTTTCGCACCTTCCATAGCATAGAGAAAGGCTAATTCGTGCTAAATGGCCATAATTTAGCCTTATTTCAAAAGTTGAAAAATCAGCGAAATTGTAAATGGGGGACCCAATTCATTTTGTCTGATTTTGGCCATATGTTAAACTTCAAATATTTCGTCAAAAAATAATGTTTTGGAAAGGATAAAACGTTTTCGCACCTTCCCTAACGTAGAGAAAGGCTAATTCGTGCTAAATGGCCATAATTTAGCTTTATTTCAAAAGTTGAAAAATCGGCGAAATTGAAATGGAGGGACCCTATTCATTTTGTCTCATTTTGGCCATTTGTTAAACTTCGAATATTTCGTCAAAAAATGTTTTGGATCGGATAAAACGTTTTCCCACCTTCCCTAGCATAGAGAGAGGCTAATTCGTGTTTAATGGCCATAATTTAGACTTATTTCGAAAGCTTAAAAATCGGCGAAAGTGTAAAGGGGGGACGCTATTCATTTTGTCTGATTTTAGCCATATCTTAAACTTCAAATATTTCGTGAAAAAATAATGTTTTGGATAGCAAAAAAGGTTTTCGCACCTTCCGTAGCATACAGAAAGGCTAATTCGTGCTAAACAGTCATAATTTAGCCTTATTTCAAAAGTTGAAAAATCGGCGAAAGTGTAAAGGGGGGACCCTATTCATTTTGTCTGATTTTGGCCATTTCTTAAACTTCGAATATTTCGTCAAAAAATGTTTTGGATCGGATAAAACGTTTTCCCACCTTCCCTAGCATAGAGAAAGGCTAATTCGTGTTTAATGGCCATAATTTAGTCTTATTTCGAAAGTTGAAAAATCGGCGAAAGTGTAAAGGGGGGACCCTATTCATTTTGCCTGATTTTGACCATACCTTAAACTTCAAATATTTCGTGAAAAAATAACGTTTTGGATAGGATAAAACGTTTTCGCACCGTCCTTAGGATAGAGAAAGGCTAATTCGTGTTTAATGGCCATAATTTAGTCTTATTTCGAAAGTTTAAAAATCGGCGAAAGTGTAAAGGGGGGACCCTATTCATTTTGCCTGATTTTGACCATACCTTAAAGTTCAAATATTTCGTGAAAAAATAACGTTTTGGATAGGATAAAACGTTTTCGCACCGTCCTTAGCATAGAGAAAGGCTAATTCATGTTTAATGGTCATGATTTAGCCTTATTTCGAAAGTTGAAAAATCGGCGAAAGGGTAAAGGGGGGACCCTATTCATTTTGCCTGATTTTGACCATACCTTAAACTTCAAATGTATGGTGAAAAAACAACGTTTTGGATAGGATAAAACGTTTTCGCACCGTCCTTAGCATAGAGAAAGGCTAATTCATGTTTAATGGCCATAATTTAGTCTTATTTCGAAAGTTTAAAAATCGGCGAAAGTGTAAAGGGGGGACCCTATTCATTTTGTCTGATTTTGGCCATTTCTTAAACTTCGAATATTTCGTCAAAAAATAATGTTTTGGATCAGATAAAACGTTTTCCCACCTTCCCTAGCATAGAGAAAGGCTAATTCGTGTTTAATGGCCATAATTTAGTCTTATTTCGAAAGTTTAAAAATCGGTCAAAGTGTAAAGGGGGGACCCTATTCATTTTGTCTGATTTTGGCCATATGTTAAACTTCAAATATTTCGTGAAAAAATGATGTTTTTGATAGCATAAAACGTTTTCGCACCTTCCCTAGCATACAGAAAGGCTAATTCGTGCTAAATAGTCATAATTTAGCCTTATTTCAAAAGTTGAAAAAACGGCAAAAGTGTAAAGGATGACCCTATTCATTTTCTCTGATTTTGGCCATTTCTTAAACAACAGATATTTCGTTAAAAAGTAATGTTTTGAATCGAATAAAGCGTTTTCGCACCTTCCATAGCATAAAGGCTAATTCGTGCTAAATGGCCATAATTTAGCCTTATTTCAAAAGTTGAAAAATCGGCGAAATTGTAAAGGGGGGACCCTATTCATTTTGTCTGATTTTGGCCATATCTTAAAATTCAAATATTTCGTGAAAAAATAATGTTTTGTATAGGATAAAACGTTTTCGCACCTTCCCTAGCATAGAGAAAGGCTAATCCGTGCTAAATGGCCTTAATTTAGCCTTATTTCAAAAGTTGAAAAATCGGCGAAATTGTAAAGGGGGGACCCTATTCATTTTGTCTGATTTTGGCCATATCTTAAACTTCAAATATTTCGTGAAAAAATAATGTTTTGGAAAGGATAAAACGTTTTCGCACCTTCCCTAACGTAGAGAAAGGCTAATTCGTGCTAAATGGCCATAATTTAGCTTTATCTCAAAAGTTGAAAAATCGGCGAAATTGAAATGGAGGGACCCTATTCATTTTGTCTGATTTTGGCCATTTGTTAAACTTCGAATATTTCGTCAAAAAATGTTTTGGATCGGATAAAACGTTTTCCCACCTTCCCTAGCATAGAGAGAGGCTAATTCGTGTTTAATGGCCATAATTTAGACTTATTTCGAAAGTTGAAAAATCGGCGAAAGTGTAAAGGGGGGACCCTATTCATTTTGCCTGATTTTGACCATACCTTAAACTTCAAATATTTCGTGAAAAAATAACGTTTTGGATAGAAGAAAACGTTTTCGCACCGTCCTTAGCATAGAGAAAGGCTAATTCGTATTTAATGGCCATAATTTAGTCTTATTTCGAAAGCTTAAAAATCGGCGAAAGTGTAAAGGGGGACGCTATTCATTTTGTCTGATTTTAGCCATATCTTAAACTTCAAATATTTCGTGAAAAAATAATGTTTTGGATAGCAAAAAACGTTTTCGCACCTTCCGTAGCATACAGAAAGGCTAATTCGTGCTAAATAGTCATAATTTAGCCTTATTTCAAAAGTTGAAAAAACGGCAAAAGTGTAAAGGGCGGACCCTATTCATTTTGTCTGATTTTGGCCATTTGTTAAACATCGAATATTTCGTCAAAAAATGTTTTGGATCGGATAAAACGTTTTCCCACCTTCCCTAGCATAGAGAGAGGCTAATTCGTGTTTAATGGCCATAATTTAGACTTATTTCGAAAGTTGAAAAATCGGCGAAAGTGTATAGGGGGGACCCTATTCATTTTGCCTGATTTTGACCATACCTTAAACTTCAAATATTTCGTGAAAAAATAACGTTTTGGATAGAAGAAAACGTTTTCGCACCGTCCTTAGCATAGAGAAAGGCTAATTCGTATTTAATGGCCATAATTTAGTCTTATTTCGAAAGCTTAAAATCGGCGAAAGTGTAAAGGGGGGACCCTATTCATTTTGCCTGATTTTGACCATACATTAAACTTCAAATATTTCGTGAAAAAATAACGTTTTGGATAGGATAAAACGTTTTCGCACCGTCCTTAGCATAGAGAAAGGCTAATTCATGTTTAATGGCCATGATTTAGTCTTATTTCGAAAGTTGAAAAATCGGCGAAAGCGTAAAGGGGGGACCCTATTCATTTTGCCTGATTTTGACCATACCTTAAACTTCAAATATTTCGTGAAAAAATAACGTTTTGGATAGGATAAAACGTTTTCGCACCGTCCTTAGGATAGAGAAAGGCTAATTCGTGTTTAATGGCCATAATTTAGTCTTATTTCGAAAGTTTAAAAATCGGCGAAAGTGTAAAGGGGGGACCCTATTCATTTTGTCTGATTTTGGCCATTTCTTAAACTTCGAATATTTCGTCAAAAAATAATGTTTTGGATCCGATAAAACGTTTTCCCACCTTCCCTAGCATAGAGAAAGGCTATTTCGTGCTAATGGCCATAATTTAGTCTTATTTCGAAAGTTTAAAAATCGGTCAAAGTGTAAAGGGGGGACCCTATTCATTTTGTCTGATTTTGGCCATATGTTAAACTTCAAATATTTCGTCAAAAAATAATGTTTTGTATAGGATAAAACGTTTTCGCACCTTCCCTAGCATAGAGAAAGGCTAATCCGTGCTAAATAGGCTTAATTTAGCCTTATTTCAAAAGTTTAAAAATCGGCGAAAGTGTAAAGGGGGACCCTATTCATTTTGTCTGATTTTGGCCATTTCTTAAACTTCAAATATTTCGTCAAAAAATAATGGTTTGGGTCGGATAAAACGTTTTCCCACCTTCCCTAGCATAGAGAAAGGCTAATTCCTGTTCAATGGCCATAATTTAGTCTTATTTCGAAAGTTGAAAAATCGGCGAAAGTGTAAAGGGGGGACCCTATTCATTTTGTCTGATTTTGGCCATATGTTAAACTTCAAATATTTCGGAAAAAAATGTTTTGTATAGGATAAAACGTTTTCGCACCGTCCTTAGCATAGAGAAAGGCTAATTCGTGTTTAATGGCCATAATTTAGTCTTATTTCGAAAGTTTAAAAATCGGCGAAAGTGTAAAGGGGGGACCCTATTCATTTTGCCTGATTTTGACCATATTTTAAACTTCAAATATTTCGTGAAAAAATAACGTTTTGGATAGGACAAAACGTTTTCGCACCTTCCCTAGCATAGAGAAAGGCTAATTCGTACTAAATGGCCCTAATTTAGCCTTATTTCAAAAGTTGAAAAATCGGCGAAAGTGTAAAGGGGGGACCCTATTCATTTTGCCTGATTTTGACCATATTTTAAACTTCAAATATTTCGTGAAAAAATAATGTTTTGGATAGGATAAAACGTTTTCGCACCTTCTCTAGCATAGAGAAAGGCTAATTCGTGCTAAATGGCCATAATTTAGCCTTATTTCAAAAGTTGAAAAATCGGTAGAAGTGTAAAGGGGGGACCCTATTCATTTTGCCTGATTTTGACCATATTTTAAACTTCAAATATTTCGTGAAAAAATAACGTTTTGGATAGGATAAAACGTTTTCGCACCTTCCCTAGCATAGAGAAAGGCTAATTCGTCCTAAATGGCCATAATTTTGCCTTATTTCAAAAGTTGAAAAATCGGCGAAAGTGTAAAGGGGGGACCCTATTCATTTTACCTGATTTTGACCATATTTTAAACTTCAAATATTTCGTGAAAAAATAACGTTTGGGATAGGACAAAACGTTTTCGCACCTTCCCTAGCATAGAGAAAGGCTAATTCGTGCTAAATGGCCATAATTTAGTCTTATTTCAAAAGTTGAAAAATCGGCGAAAGTGTAAAGGGGGGACCCTATTCATTTTGCCTGATTTTGACCATATTTTAAACTTCAAATATTTCGTGAAAAAATAACGTTTTGGATAGGATAAAACGTTTTCGCACCTTCCCTAGCATAGAGAAAGGCTAATTCGTGCTAAATGGCCATAATTTAGCCTTATTTCAAAAGTTGAAAAATCGGCGAAAGTGTAAAGGGGGGACCCTATTCATTTTGCCTGATTTTGACCATATTTTAAACTTCAAATATTTCGTGAAAAAATAACGTTTTGGATAGGATAAAACGTTTTCGCACCTTCCCTAGCATAGAGAAAGGCTAATTCGTGTTTAATGGCCATAATTTAGTCTTATTTCGAAAGTTGAAAAATCGGCGAAAGTGTAAAGGGGGGACCCTATTCATTTTGCCTGATTTTGACCATATTTTAAACTTCAAATATTTCGTGAAAAAATAACGTTTTGGATAGGATAAAACGTTTTCGCACCTTCTCTAGCATAGAGAAAGGCTAATTCGTGCTAAATGGCCCTAATTTAGCCTTATTTCAAAAGTTGAAAAATCGGCGAATGTGTAAAGGGGGGACCCTATTCATTTTGCCTGATTTTGACCATATTTTAAACTTCAAATATTTCGTGAAAAAATAATGTTTTGGAAAGGATAAAACGTTTTCGCACCTTCCCTAACGTAGAGAAAGGCTAATTCGTGCTAAATGGCCATAATTTAGCCTTATTTCAAAAGTTGAAAAATCGGTAGAAGTGTAAAGGGGGGACCCTATTCATTTTGTCAGATTTTGGCCATTTCTTAAACTTCAAATATTTCGTGAAAAAATGTTTTGGATAGGATAAAACGTTTTCGCACCTTCTCTAGCATAGAGAAAGGCTAATTCGTGCTAAATGGCCCTAATTTAGCCTTATTTCAAAAGTTGAAAAATCGGCGAAAGTGTAAAGGGGGGACCCTATTCATTTTGCCTGATTTTGACCATATTTTAAACTTCGAATATTTCGTGAAAAAATAATGGTTTGGATCGGACAAAACGTTTTCGCACTTTCCCTAGCATAGAGAAAGGCTAATTCGTGCTAAATGGCCATAATTTAGCCTTATTTCGAAAGCTTAAAAATCGGCGAAAGTGTAAAGGGGGGACGCTATTCATTTTGTCTGATTTTAGCCATATCTTAAACTTCAAATATTTCGTGAAAAAATAATGTTTTGGATAGCAAAAAACGTTTTCGCACCTTCCGTAGCATACAGAAAGGCTAATTCGTGCTAAATAGTCATAATTTAGCCTTATTTCAAAAGTTGAAAAAACGGCAAAAGTGTAAAGGGCGGACCCTATTCATTTTGTCTGATTTTGGCCATTTGTTAAACATCGAATATTTCGTCAAAAAATGTTTTGGATCGGATAAAACGTTTTCCCACCTTCCCTAGCATAGAGAGAGGCTAATTCGTGTTTAATGGCCATAATTTAGACTTATTTCGAAAGTTGAAAAATCGGCGAAAGTGTATAGGGGGGACCCTATTCATTTTGCCTGATTTTGACCATACCTTAAACTTCAAATATTTCGTGAAAAAATAACGTTTTGGATAGAAGAAAACGTTTTCGCACCGTCCTTAGCATAGAGAAAGGCTAATTCGTATTTAATGGCCATAATTTAGTCTTATTTCGAAAGCTTAAAAATCGGCGAAAGTGTAAAGGGGGGACCCTATTCATTTTGCCTGATTTTGACCATACATTAAACTTCAAATATTTCGTGAAAAAATAATGTTTTGGATAGGATAAAACGTTTTCGCACCGTCCTTAGCATAGAGAAAGGCTAATTCATGTTTAATGGCCATGATTTAGTCTTATTTCGAAAGTTGAAAAATCGGCGAAAGCGTAAAGGGGGGACCCTATTCATTTTGCCTGATTTTGACCATACCTTAAACTTCAAATGTATGGTGAAAAAATAACGTTTTGGATAGGATAAAACGTTTTCGCACCGTGCTTAGCATAGAGAAAGGCTAATTCATGTTTAATGGCCATAATTTAGTCTTATTTCGAAAGTTTAAAAATCGGCGAAAGTGTAAAGGGGGGACCCTATTCATTTTGTCTGATTTTGGCCATTTCTTAAACTTCGAATATTTCGTCAAAAAATAATGTTTTGGATCCGATAAAACGTTTTCCCACCTTCCCTAGCATAGAGAAAGGCTATTTCGTGCTAATGGCCATAATTTAGTCTTATTTCGAAAGTTTAAAAATCGGTCAAAGTGTAAAGGGGGGACCCTATTCATTTTGTCTGATTTTGGCCATATGTTAAACTTCAAATATTTCGTCAAAAAATAGTGTTTTGTATAGGATAAAACGTTTTCGCACCTTCCCTAGCATAGAGAAAGGCTAATCCGTGCTAAATAGGCTTAATTTAGCCTTATTTCAAAAGTTTAAAAATCGGCGAAAGTGTAAAGGGGGGACCCTATTCATTTTGTCTGATTTTGGCCATTTCTTAAACTTCAAATATTTCGTCAATAAATAATGGTTTGGGTCGGATAAAACGTTTTCCCACCTTCCCTAGCATAGAGAAAGGCTAATTCCTGTTTAATGGCAATAATTTAGTCTTATTTCGAAAGTTGAAAAATCGGCGAAAGTGTAAAGGGGGGACCCTATTCATTTTGTCTGATTTTGGCCATATGTTAAACTTCAAATATTTCGGAAAAAAATGTTTTGTATAGGATAAAACGTTTTCGCACCGTCCTTAGCATAGAGAAAGGCTAATTCGTGTTTAATGGCCATAATTTAGTCTTATTTCGAAAGTTTAAAAATCGGCGAAAGTGTAAAGGGGGGACCCTATTCATTTTGCCTGATTTTGACCATATTTTAAACTTCAAATATTTCGTGAAAAAATAATGTTTTGGATATAAAACGTTTTTCGCACCTTCTCTAGCATAGAGAAAGGCTAATTCGTGCTAAATGGCCATAATTTAGCCTTATTTCAAAAGTTGAAAAATCGGTAGAAGTGTAAAGGGGGGACCCTATTCATTTTTGCCTGATTTTGACCATTCCTTAAACTTCAAATATTTCGTGAAAAAATAACGTTTTGAATAGGATAAAACGTTTTCGCACCTTCCCTAGCATAGAGAAAGGCTAATTCGTCCTAAATGGCCATAATTTTGCCTTATTTCAAAAGTTGAAAAATCGGCGAAAGTGTAAAGGGGGGACCCTATTCATTTTACCTGATTTTGACCATATTTTAAACTTCAAATATTTCGTGAAAAAATAACGTTTGGGATAGGACAAAACGTTTTCGCACCTTCCCTAGCATAGAGAAAGGCTAATTCGTGCTAAATGGCCATAATTTAGTCTTATTTCAAAAGTTGAAAAATCGGCGAAAGTGTAAAGGGGGGACCCTATTCATTTTGCCTGATTTTGACCATATTTTAAACTTCAAATATTTCGTGAAAAAATAACGTTTTGGATAGGATAAAACGTTTTCGCACCTTCCCTAGCATAGAGAAAGGCTAATTCGTGCTAAATGGCCCTAATTTAGCCTTATTTCAAAAGTTGAAAAATCGGCGAAAGTGTAAAGGGGGGACCCTATTCATTTTGCCTGATTTTGACCATATTTTAAACTTCAAATATTTCGTGAAAAAATAACGTTTTGGATAGGATAAAACGTTTTCACACCTTCTCTAGCATAGAGAAAGGCTAATTCGTACTAAATGGCCATAAGTTAGCCTTATTTCAAAAGTTGAAAAATCGGCGAAAGTGTAAAGGGGGGACCCTATTCATTTTGCCTGATTTTGACCATATTTTAAACTTCAAATATTTCGTGAAAAAATAACGTTTTGGATAGGATAAAACGTTTTCGCACCTTCCCTAGCATAGAGAAAGGCTAATTCGTGCTAAATGGCCATAATTTAGCCTTATTTCAAAAGTTGAAAAATCGGCGAAAGTGTAAAGGGGGGACCCTATTCATTTTGCCTGATTTTGACCATATTTTAAACTTCAAATATTTCGTGAAAAAATAACGTTTTGGATAGGATAAAACGTTTTCGCACCTTCTCTAGCATAGAGAAAGGCTAATTCGTACTAAATGGCCATAATTTAGCCTTATTTCAAAAGTTGAAAAATCGGCGACCCTATTCATTTTGCCTGATTTTGACCATATTTTAAACTTCAAATATTTCGTGAAAAAATAATGTTTTGGAAAGGATAAAACGTTTTCGCACCGTCCTTAGCATAGAGAAAGGCTAATTCATGTTTAATGGCCATGATTTAGTCTTATTTCGAAAGTTGAAAAATCGGCGAAAGCGTAAAGGGGGGACCCTATTCATTTTGCCTGATTTTGACCATACCTTAAACTTCAAATGTATGGTGAAAAAATAACGTTTTGGATAGGATAAAACGTTTTCGCACGGTGCTTAGCATAGAGAAAGGCTAATTCATGTTTAATGGCCATAATTTAGTCTTATTTCGAAAGTTTAAAAATCGGCGAAAGTGTAAAGGGGGGACCCTATTCATTTTGTCTGATTTTGGCCATTTCTTAAACTTCGAATATTTCGTCAAAAAATAATGTTTTGGATCCGATAAAACGTTTTCCCACCTTCCCTAGCATAGAGAAAGGCTATTTCGTGCTAATGGCCATAATTTTGCCTTATTTCAAAAGTTGAAAAATCGGCGAAAGTGTAAAGGGGGGACCCTATTCATTTTACCTGATTTTGACCATATTTTAAACTTCAAATATTTCGTGAAAAAATAACGTTTGGGATAGGACAAAACGTTTTCGCACCTTCCCTAGCATAGAGAAAGGCTAATTCGTGCTAAATGGCCATAATTTAGTCTTATTTCAAAAGTTGAAAAATCGGCGAAAGTGTAAAGGGGGGACGCTATTCACTTTGCCTGATTTTGACCATATTTTAAACTTCAAATATTTCGTGAAAAAATAACGTTTTGGATAGGATAAAACGTTTTCGCACCTTCCCTAGCATAGAGAAAGGCTAATTCGTGCTAAATGGCCATAATTTAGCCTTATTTCAAAAGTTGAAAAATCGGCGAAAGTGTAAAGGGGGGACCCTATTCATTTTGCCTGATTTTGACCATATTTTAAACTTCAAATATTTCGTGAAAAAATAACGTTTTGGATAGGATAAAACGTTTTCACACCTTCTCTAGCATAGAGAAAGGCTAATTCGTACTAAATGGCCATAATTTAGCCTTATTTCAAAAGTTGAAAAATCGGCGAAAGTGTAAAGGGGGGACCCTATTCATTTTGCCTGATTTTGACCATATTTTAAACTTCAAATATTTCGTGAAAAAATAACGTTTTGGATAGGATAAAACGTTTTCGCACCTTCCCTAGCATAGAGAAAGGCTAATTCGTGCTAAATGGCCATAATTTAGCCTTATTTCAAAAGTTGAAAAATCGGCGAAAGTGTAAAGGGGGGACCCTATTCATTTTGCCTGATTTTGACCATATTTTAAACTTCAAATATTTCGTGAAAAAATAACGTTTTGGATAGGATAAAACGTTTTCGCACCTTCTCTAGCATAGAGAAAGGCTAATTCGTACTAAATGGCCATAATTTAGCCTTATTTCAAAAGTTGAAAAATCGGCGACCCTATTCATTTTGCCTGATTTTGACCATATTTTAAACTTCAAATATTTCGTTGAAAAAATAATGTTTTGGAAAGGATAAAACGTTTTTCGCACCTTCCTTAGCATAGAGAAAGGCTAATTCATGTTTAAATGGCCATGATTTAGTCTTATTTCGAAAGTTGAAAAATCGGCGAAAGCGTAAAGGGGGGACCCTATTCATTTTGCCTGATTTTGACCATATCTTAAACTTCAAATATTTGGTGAAAAAATAACGTTTTGGATAGGAATAAAACGTTTTCGCACGGTGCTTAGCATAGAGAAAGGCTAATTCGTGTTTAATGGCCATAATTTAGTCTTATTTCGAAAGTTTAAAAAATCGGCGAAAGTGTAAAGGGGGGACCCTATTCATTTTGTCTGATTTTGGCCATTTCTTAAACTTCGAATATTTCGTCAAAAAATAATGTTTTGGATCCGATAAAACGTTTTCGCACCTTCCCTAGCATAGAGAAAGGCTAATTTCGTGCTAAATGGCCATAATTTAGCCTTATTTCGAAAGTTGAAAAATCGGTCAAAGTGTAAAGGGGGGACCCTATTCATTTTGTCTGATTTTGGCCATATGTTAAACTTCAAATATTTCGTCAAAAAATAGTGTTTTGTATAGGATAAAACGTTTTCGCACCTTCCCTAGCATAGAGAAAGGCTAATTCCGTGCTAAATAGGCTTAATTTAGCCTTATTTCAAAAGTTTAAAAATCGGCGAAAGTGTAAAGGGGGGACCCTATTCATTTTGTCTGATTTTGGCCATTTCTTAAACTTCAAATATTTCGTCAATAAATAATGGTTTTGGGTCGGATAAAACGTTTTCGCACCTTCCCTAGCATAGAGAAAGGCTAATTCCTGTTTAATGGCAATAATTTAGTCTTATTTCGAAAGTTGAAAAATCGGCGAAAGTGTAAAGGGGGGACCCTATTCATTTTGTCTGATTTTGGCCATATGTTAAACTTCAAATATTTCGGGAAAAAATGTTTTGGATAGGATAAAACGTTTTCGCACCTTCCTTAGCATAGAGAAAGGCTAATTCGTGCTAAATGGCCATAATTTAGTCCTTATTTCGAAAGTTTAAAAATCGGCGAAAGTGTAAAGGGGGGACCCTATTCATTTTGCCTGATTTTGACCATATTTTAAACTTCAAATATTTCGTGAAAAAATAATGGTTTGGATCGGACAAAACGTTTTCGCACCTTCCCTAGCATAGAGAAAGGCTAATCCGTGCTAAATAGGCTTAATTTAGCCTTATTTCAAAAGTTTAAAAATCGGCGAAAGTGTAAAGGGGGGGACCCTATTCATTTTGTCTGATTTTGGCCATTTCTTAAACTTCAAATATTTCGTCAATAAATAATGGTTTGGGTCGGATAAAACGTTTTCCCACCTTCCCTAGCATAGAGAAAGGCTAATTCCGTGCTAAATGGCAATAATTTAGTCTTATTTCGAAAGTTGAAAAATCGGCGAAAGTGTAAAGGGGGGACCCTATTCATTTTGTCTGATTTTGGCCATATGTTAAACTTCAAATATTTCGTGAAAAAAAATGTTTTGGATAGGATAAAACGTTTTCGCACCTTCCCTTAGCATAGAGAAAGGCTAATTCGTGTTTAATGGCCATAATTTAGTCTTATTTCAAAAGTTGAAAAATCGGCGAAAGTGTAAAGGGGGGACCCTATTCATTTTGCCTGATTTTGACCATATTTTAAACTTCAAATATTTCGTGAAAAAATAATGTTTTGGATAGGATAAAACGTTTTCGCACCTACCCTAGCATAGAGAAAGGCTAATTCGTGCTAAATGGCCATAATTTAGCCTTATTTCAAAAGTTGAAAAATCGGTAGAAAGTGTAAAGGGGGGACCCTATTCATTTTGCCTGATTTTTGACCATATTTTAAACTTCAAATATTTCGTGAAAAAATAACGTTTTGGATAGGATAAAACGTTTTCGCACCTTCCCTAGCATAGAGAAAGGCTAATTCGTCCTAAATGGCCATAATTTAGCCTTATTTCAAAAGTTGAAAAATCGGCGAAAGTGTAAAGGGGGGACCCTATTCATTTTACCTGATTTTGACCATATTTTAAACTTCAAATATTTCGTGAAAAAATAACGTTTTGGGATAGGATAAAACGTTTTCGCACCTTCCCTAGCATAGAGAAAGGCTAATTCGTGCTAAATGGCCATAATTTAGTCTTATTTCAAAAGTTGAAAAATCGGCGAAAGTGTAAAGGGGGGACCCTATTCATTTTGCCTGATTTTGACCATATTTTAAAACTTCAAATATTTCGTGAAAAAATAACGTTTTGGATAGGATAAAACGTTTTCGCACCTTCCCTAGCATAGAGAAAGGCTAATTCGTGCTAAATGGCCATAATTTTGCCTTATTTCAAAAGTTGAAAAATCGGCGAAAGTGTAAAGGGGGACCCTATTCATTTTGCCTGATTTTGACCATATTTTAAACTTCAAATATTTCGTGAAAAAATAACGTTTTGGATAGGATAAAACGTTTTCACACCTTCCCTAGCATAGAGAAAGGCTAATTCGTGCTAAATGGCCATAATTTTGCCTTATTTCAAAAGTTGAAAAATCGGCGAAAGTGTAAAGGGGGGACCCTATTCATTTTGCCTGATTTTGACCATATTTTAAACTTCAAATATTTCGTGAAAAAATAACGTTTTGGATAGGATAAAACGTTTTCGCACCTTCCCTAGCATAGAGAAAGGCTAATTCGTGCTAAATGGCCATAATTTAGCCTTATTTCAAAAGTTGAAAAATCGGCGAAAGTGTAAAGGGGGGACCCTATTCATTTTGCCTGATTTTGACCATATTTTAAACTTCAAATATTTCGTGAAAAAAATAACGTTTTGGATAGGATAAAACGTTTTCGCACCTTCCCTAGCATAGAGAAAGGCTAATTCGTGCTAAATGGCCATAATTTAGCCTTATTTCAAAAGTTGAAAAATCGGCAAAAGTGTAAAGGGGGGGACCCTATTCATTTTGCCTGATTTTGACCATATTTTAAACTTCAAATATTTCGTGAAAAAATAATGTTTTGGATAGGAATAAAACGTTTTCCCACCTTCCCTAGCATAGAGAAAGGCTAATTCGTGTTTAATGGCCATAATTTAGTCTTATTTCGAAAGTTGAAAAATCGGCGAAAGTGTAAAGGGGGGACCCTATTCATTTTGCCTGATTTTGACCATACCTTAAACTTCAAATATTTCGTGAAAAAATAACGTTTTGGATAGGATAAAACGTTTTCGCACCGTCCTTAGCATAGAGAAAGGCTAATCCGTGCTAAATGGCCATAATTTAGCCTTATTTCAAAAGTTGAAAAATCGGCGAAAGTGTAAAGGGGGGACCCTATTCATTTTGTCTGATTTTGGCCATTTCTTAAACTTCAAATATTTCGTGAAAAAATAATGTTTTGGATAGGATAAAACGTTTTCGCACCTTCCCTAGCATAGAGAAAGGCTAATTCGTGCTAAATGGCCATAATTTAGCCTTATTTCAAAAGTTGAAAAATCGGCGAAAGTGTAAAGGGGGGACCCTATTCATTTTGTCTGATTTTGGCCATATGTTAAACTTCAAATATTTCGTCAAAAAATATTGTTTTGTATAGGATAAAACGTTTTCGCACCTTCCCTAGCATAGAGAAAGGCTAATCCGTGCTAAATGACCATAATTTAGCCTTATTTCAAAAGTTGAAAAATCGGCGAAATTGTAAAGGGGGGACCCTATTCATTTTGTCTGATTTTGGCCATTTCTTAAACTTCGAATATTTCGTCAAAAAATAATGTTTTGGATCGGATAAAACGTTTTCGCACCTTCCCTAGCATAGAGAAAGGCTAATTCGTGCTAAATGGCCATAATTTAGCCTTATTTCAAAAGTTGAAAAATCGGCGAAAGTGTAAAGGGGGGGACCCTATTCATTTTGTCCTGATTTTGGCCATATGTTTAAACTTCAAATATTTCGTGAAAATAATGTTTTGGATAGGATAAAACGTTTTCGCACCTTCCTTAGCATAGAGAAAGGCTAATTCGTGCTAAATGGCCATAATTTAGCCTTATTTCAAAAGTTGAAAAATCGGCGAAAGTGTAAAGGGGGGACCCTATTCATTTTGCTGATTTTGACCATATTTTAAACTTCAAATATTTCGTGAAAAAATAATGTTTTGGATAGGATAAAACGTTTTCGCACCTTCCCTAGCATAGAGAAAGGCTAATTCGTGCTAAATGGCCATAATTTAGCCTTATTTCAAAAGTTGAAAAATCGGCGAAAGTGTAAATGGGGGACCCTATTCATTTTGCCTGATTTTGACCATATTTTAAACTTCAAATATTTCGTGAAAAAATAACGTTTTGGATAGGATAAAACGTTTTCGCACCTTCCCTAGCATAGAGAAAGGCTAATTCGTGCTAAATGGCCATAATTTAGCCTTATTTCAAAAGTTGAAAAATCGGCGAAAGTGTAAAGGGGGGACCCTATTCATTTTGCCTGATTTTGGCCATATTTTAAACTTCAAATATTTCGTGAAAAAATAACGTTTTGGATAGGATAAAACGTTTTCGCACCTTCCCTAGCATAGAGAAAGGCTAATTCGTGCTAAATGGCCATAATTTAGCCTTATTTCAAAAGTTGAAAAATCGGCGAAAGTGTAAAGGGGGGACCCTATTCATTTTGCCTGATTTTGACCATATTTTAAACTTCAAATATTTCGTGAAAAAATAACGTTTTGGATAGGATAAAACGTTTTCGCACCTTCCCTAGCATAGAGAAAGGCTAATTCGTGCTAAATGGCCATAATTTAGCCTTATTTCAAAAGTTGAAAAATCGGCGAAAGTGTAAAGGGGGGACCCTATTCATTTTGCCTGATTTTGACCATATCTTAAACTTCAAATATTTCGTGAAAAAATAACGTTTTGGATAGGATAAAACGTTTTCGCACCTTCCCTAGCATAGAGAAAGGCTAATTCGTGCTAAATGGCCATAATTTAGCCTTATTTCAAAAGTTGAAAAATCGGCGAAAGTGTAAAGGGGGGACCCTATTCATTTTGCCTGATTTTGACCATATTTTAAACTTCAAATATTTCGTGAAAAAATAACGTTTTGGATAGGATAAAACGTTTTTCGCACCTTCCCTAGCATAGAGAAAGGCTAATTCGTGCTAAATGGCCATAATTTAGCCTTATTTCAAAAGTTGAAAAATCGGCGAAAGTGTAAAGGGGGGACCCTATTCATTTTGCCTGATTTTGACCATATTTTAAACTTCAAATATTTCGTGAAAAAATAACGTTTTGGATAGGATAAAACGTTTTCGCACCTTCCCTAGCATAGAGAAAGGCTAATTCGTGCTAAATGGCCATAATTTAGCCTTATTTCAAAAGTTGAAAAATCGGCGAAAGTGTAAAGGGGGGACCCTATTCATTTTGCCTGATTTTGACCATATTTTAAACTTCAAATATTTCGTGAAAAAATAATGTTTTGGATAGGATAAAACGTTTTCGCACCTTCCCTAGCATAGAGAAAGGCTAATTCGTGCTAAATGGCCATAATTTAGCCTTATTTCAAAAGTTGAAAAATCGGCGAAAGTGTAAAGGGGGGACCCTATTCATTTTGTCAGATTTTGACCATTTCTTAAACTTCAAATATTTCGTGAAAAAATAATGTTTTGGATAGGATAAAACGTTTTCGCACCTTCTCTAGCATAGAGAAAGGCTAATTCGTGCTAAATGGCCATAATTTAGCCTTATTTCAAAAGTTGAAAAATCGGCGAAAGTGTAAAGGGGGGACCCTATTCATTTTGCCTGATTTTGACCATATTTTTAAACTTCAAATATTTCGTGAAAAAATAATGTTTGGATAGACAAAACGTTTTTCGCACCTTCCCTAGCATAGAGAAAGGCTAATTCGTGCTAAATGGCCATAATTTAGCCTTATTTCAAAAGTTGAAAAATCGGCGAAAGTGTAAAGGGGGACCCTATTCATTTTTGCCTGATTTGACCATATTTTAAACTTCAAATATTTCGTGAAAAAATAATGTTTGGATAGGATAAAACGTTTTCGCACCTTCCCTAGCATAGAGAAAGGCTAATTCGTGCTAAATGGCCATAATTTAGCCTTATTTCAAAAGTTGAAAAAATCGGCGAAAGTGTAAAGGGGGACCCTATTCATTTTGCCTGATTTTGACCATATTTTAAACTTCAAATATTTTCGTGAAAAAAATAATGTTTTGGATAGGATAAAACGTTTTTCGCACCTTCCCTAGCATAGAGAAAGGCTAATTCGTGCTAAATGGCCATAATTTAGCCTTATTTCAAAAGTTGAAAAATCGGCAAAGTGTAAAGGGGGGACCCTATTCATTTTGCCTGATTTTGACCATATTTTAAACTTCAAATATTTCGTGAAAAAATAACGTTTTGGATAGGATAAAACGTTTTTCGCACCTTCCCTAGCATAGAGAAAGGCTAATTCGTGCTAAATGGCCATAATTTAGCCTTATTTCAAAAGTTGAAAAATCGGCGAAAGTGTAAAGGGGGGACCCTATTCATTTTGCCTGATTTTGACCATATTTTAAACTTCAAATATTTCGTGAAAAAATAACGTTTGGATAGGATAAAACGTTTTCGCACCTTCCCTAGCATAGAGAAAGGCTAATTCGTGCTAAATGGCCATAATTTAGCCTTATTTCAAAAGTTGAAAAATCGGCGAAAGTGTAAAGGGGGACCCTATTCATTTTGCCTGATTTTTGACCATATTTTAAACTTCAAATATTTCGTGAAAAAATAACGTTTTGGATAGGATAAAACGTTTTCGCACCTTTCCTAGCATAGAGAAAGGCTAATTCGTGCTAAATGGCCATAATTTAGCCTTATTTCAAAAGTTGAAAAATCGGCGAAAGTGTAAAGGGGGGACCCTATTCATTTTGCCTGATTTTGACCATATTTTAAACTTCAAATATTTCGTGAAAAAATAACGTTTTGGATAGGATAAAACGTTTTTCGCACCTTCCCTAGCATAGAGAAAGGCTAATTCGTGCTAAATGGCCATAATTTAGCCTTATTTCAAAAGTTGAAAAATCGGCGAAAGTGTAAAGGGGGGACCCTATTCATTTTGTCTGATTTTGGCCATTTTTTAAACTTCAAATATTTCGTGAAAAAAATAACGTTTTGGATAGGATAAAACGTTTTCCGCACCTTCCCTAGCATAGAGAAAGGCTAATTCGTGCTAAATGGCCAATAATTTAGCCTTATTTCAAAAGTTGAAAAAATCGGCGAAAGTATAAAGGGGGGACCCTATTCATTTTGCCTGATTTTGACCATATTTTAAACTTCAAATATTTCGTGAAAAAATAACGTTTTGGATAGGATAAAACGTTTTCGCACCTTCCCTAGCATAGAGAAAGGCTAATTCGTGCTAAATGGCCATAATTTAGCCTTATTTCAAAAGTTGAAAAATCGGCGAAAGTGTAAAGGGGGGGACCCTATTCATTTTGCCTGATTTTTGACCATATTTTAAACTTCAAATATTTCGTGAAAAAATAACGTTTTGGATAGGATAAAACGTTTTCGCACCTTCTCTAGCATAGAGAAAGGCTAATTCGTACTAAATGGCCATAATTTAGCCTTATTTCAAAAGTTGAAAAATCGGCGAAAGTGTAAAGGGGGGACCCTATTCATTTTGCCTGATTTTGACCATATCTTAAACTTCAAATATTTCGTGAAAAAATAATGTTTTGGATAGGATAAAACGTTTTCGCACCTTCCCTAGCATAGAGAAAGGCTAATTCGTGCTAAATGGCCATAATTTAGCCTTATTTCAAAAGTTGAAAAATCGGCGAAAGTGTAAAGGGGGGACCCTATTCATTTTGCCCATATTTTAAACTTCAAATATTTCGTGAAAAAATAACGTTTTGGATAGGATAAAACGTTTTCGCACCTTCCCTAGCATAGAGAAAGGCTAATTCGTGCTAAATGGCCATAATTTAGCCTTATTTCAAAAGTTGAAAAATCGGCGAAAGTGTAAAGGGGGGGACCCTATTCATTTTGTCAGATTTTGGCCATTTCTTAAACTTCAAATATTTCGTGAAAAAATAACGTTTTGGATAGGATAAAACGTTTTCGCACCTTCTCTAGCATAGAGAAAGGCTAATTCGTGCTAAATGGCCATAATTTAGCCTTATTTCAAAAGTTGAAAAATCGGCGAAAGTGTAAAGGGGGGACCCTATTCATTTTGCCTGATTTTGACCATATTTTAAACTTCAAATATTTCGTGAAAAAATAACGTTTTGGATAGGATAAAACGTTTTCGCACCTTCCCTAGCATAGAGAAAGGCTAATTCGTGCTAAATGGCCATAATTTAGCCTTATTTCAAAAGTTGAAAAATCGGCGAAAGTGTAAAGGGGGGACCCTATTCATTTTGCCTGATTTTGACCATATTTTTAAACTTCAAATATTTCGTGAAAAAATAACGTTTTGGATAGGATAAAACGTTTTCGCACCTTCCCTAGCATAGAGAAAGGCTAATTCGTGCTAAATGGCCATAATTTAGCCTTATTTCAAAAGTTGAAAAATCGGTAAAAGTGTAAAGGGGGGACCCTATTCATTTTGCCTGATTTTTGACCATATCTTTAAACTTCAAATATTTCGTGAAAAAATAACGTTTTGGATAGGATAAAACGTTTTCGCACCTTCCCTAGCATAGAGAAAAGGCTAATTCGTGCTAAATGGCCATAATTTAGCCTTATTTCAAAGTTGAAAAATCGGCAAAAGTGTAAAGGGGGGACCCTATTCATTTTGCCTGATTTTGACCATATTTTAAACTTCAAATATTTCGTGAAAAAATAACGTTTTGGATAGGATAAAACGTTTTCGCACCTTCCTAGCATAGAGAAAGGCTAATTCGTGCTAAATGGCCATAATTTAGCCTTATTTCAAAAGTTGAAAAATCGGCGAAAGTGTAAAGGGGGGACCCTATTCATTTTGCCTGATTTTGGCCATATTTTAAACTTCAAATATTTCGTGAAAAAATAATGTTTTGGATAGGATAAAACGGTTTTCGCACCTTCCCTAGCATAGAGAAAGGCTAATTCGTGCTAAATGGCCATAATTTAGCCTTATTTCAAAAGTTGAAAAATCGGCGAAAGTGTAAAGGGGGGACCCTATTCATTTTGCCTGATTTTGACCATATTTAAACTTCAAATATTTCGTGAAAAAATAACGTTTTGGATAGGATAAAACGTTTCGCACCTTCCCTAGCATAGAGAAAGGCTAATTCGTGCTAAATGGCCATAATTTAGCCTTATTTCAAAAGTTGAAAAATCGGCGAAAGTGTAAAGGGGGGACCCTATTCATTTTGCCTGATTTTGTCCATATTTAAACTTCAAATATTTCGTGAAAAAATAACGTTTTGGATAGGATAAAACGTTTTCGCACCTTCCCTAGCATAGAGAAAGGCTAATTCGTGCTAAAATGGCCATAATTTTAGCCTTATTTTCAAAAGTTGAAAAATCGCGAAAGTGTAAAGGGGGGACCCTATTCATTTTGCCTGATTTTGGCCATTTCTTAAACTTCAAATATTTCGTGAAAAAATAACGTTTTGGATAGGATAAAACGTTTTCGCACCTTCTCTAGCATAGAGAAAGGCTAATTCGTGCTAAATGGCCATAATTTAGCCTTATTTCAAAAGTTGAAAAATCGGCGAAAGTGTAAAGGGGGGACCCTATTCATTTTGCCTGATTTTGACCATATTTTAAACTTCAAATATTTCGTGAAAAAATAACGTTTTGGATAGGATAAAACGTTTTCGCACCTTCCCTAGCATAGAGAAAGGCTAATTCGTGCTAAATGGCCATAATTTAGCCTTATTTCAAAAGTTGAAAAATCGGCGAAAGTGTAAAGGGGGGGGGACCCTATTCATTTTGCCTGATTTTAACCATATTTTAAACTTCAAATATTTCGTGATAAAATAACGTTTTGGATAGGATAAAACGTTTTCGCACCTTCCCTAGCATAGAGAAAGGCTAATTCGTGCTAAATGGCCATAATTTAGTCTTATTTCAAAAGTTGAAAAATCGGCGAAAGTGTAAAGGGGGGACCCTATTCATTTTGCCTGATTTTGACCATATCTTAAACTTCAAATATTTCGTGAAAAAATAACGTTTTGGATAGGATAAAACGTTTTCGCACCTTCCCTAGCATAGAGAAAGGCTAATTCGTGCTAAATGGCCATAATTTAGCCTTATTTCAAAAGTTGAAAAATCGGCGAAAGTGTAAAGGGGGGACCCTATTCATTTTGTCTGATTTTGGCCATATCTTAAACTTCAAATATTTCGTGAAAAAATGTTTTGGATAGGATAAAACGTTTTCGCACCTTCCCTATCATAGAGAAAGGCTAATTCGTGCTAAATGGCCATAATTTAGCCTTATTTCAAAAGTTGAAAAAATCGACGAAAGTGTAAAGGGGGGGACCCTATTCATTTTGCCTGATTTTGGCCATATCTTAAACTTCCAATAATTCGTGAAAAAATAACGTTTTGGATAGGATAAAAAGTTTTCGCACCTTCCCTAGCATAGAGAAAGGCTAATTCGTGCTAAATGGCCATAATTTAGCCTTATTTCAAAAGTTGAAAAATCGGCGAAAGTGTAAAGGGGGGACCCTATTCATTTTGCCTGATTTTGACCATATTTTAAACTTCAAATATTTCGTGAAAAAATAACGTTTTGGATAGGATAAAACGTTTTCGCACCTTCCCTAGCATAGAGAAAGGCTAATTCGTGCTAAATGGCCATAATTTAGCCTTATTTCAAAAGTTGAAAAATCGGAGAAAGTGTAAAGGGGGGGACCCTATTCATTTTGTCCTGATTTTGGCCATATCTTTAAACTTCAAATATTTCGTGAAAAAATAATGTTTTGGATAGGATAAAACGTTTTCGCACCTTCCCTAGCATAGAGAAAGGCAAATTCGTGCTAATTGGCCATAATTTAGCCTTATTTCAAAAGTTGAAAAATCGGCGAAAGTGTAAAGGGGGACCCTATTCATTTTGTCTGATTTTGACCATATTTTAAACTTCAAATATTTCGTGAAAAAATAATGTTTTGGATAGGATAAAACGTTTTCCGCACCTTCCCTAGCATAGAGAAAGGCTAATTCGTGCTAAATGGCCATAATTTAGCCTTATTTCAAAAGTTGAAAAATCGGCGAAAGTGTAAAGGGGGGACCCTATTCATTTTGCCTGATTTTGACCATATCTTAAACTTCAAATATTTCGTGAAAAAATAACGTTTTGGATAGGATAAAACGTTTTTCGCACCTTCCCTAGCATAGAGAAAGGCTAATTCGTGCTAAATGGCCATAATTTAGCCTTATTTCAAAAGTTGAAAAATCGGCGAAAGTGTAAAGGGGGGACCCTATTCATTTTGCCTGATTTTGACCATATTTTAAACTTCAAATATTTCGTGATAAAAATAACGTTTTGGATAGGATAAAACGTTTTCGCACCTTCCCTAGCATAGAGAAAGGCTAATTCGTGCTAAATGGCCATAATTTAGCCTTATTTCAAAAGTTGAAAAATCGGCGAAAGTGTAAAGGGGGGACCCTATTCATTTTGCCTGATTTTGACCATATTTTAAACTTCAAATATTTCGTGAAAAAATAATGTTTTGGATAGGATAAAACGTTTTCGCACCTTCCCTAGCATAGAGAAAGGCTAATTCGTGCTAAATGGCCATAATTTAGCCTTATTTCAAAAGTTGAAAAATCGGCGAAAGTGTAAAGGGGGGACCCTATTCATTTTGCCTGATTTTGGCCATATTTTAAACTTCAAATATTTCGTGAAAAAATAATGTTTTGGATAGGATAAAACGTTTTCGCACCTTCTCTAGCATAGAGAAAGGCTAATTCGTGCTAAATGGCCCTAATTTAGCCTTATTTCAAAAGTTGAAAAATCGGCGAAAGTGTAAAGGGGGGACCCTATTCATTTTGCCCATATTTTAAACTTCAAATATTTCGTGAAAAAATGTTTTGGATCGGATAAAACGTTTTCGCACCTTCCCTAGCATAGAGAAAGGCTAATTCGTGCTAAATGGCCATAATTTAGCCTTATTTCAAAAGTTGAAAAATCGGCGAAAGTGTAAAGGGGGGACCCTATTCATTTTGTCTGATTCAGACGATATTTTAAACTTCAAATATTTCGTGAAAAAATAATGTTTTGGATAGGATAAAACGTTTTCGCACCTTCCCTAGCATAGAGAAAGACTAATTCGTGCTAAATGGCCATGATTTAGCCTTATTTCAAAAGTTGAAAAATCGGCGAAAGTGTAAAGGGGGACCCTATTCATTTTGCCTGATTTTGGCCATATCTTAAACTTCAAATATTTCGTGAAAAAATAACGTTTTGGATAGGATAAAACGTTTTCGCACCTTCCCTAGCATAGAGAAAGGCTAATTCGTGCTAAATGGCCATAATTTAGCCTTATTTCAAAAGTTGAAAAATCGGCGAAAGTGTAAAGGGGGGACCCTATTCATTTTGCCTGATTTTGACCATATTTTAAACTTCAAATATTTCGTGAAAAAATAACGTTTTGGATAGGATAAAACGTTTTCGCACCTTCCCTAGCATAGAGAAAGGCTAATTCGTGCTAAATGGCCATAATTTAGCCTTATTTCAAAAGTTGAAAAATCGGCGAAAGTGTAAAGGGGGGACCCTATTCATTTTGCCTGATTTTGACCATATTTTAAACTTCAAATATTTCGTGAAAAAATAACGTTTTGGATAGGATAAAACGTTTTCCGCACCTTCCCTAGCATAGAGAAAGGCTAATTCGTGCTAAATGGCCATAATTTAGCCTTATTTCAAAATTGAAAAATCGGCGAAAGTGTAAAGGGGGGACCCTATTCATTTTGCCGGATTTTGGCCATATCTTAAACTTCAAATATTTCGTGAAAAAATAATGTTTTGGATAGGATAAAACGTTTTCGCACCTTCCCTGGCATAGAGAAAGGGTAATTCGTGCTAAATGGCCATAATTTAGCCTTATTTCAAAAGTTGAAAAATCGGCGAAAGTGTAAAGGGGGGACCCTATTCATTTTGCCTGATTTTGACCATATCTTAAAGTTCAAATATTTCGTGAAAAAATAATGTTTTGGATAGGATAAAACGTTTTCGCACCTTCCCTAGCATAGAGAAAGGCTAATTCGTGCTAAATGGCCATAATTTAGCCTTATTTCAAAAAGTTGAAAAATCGGCGAAAGTGTAAAGGGGGGACCCTATTCATTTTGCCTGATTTTAACCATATTTTAAACTTCAAATATTTCGTGAAAAAATAATGTTTTTGGATAGGATAAAACGTTTTCGCACCTTCCCTAGCAGAGAGAAAGGCTAATTCGTGCTAAATGGCCATAATTTAGCCTTATTTCAAAAGTTGAAAAATCGACGAAAGTGTAAAAGGGGGACCCTATTCATTTTGCCTGATTTTGACCATATTTTAACCTGGAAATATTTCGTCAAAAAATAACGTTTTGGATAGGATAAAACGTTTTCGCACCTTCCCTAGCATAGAGAAAGGCTAATTCGTGCTAAATGGCCATAATTTAGCCTTATTTCAAAAGTTGAAAAATCGGCGAAATTGTAAAGGGGGGACCCTATTCATTTTGTCTGATTTTAACCATATTTTAAACTTCAAATATTTCGTGAAAAAATAATGTTTTGGATAGGATAGAGCGTTTTCGCACCTTCCCTAGCATAGAGAAAGGCAAATTCGTGCCAAATGGCCATAATTTAGCCTTATTTCAAAAGTTGAGAAATCGGCAAAAGTGTAAAGGGGGGACCCTATCATTTTGTCTGATTTTGGCCATATCTTAAAGTTCAAATATTTCGTGACAAAATAACGTTTTGGATAGGATAAAACGTTTTCGCACCTTTCCTAGCATAGAGAAAGGCTAATTCGTGCTAAATGGCCATAATTTAGCCTTATTTCAAAAGTTGAAAAATCGGGAAAGTGTAAAGGGGGGACCCTATTCATTTTGCCTGATTTTAACCATATTTTAAACTTCAAATATTTCGTGATAAAATAACGTTTTGGATAGGATAAAACGTTTTCGCACCTTCCCTAGCATAGAGAAAGGCTAATTCGTGCTAAATGGCCATAATTTAGCCTTATTTCAAAAGTTGAAAATCGGTGAAACTGTAAAGGGGGGACCCTATTCATTTTGTCGGATTTTGTCCATATTTTAAACTTCAAATATTTCGTGACAAAACAACGTTTTGGATAGGATAAAACGTTTTCGCACCTTCCCTAGCATAGAGAAAGGCTAATTCGTGCTAAATGGCCATAATTTAGCCTTATTTCAAAAGTTGAAAAATCGGCGAAAGTGTAAAGGGGGGACCCTATTCATTTTGTCTGATTTTGGCCATATCTTAAAGTTCAAATATTTCGTGAAAAAATAAGGTTTTGGATAGGATAAAACGTTTTCGCACCTTCCCTGGCATAGAGAAAGGCTAATTCGTGCTAAATGGCCATAATTTAGCCTTATTTCAAAAGTTGAAAAATCGGGAAAGTGTAAAGGGGGGACCCTATTCATTTTGCCTGATTTTGACCATATTTTAAACTTCAAATATTTCGTGAAAAAATAATGTTTTGGATAGGATAAAACCTTTTCGCACCCCCCCCCTAGCATAGAGAAAGGCTAATTCGTGCTAAATGGCCATAATTTAGCCTTATTTCAAAAGTTGAAAAATCGGCGAAAGTGTAAAGGCGGGACCCTATTCATTTTGCCTTGATTTTAACCATATTTTTAAACTTCAAATATTTCGTCAAAAAATAACATTTTGGATCGGATAAAACGTTTTCGCACCTTCCCTAGCAGAGAGAAAGGCTAATTCGTGCTAAATGGCCATAATTTAGCCTTATTTCAAAAGTTGAAAAATCGGCGAAAGTGTAAAGGGGGGGACCCTATTCATTTTGTCTGATTTTGGCCATATCTTAAATTTCAAATATTTCGTGAAAAAATAATGTTTTGGATAGGATAAAACGTTTTCGCACCTTCCCTAGCATAGAGAAAGGCTAATTCGTGCTAAATGGCCATAATTTAGCCTTATTTCAAAAGTTGAAAAATCGGCGAAAGTGTAAAGGGGGGACCCTATTCATTTTGCCTGATTTTGACCATATTTTAAACTTCAAATATTTCGTGAAAAAATAACGTTTTGGATAGGATAAAAGGTTTTCGCACCTTCCCTAGCGTAGAGAAAGGCTAATTCGTGCTAAATGGCCATAATTTAGCCTTATTTCAAAAGTTGAAAAAATCGGCGAAAGTGTAAAGGGGGGACCCTATTGATTTTGCCTGATTTTGACCATATCTTAAAGTTCAAATATTTCGTGAAAAAATAATGTTTTGGATAGGATAAAACGTTTTCGCACCTTCCCTAGCATAGAGAAAGGCTAATTCGTGCTAAATGGCCATAATTTAGCCTTATTTCAAAAGTTGAAAAATCGGCGAAAGTGTAAAGGGGGGACCCTATTCATTTTGCCTGATTTTAACCATATTTTAAACTTCAAATATTTCGTGATAAAATAACGTTTTGGATAGGATGAAACGTTTTCGCACCTTCCCTAGCATAGAGAAAGGCTAATTCGTGCTAAATGGCCATAATTTAGCCTTATTTCAAAAGTTGAAAAATCGGCGAAAGTGTAAAGGGGGGACCCTATTCATTTTGCCTGATTTTGACCATATCTTAAACTTCAAATATTTCGTGAAAAAATAACGTTTTGGATAGGATAAAACGTTTTCGCACCTTCCCTAGCATAGAGAAAGGCTAATTCGTGCTAAATGGCCATAATTTAGCCTTATTTCAAAAGTTGAAAAATCGGCGAAAGTGTAAAGGGGGGACCCTATTCATTTTGCCTGATTTGGCCATATCTTAAAGTTCAAATATTTCGTGAAAAAATAATGTTTTGGATAGGATAAAACGTTTTCGCACCTTCCCTGGCATAGAGAAAGGCTAATTCGTGCTAAATGGCCATAATTTAGCCTTATTTCAAAAGTTGAAAAATCGGGAAAGTGTAAAGGGGGGACCCTATTCATTTTGCCTGATTTTAACCATATTTTAAACTTCAAATATTTCGTGATAAAATAACGTTTTGGATAGGATGAAACGTTTTCGCACCTTCCCTAGCATAGAGAAAGGCTAATTCGTGCTAAATGGCCATAATTTAGCCTTATTTCAAAAGTTGAAAAATCGGCGAAAGTGTAAAGGGGGGGACCCTATTCATTTTGCCTGATTTTGGCCATATCTTAAACTTCGAATATTTCGTCAAAAAATAGTGGTTTGGATCGGATAAAACGTTTTCGCACCTTCCCTAGCATAGAGAAAGGCTAATTCGTGCTAAATGGCCATAATTTAGCCTTATTTCAAAAGTTGAAAAATCGGCGAAAGTGTAAAGGGGGGACCCTATTCATTTTGCCTGATTTTGACCATATCTTAAAGTTCAAATATTTCGTGAAAAAATAATGTTTTGGATAGGATAAAACGTTTTCGCACCTTCCCTAGCATAGAGAAAGGCTAATTCGTGCTAAATGGCCATAATTTAGCCTTATTTCAAAAGTTGAAAAATCGGCGAAAGTGTAAAGGGGGGACCCTATTCATTTTGCCTGATTTTGGCCATATTTTAAACTTCAAATATTTCGTGAAAAAATAACGTTTTGGATAGGATAAAACGTTTTCGCACCTTTCCTAGCATAGAGAAAGGCTAATTCGTGCTAAATGGCCATAATTTAGCCTTATTTCAAAAGTTGAAAAATCGGCGAAAGTGTAAAGGGGGGACCCTATTCATTTTGTCTGATTTTGGCCATATTTTAAACTTCAAATATTTCGTGAAAAAATAATGTTTTGGATAGGATAAAACGTTTTCGCACCTTCCCTAGCATAGAGAAAGGCTAATTCGTGCTAAATGGCCATAATTTAGCCTTATTTCAAAAGTTGAAAAATCGGCGAAAGTGTAAAGGGGGGACCCTATTCATTTTTCCTGATTTTGGCCATATCTTAAACTTCAAATATTTCGTGAAAAAATAATGTTTTGGATAGGATAAAACGTTTTCGCACCTTCCCTAGCATAGAGAAAGGCTAATTCGTGCTAAATGGCCATAATTTAGCCTTATTTCAAAAGTTGAAAAATCGGCGAAAGTGTAAAGGGGGGACCCTATTCATTTTGCCCATATTTTAAACTTCAAATATTTCGTGAAAAAATAACGTTTTGGATAGGATAAAACGTTTTCGCACCTTCCCTAGCATAGAGAAAGGCTAATTCGTGCTAAATGGCCATAATTTAGCCTTATTTCAAAAGTTGAAAAATCGGCGAAAGTGTAAAGGGGGGACCCTATTCATTTTGTCTGATTTTGGCCATATCTTAAAGTTCAAATATTTCGTGAAAAAATAACGTTTTGGATAGGATAAAACGTTTTCGCACCTTCCCTAGCATAGAGAAAGGCTAATTCGTGCTAAATGGCCATAATTTAGCCTTATTTCAAAAGTTGAAAAATCGGCAAAAGTGTAAAGGGGGGACCCTATTCATTTTGTCTGATTTTGTCCATATTTTAAACTTCAAATATTTCGTGACAAAACAACGTTTTGGATAGGATAAAACGTTTTCGCACCTTCCCTAGCATAGAGAAAGGCTAATTCGTGCTAAATGGCCATAATTTAGCCTTATTTCAAAAGTTGAAAAATCGGCGAAAGTGTAAAGGGGGACCCTATTCATTTTGCCTGATTTTAACCATATTTTAAATTCAAATATTTCGTGATAAAATAACGTTTTGGATAGGATGAAACGTTTTCGCACCTTCCCTAGCATAGAGAAAGGCTAATTCGTGCTAAATGGCCATAATTTAGCCTTATTTCAAAAGTTGAAAAATCGGCGAAAGTGTGTAAAGGGGGGACCCTATTCATTTTGTCTGATTTTAACCATATCTTAAACTTCAAATATTTCGTGAAAAAATAACGTTTTGGATAGGATAAAACGTTTTCGCACCTTCCCTAGCATAGAGAAAGGCTAATTCGTGCTAAATGGCCATAATTTAGCCTTATTTCAAAAGTTGAAAAATCGGCGAAAGTGTAAAGGGGGGACCCTATTCATTTTGGCTGATTTGGCCATATCTTAAACTTGAAATATTTCGTGAAAAAATAATGTTTTGGATAGGATAAAACGTTTTTTCGCACCTTCCCTAGCATAGAGAAAGGCTAATTCGTGCTAAATGGCTATAATTTAGCCTTATTTCAAAAGTTGAAAAATCGGAGAAAGTGTAAAGGGGAGACCCTATTCATTTTGCCTGATTTTGACCATATTTTAAACTTCAAATATTTCGTGAAAAAATAACGTTTTGGATAGGATAAAACGTTTTCGCACCTTCCCTAGCATAGAGAAAGGCTAATTCGTGCTAAATGGCCATAATTTAGCCTTATTTCAAAAGTTGAAAAATCGGCGAAAGTGTAAAGGGGGGACCCTATTCATTTTGTCTGATTTTGGCCATTTCTTAAACTTCAAATATTTCGTGAAAAAATAATGTTTTGGATAGGATAAAACGTTTTCGCACCTTCTCTAGCATAGAGAAAGGCTAATTCGTGCTAAATGGCCATAATTTAGCCTTATTTCAAAAGTTGAAAAATCGGCAAAAGTGTAAAGGGGGGACCCTATTCATTTTGTCTGATTTTGGCCATATCTTAAAGTTCAAATATTTCGTGAAAAAATAATGTTTTGGATAGGATAAAACGTTTTCGCACCTTTCCTAGCATAGAGAAAGGCTAATTCGTGCTAAATGGCCATAATTTAGCCTTATTTCAAAAGTTGAAAAATCGGCGAAAGTGTAAAGGGGGGACCCTATTCATTTTGCCTGATTTTGACCATATTTTAAACTTCAAATATTTCGTGAAAAAATAACGTTTTGGATAGGATAAAACGTTTTCGCACCTTCCCTAGCATAGAGAAAGGCTAATTCGTGCTAAATGGCCATAATTTAGCCTTATTTCAAAAGTTGAAAAATCGGCAAAAGTGTAAAGGGGGGACCCTATTCATTTTGGCCATATCTTAAACTTCAAATATTTCGTGAAAAAATAATGTTTTCGATAGGATAAAACGTTTTCGCACCTTCCCTAGCATAGAGAAAGGCTAATTCGTGCTAAATGGCCATAATTTAGCCTTATTTCAAAAGTTGAAAAATCGGCGAAAGTGTAAAGGGGGGACCCTATTCATTTTGTCTGATTTTGGCCATTTCTTAAACTTCAAATATTTCGTCAAAAAATAATGGTTTGGGTCGGATAAAACGTTTTCCCACCTTCCCTAGCATAGAGAAAGGCTAATTCGTGTTTAATGGCCATAATTTAGTCTTATTTCGAAAGTGGAAAAATCGGCGAAAGTGTAAAGGGGGGACGCTATTCATTTTGTCTGATTTTCGCCATATGTTAAACTTCAAATATTTCGTCAAAAAATAATGTTTTGTATAGGATAAAACGTTTTCGCACCTTCCCTAGCATAGAGAAAGGCTAATCCGTGCTAAATGGCCATAATTTAGCCTTATTTCAAAAGTTGAAAAATCGGCGAAAGTGTAAAGGGGGGACCCTATTCATTTTGTCTGATTTTGGCCATTTCTTAAACTTTGAATACTTCGTCAAAAAATAATGTTTTGGATCGGAGAAAACGTTTTCGCACCTTTCCTAGCATAGAGAAAGGCTAATTCGTGCTAAATGGCCATAATTTAGCCTTATTTCAAAAGTTGAAAAATGGGCGAAAGTGTAAAGGGGGGGACCCAATTCATTTTGTCTGATTTTGGCCATTTCTTAAATTTCAAATATTTCGTGAAAAAATAATGTTTTGGATAGGAGAAAAGGTTTTCGCACCTTCCCTAGCATAGAGAAAGGCTAATTCGTGCTAAATGGCCATAATTTAACCTTATTTCAAAAGTTGAAAAATCGGCGAAAGTGTAAAGGGGGGACCCTATTCATTTTGCCTGATTTTGGCCATATCTTAAACTTCAAATATTTCGTGAAAAAATAATGTTTTGGATAGGATAAAACGTTTTCGCACCTTCCCTAGCATAGAGAAAGGCTAATTCGTGCTAAATGGCCATAATATAACCTTATTTCAAAAGTTGAAAAATCGGCGAAAGTTTAAAGGGGGGACCCTATTCATTTTGCCTGATTTTGGCCATATCTTAAACTTCAAATATTTCGTGAAAAAATAATGTTTTGGATAGGATAAAACGTTTTCGTACCTTCCCTAGCATAGAGAAAGGCTAATCCGTGCTAAATGACCATAATTTAGCCTTATTTCAAAAGTTGAAAAATGGGTGAAATTGTAAAGGGGGGACTCTATTCATTTTGTCTGAATTTGGCCATATGTTAAAGTTCAAATATTTCGTGAAAAAATAAAGTTTTGGATATGATAAAACGTTTTCGCACCTTTCCTAGCATAGAGAAAGGCTAATTCGTGCTAAATGGCCATAATTTAGTCTTATTTCAAAAGTTGAAAAATCGGCAAAAGTATAAAGGGGGGACCCTTTCATTTTGTCTGAATTTGGCCATATCTTAAAGTTCAAATATTTCGTGAAAAAATAAAGTTTTGGATATGATAAAACGTTTTCGCACCTTTCCTAGCATAGAGAAAGGCTAATTCGTGCTAAATGGCCATAATTTAGCCTTATTTCAATAGTTGAAAAATCGGCGAAATTGTAAAGGGGGGACCCTATTCATTTTGCATGATTTTGACCATATTTTAAACTTCAAATATTTCGTGAAAAAATAACGTTTTGGATAGGATAAAACGTTTTCGCACCTTCCCTAGCATAGAGAAAGGCTAATTCGTGCTAAATGGCCATAATTTAGTCTTATTTCAAAAGTTGAAAAATCGGCGAATGTCTAAAGGGGGGACCCTATTCATTTTGTCTGATTTTGGCCATTTCTTAAACTTCAAATATTTCGTGAAAAAATGTTTTGGATAGGATAAAACGTTTTCGCACCTTCCCTAGCATAGAGAAAGGCTAATTCGTGCTAAATGGCCATAATTTAGCCATATTTCAAAAGTTGAAAAATCGGCAAAAGTGTAAAGGGGGGACCCTATTCATTTTGTCTGATTTTGGCCATATCTTAAAGTTGAAATATTTCGTGAAAAAATAATGTTTTGGATATGATTAAACGTTTTCGCACCTTTCCTAGCATAGAGAAAGGCTAATTCGTGCTAAATGGCCATAATTTAGCCTTATTTCAAAATTCGAAAAATCGGCGAAAGTGTAAAGGGGGGACCCCATTCATTTTGCCTGATTTTGACCATATTTTAAACTTCAAATATTTCGTGAAAAAATAATGTTTTGTATAGGATAAAAGGTTTTCGCACCTTCCCTAGCGTAGAGAAAGGCTAATTCGTGCTAAATGGCCATAATTTAGCCTTATTTCAAAAGTTGAAAAATCGGCGAATGTCTAAAGGGGGGGACCCTATTCATTTTGTCTGGTTTTGGCCATTTTTTAAACTTCAAATATTTCGTGAAAAAGTAATGTTTTGGATAGGATAAAAGGTTTTCGCACGTTCCCTAGGATAGAGAAAGGCTCATTCGTGCTAAATGGCCATAAGTTAGCCTTATTCCAAAAGTTGAAAAATCGGCAAAAGTGTAAAGGGGGGACCCTATTCATTTTGTCTGATTTTGGCCATATCTTAAAGTTGAAATATTTCGTGAAAAAATAAAGTTTTGCATATGATAAAACGTTTTCGCACCTTTCCTAGCATAGAGAAAGGCTAATTCGTGCTAAATGGCCATAATTTAGCCTTATTTCAAAAGTTGAAAAATCGGCGAAAGTGTAAAAGGGGGACCCTATTCATTTTGCATGATTTTGACCATATTTTAAACTTCAAATATTTCGTGAAAAAATAACGTTTTGGATAGGATAAAACGTTTTCGGACCTTCCCAAGCATAGAGAAAGGCCAATTCGCGCTAAATGGCCATAATTTAGCCTTATTTCAAAAGTTGAAAAATCGGCGAATGTGTAAAGGGGGGACCCTATTCATTTTGTCTCATTTTGGCCATTTCTTAAACTTCAAATATTTCGTGAAAAAATAATGTTTTGGATAGGATAAAACGTTTTCGCACCTTCCCTAGCATAGAGAAAGGCTAATTCGTGCTAAATGGCCATAATTTAACCTTATTTCAAAAGTTGAAAAATCGGCAAAAGTGTAAAGGGGGGACCCTATTCATTTTGTCTGATTTTGGCCATATCTTAAAGTTGAAATATTTCGTGAAAAAATAATGTTTTGGATATGATAAAACGTTTTCGCACCTTTCCTAGCATAGAGAAAGGCTAATTCGTGCTAAATGGCCATAATTTAGCCTTATTTCAAAAGTTGAAAAATCGGCGAAAGTGTAAAGGGGGGACCCTATTCATTTTGCATGATTTTGACCATATTTTAAACTTCAAATATTTCGTGAAAAAATAACGTTTTGGATAGGATAAAACGTTTTCGCACCTTCCCTAGCATAGAGAAAGGCTAATTCGTGCTAAATGGCCATAATTTAGCCTTATTTCAAAAGTTGAAAAATCGGCGAAAGTGTAAAGGGGGGACCCTATTCATTTTGTCTGATTTTGGCCATTTCTTAAACTTCAAATATTTCGTGAAAAAATAATGTTTTGGATAGGATAAAACGTTTTCGCACCTTCCCTAGCATAGAGAAAGGCTAATTCGTGCTAAATGGCCATAATTTAGCCTTATTTCAAAAGTTGAAAAATCGGCAAAAGTGTAAAGGGGGGACCCTATTCATTTTGTCTGATTTTGGCCATATCTTAAAGTTGAAATATTTCGTGAAAAAATAATGTTTTGGATATGATAAAACGTTTTCGCACCTTTCCTAGCATAGAGAAAGGCTAATTCGTGCTAAATGGCCATAATTTAGCCTTATTTCAAAAGTTGAAAAATCGGCGAAAGTGAAAAGGGGGGACCCTATTCATTTTGCATGATTTTGACCATATTTAAACTTCAAATATTTCGTGAAAAAATAACGTTTTGGATAGGATAAAACGTTTTCGCACCTTCCGTAGCATACAGAAAGGCTAATTCCTGTTAAGTAGCCATAATTTATGCTTATTTCAAAAGTTGAAAAATCGGCAAAAGTGTAAAGGGGGGACCCTATTCATTTTAGCCATATCTTAAACTTCAAATATTTCGTGAAAAAATGTTTTGGGTAGGATAAAACGTTTTCGCACCTTCCCTAGCATAGAGAAGGGCTAATTCATGCTAAATGACCATGATTTAGCCTTATTTCAAAAGTTGAAAAATCGGCGAAAGTGTAAAGGGGGGACCCTATTCATTTTGTCTGATTTTGGCCATTTCTTAAACTTCAAATATTTCGTCAAAAAATAATGGTTTGGGTCGGATAAAACGCTTTCCCACCTTCCCTAGCATAGAGAAAGGCTAATTCGTGTTTAATGGCCATAATTTAGTCTTATTTCGAAAGTGGAAAAATCGGCGAAAGTGTAAAGGGGGGACGCTATTCATTTTGTCTGATTTTCCGACCATATTTTAAACTTCAAATATTTCGTCAAAAAATAATGTTTTGTATAGGATAAAACGTTTTCGCACCTTCCCTAGCATAGAGAAAGGCTAATCCGTGCTAAATGACCATAATTTAGCCTTATTTCAAAAGTTGAAAAATCGGTGAAATTGTAAAGGGGGGACCCTATCATTTTGTCTGATTTTGGCCATATCTTAAAGTTCAAATATTTCGTGAAAAAATAATGTTTTGGATAGGATAAAACGTTTTCGCACCTTCCCTAGCATAGAGAAAGGCTAATTCGTGCTAAATGGCCATAATTTAGCCTTATTTCAAAAGTTGAAAAATCGGTAGAAGTGTAAAGGGGGGACCCTATTCATTTTGTCTGATTTTGGCCATATCTTAAACTTCAAATATTTCGTGAAAAAATAATGTTTTGGATAGGATAAAACGTTTTCGCACCTTCCCTAGCATAGAGAAAGGCTAATTCGTGCTAAATGGCCATAATTTAGCCTTATTTCAAAAGTTGAAAAATCGGCGAAAGTGTAAAGGGGGGACCCTATTCATTTTGCCTGATTTTGACCATATTTTAAACTTCAAATATTTCGTGAAAAAATAATGTTTTGGATAGGATAAAACGTTTTCGCACCTTCCCTAGCATAGAGAAAGGCTAATTCGTGCTAAATGGCCATAATTTAGCCTTATTTCAAAAGTTGAAAAATCGGCGAAAGTGTAAAGGGGGGACCCTATTCATTTTGTCTGATTTTGTCCATATTTTAAACTTCAAATATTTCGTGACAAAACAACGTTTTGGATAGGATAAAACGTTTTCGCACCTTCCCTAGCATAGAGAAAGGCTAATTCGTGCTAAATGGCCATAATTTAGCCTTATTTCAAAAGTTGAAAAATCGGCGAAAGTGTAAAGGGGGGACCCTATTCATTTTGGCTGATTTGGCCATATCTTAAACTTCGAATATTTCGTCAAAAAATAGTGGTTTGGATCGGATAAAACGTTTTCGCACCTTCCCTAGCAGAGAGAAAGGCTAATTCGTGCTAAATGGCCATAATTTAGCCTTATTTCAAAAGTTGAAAAATCGGCGAAAGTGTAAAGGGGGGACCCTATTCATTTTGTCTGATTTTGACCATATCTTAAACTTCAAATATTTCGTGAAAAAATAATGTTTTGGATAGGATAAAACGTTTTCGCACCTTCCCTAGCATAGAGAAAGGCTAATTCGTGCTAAATGGCCATAATTTAGCCTTATTTCAAAAGTTGAAAAATCGGCGAAAGTGTAAAGGGGGGACCCTATTCATTTTGCCTGATTTTGACCATATTTTAACCTGGAAATATTTCGTCAAAAAATAACGTTTTGGAGAGGAGAAAACGTTTTCGCACCTTCCCTAGCATAGAGAAAGGCTAATTCGTGCTAAATGGCCATAATTTAGCCTTATTTCAAAAGTTGAAAAATCGGCGAAAGTGTAAAGGGGGGACCCTATTCATTTTGTCTGATTTTGGCCATATCTTAAACTTCAAATATTTCGTGAAAAAATAATGTTTTGGATAGGATAAAACGTTTTCGCACCTTCTCTAGCATAGAGAAAGGCTAATTCGTGCTAAATGGCCATAATTTAGTCTTATTTCAAAAGTTGAAAAATCGGCGAAAGTGTAAAGGGGGGATCCTGTTCATTTTGCCCGATTTTAACCATATTTTAAATTCCAATATTTCGTGATAAAATAATGTTTTGGATGGGATGAAACGTTTTCGCACCTTCTCTAGCATAGAGAAAGGCTAATTCGTGCTAAATGGCCATAATTTAGCCTTATTTCAAAAGTTGAAAAATCGGTAGAAGTGTAAAGGGGGGACCCTATTCATTTTGTCTGATTTAGCCATATCTTAAACTTCAAATATTTCGTTAAAAAATAACGTTTTGGATAGGATAAAACGTTTTCGCACCTTCCCTAGCATAGAGAAAGGCTAATTCGTGCTAAATGGCCATAATTTAGCCTTATTTCAAAAGTTGAAAAATCGGCGAAAGTGTAAAGGGGGGACCCTATTCATTTTGTCTGATTTTGGCCATATCTTAAACTTCAAATATTTCGTTAAAAAATAACGTTTTGGATAGGATAAAACGTTTTCGCACCTTCCCTAGCATAGAGAAAGGCTAATTCGTGCTAAATGGCCATAATTTAGCCTTATTTCAAAAGTTGAAAAATCGGTAGAAGTGTAAAGGGGGGACCCTATTCATTTTGTCTGATTTAGCCATATCTTAAACTTCAAATATTTCGTTAAAAAATAACGTTTTGGATAGGATAAAACGTTTTCGCACCTTCCCTAGCATAGAGAAAGGCTAATTCGTGCTAAATAGCCATAATTTAGCCTTATTTCAAAAGTTGAAAAATCGGCGAAAGTGTAAAGGGGGGACCCTATTCATTTTGCCTGATTTTGACCATATTTTAAACTTCAAATATTTCGTGAAAAAATAATGTTTTGGATAGGACAAAACATTTTCGCCCCTTCTCTAGCATAGACAAAGGCTAATTCGTGCTAAATGGCCATAATTTAGCCTTATTTCAAAAGTTGAAAAATCGGCGAAAGTGTAAAGGGGGGACCCTATTCATTTTGCCTGATTTTAACCGTATTTTAAATTCAAATATTTCGTGATAAAATAACGTTTTGGATAGGATAAAACGTTTTCGCACCTTCCCTAGCATAGAGAAAGGCTAATTCGTGCTAAATGGCCATAATTTTGCCTTATTTCAAAAGTTGAAAAATCGGCGAAAGTGTAAAGGGGGGACCCTATTCATTTTGCCTGATTTTGACCATATTTTAAACTTCAAATATTTCGTGAAAAAATAACGTTTTGGATAGGATAAAACGTTTTCGCACCTTCCCTAGCATAGAGAAAGGCTAATTCGTGCTAAATGGCCATAATTTAGCCTTATTTCAAAAGTTGAAAAATCGGCGAAAGTGTAAAGGGGGGACCCTATTCATTTTGCCTGATTTTGACCATATTTTAAACTTCAAATATTTCGTGAAAAAATAACGTTTTGGATAGGATAAAACGTTTTCGCACCTTCCCTAGCATAGAGAAAGGCTAATTCGTGCTAAATGGCCATAATTTAGCCTTATTTCAAAAGTTGAAAAATCGGTAAAAGTGTAAAGGGGGGACCCTATTCATTTTGTCAGATTTTGGCCATTTCTTAAACTTCAAATATTTCGTGAAAAAATAATGTTTTGGATAGGATAAAACGTTTTCGCACCTTCTCTAGCATAGAGAAAGGCTAATTCGTGCTAAATGGCCCTAATTTAGCCTTATTTCAAAAGTTGAAAAATCGGGGAAAGTGTGAAGGGGGGACCCAATTCATTTTGCCTGATTTTGACCATATTTTAAACTTCAAATATTTCGTGAAAAAATAACGTTTTGGATAGGATAAAACGTTTTCGCACCTTCTCTAGCATAGAGAAAGGCTAATTCGTGCTAAATGGCCATAATTTAGCCTTATTTCAAAAGTTGAAAAATCGGCGAAAGTGTAAAGGGGGGACCCTATTCATTTTGCCTGATTTTGACCATATTTTAAACTTCAAATATTTCGTGAAAAAATAACGTTTTGGATAGGATAAAACGTTTTCGCACCTTCCCTAGCATAGAGAAAGGCTAATTCGTGCTAAATGGCCATAATTTAGCCTTATTTCAAAAAAATCGGCGAAAGTGTAAAGGGGGGACCCTATTCATTTTGCCTGATTTTAACCATATTTTAAATTCAAATATTTCGTGATAAAATAACGTTTTGGATAGGATGAAACGTTTTCGCACCTTCCCTAGCATAGAGAAAGGCTAATTCGTGCTAAATGGTCATAATTTAGCCTTATTTCAAAAGTTGAAAAATCGGCGAAAGTGTAAAGGGGGGACCCTATTCATTTTGCCTGATTTTGACCATATTTTAAACTTCAAATATTTCGTGAAAAAATAACGTTTTGGATAGGATAAAACGTTTTCGCACCTTCCCTAGCAGAGAGAAAGGCTAATTCGTGCTAAATGGCCATAATTTAGCCTTATTTCAAAAAAATCGGCGAAAGTGTAAAGGGGGGACCCTATTCATTTTGTCTGATTTTGACCATATTTTAAACTTCAAATATTTCGTTAAAAAATAACGTTTTGGATAGGATAAAACGTTTTCGCACCTTCCCTAGCATAGAGAAAGGCTAATTCGTGCTAAATGGCCTAATTTAGCCTTATTTCAAAAGTTGAAAAATCGGCGAAAGTGTAAAGGGGGGACCCTATTCATTTTGCCTGATTTTGGCCATATCTTAAACTTCAAATATTTCGTGAAAAAATAATGTTTTGGATAGGATAAAACGTTTTCGCACCTTCCCTAGCATAGAGAAAGGCTAATTCGTGCTAAATGGCCATAATTTAGCCTTATTTCAAAAGTTGAAAAATCGGCGAAAGTGTAAAGGGGGGACCCTATTCATTTTGCCTGATTTTGACCATATTTTAAACTTCAAATATTTCGTGAAAAAATAATGTTTTGGATAGGATAAAACGTTTTCGCACCTTCTCTAGCATAGAGAAAGGCTAATTCGTGCTAAATAGCCATAATTTAGCCTTATTTCAAAAGTTGAAAAATCGGCGAAAGTGTAAAGGGGGGACCCTATTCATTTTGCCTGATTTTGGCCATATTTTAAACTTCAAATATTTCGTGAAAAAATAACGTTTTGGATAGGATAAAACGTTTTCGCACCTTCCCTAGCATAGAGAAAGGCTAATTCGTGCTAAATGGCCATAATTTAGCCTTATTTCAAAAGTTGAAAAATCGGCGAAAGTGTAAAGGGGGGACCCTATTCATTTTGCCTGATTTTGGCCATATTTTAAACTTCAAATATTTCGTCAAAAAATAACGTTTTGGATAGGATAAAACGTTTTCGCACCTTCCCTAGCATAGAGAAAGGCTAATTCGTGCTAAATGGCCATAATTTAGCCTTATTTCAAAAGTTGAAAAATCGGCGAAAGTGTAAAGGGGGGACCCTATTCATTTTGCCTGATTTTGACCATATTTTAAACTTCAAATATTTCGTGAAAAAATAATGTTTTGGATAGGATAAAACGTTTTCGCACCTTCCCTAGCATAGAGAAAGGCTAATTCGTGCTAAATGGCCATAATTTAGCCTTATTTCATAAGTTGAAAAATCGGCGAAAGTGTAAAGGGGGGACCCTATTCATTTTGTCTGATTTTGACCATATTTTAAACTTCAAATATTTCGTTAAAAAATAACGTTTTGGATAGGATAAAACGTTTTCGCACCTTCCCTAGCATAGAGAAAGGCTAATTCGTGCTAAATGGCCATAATTTAGCCTTATTTCAAAAGTTGAAAAATCGGCAAAAGTGTAAAGGGGGGACCCTATTCATTTTGGCTGATTTGGCCATATCTTAAACTTCGAATATTTCGTGAAAAAATAATGGTTTGGATCGGATAAAACGTTTTCGCACTTTCTCTAGCATAGAGAAAGGCTAATTCGTGCTAAATGGCCATAATTTAGCCTTATTTCAAAAGTTGAAAAATCGGCGAAAGTGTAAAGGGGGGACCCTATTCATTTTGCCTGATTTTGACCATATTTTAAACTTCAAATATTTCGTGAAAAAATAATGTTTTGGATAGGATAAAACGTTTTCGCACCTTCTCTAGCGTAGAGAAAGGCTAATTCGTGCTAAATGGCCCTTATTTAGCCTTATTTCAAAAGTTGAAAAATCGGCGAAAGTGTAAAGGGGGGACCCAATTCATTTTGCCTGATTTTGACCATATTTTAAACTTCAAATATTTCGTGAAAAAATAACGTTTTGGATAGGATAAAACGTTTTCGCACCTTCTCTAGCATAGAGAAAGGCTAATTCGTGCTAAATAGCCATAATTTTGCCTTATTTCAAAAGTTGAAAAATCGGCGAAAGTGTGAAGGGGGGACCCTATTCATTTTGGCTGATTTTGACCATGTTTTAAACTTCAAATATTTCGTGAAAAAATAACGTTTTGGATAGGACAAAACGTTTTCGCACCTTCCCTAGCATAGAGAAAGGCTAATTCGTGCTAAATGGCCATAATTTAGTCTTATTTCAAAAGTTGAAAAATCGGCGAAAGTGTAAAGGGGGGACCCTATTCATTTTGCCTGATTTTGACCATGTTTTAAACTTCAAATATTTCGTGAAAAAATAACGTTTTGGATAGGATAAAACGTTTTCGCACCTTCTCTAGCATAGAGAAAGGCTAATTCGTACTAAATGGCCATAATTTAGCCTTATTTCAAAAGTTGAAAAATCGGCGAAAGTGTAAAGGGGGGACCCTATTCATTTTGCCTGATTTTGACCATATTTTAAACTTCAAATATTTCGTGAAAAAATAACGTTTTGGATAGGACAAAACGTTTTCGCACCTTCCCTAGCATAGAGAAAGGCTAATTCGTGCTAAATGGCCATAATTTAGTCTTATTTCAAAAGTTGAAAAATCGGCGAAAGTGTAAAGGGGGGACCCTATTCATTTTGCCTGATTTTGACCATATTTTAAACTTCAAATATTTCGTGAAAAAATGTTTCGGATAGGAGAAAACGTTTTCGCACCTTCCCTAGCATAGAGAAAGGCTAATTCGTGCTAAATGGCCATAATTTAGTCTTATTTCAAAAGTTGAAAAATCGGCGAAAGTGTGAAGGGGGGACCCTATTCATTTTGGCTGATTTTGACCATGTTTTAAACTTCAAATATTTCGTGAAAAAATAACGTTTTGGATAGGACAAAACGTTTTCGCACCTTCCCTAGCATAGAGAAAGGCTAATTCGTGCTAAATGGCCATAATTTAGTCTTATTTCAAAAGTTGAAAAATCGGCGAAAGTGTAAAGGGGGGACCCTATTCATTTTGCCTGATTTTGACCATGTTTTAAACTTCAAATATTTTGTGAAAAAATAACGTTTTGGATAGGATAAAACGTTTTCGCACCTTCCCTAGCATAGAGAAAGGCTAATTCGTGCTAAATGGCCATAATTTAGCCTTATTTCAAAAGTTGAAAAATCGGCGAAAGTGTAAAGGGGGGACCCTATTCATTTTGCCTGATTTTGACCATATTTTAAACTTCAAATATTTCGTGAAAAAATAACGTTTTGGATAGGACAAAACGTTTTCGCACCTTCCCTAGCATAGAGAAAGGCTAATTCGTGCTAAATGGCCATAATTTAGCCTTATTTCAAAAGTTGAAAAATCGGCGAAAGTGTAAAGGGGGGACCCTATTCATTTTGCCTGATTTTGGCCATATTTTAAACTTCAAATATTTCGTGAAAAAATAATGTTTTGGATAGGACAAAACGTTTTCGCACCTTCCCTAGCATAGAGAAAGGCTAATTCGTGCTAAATGGCCATAATTTAGCCTTATTTCAAAAGTTGAAAAATCGGCGAAAGTGTAAAGGGGGGACCCTATTCATTTTGCCTGATTTTGACCATATTTTAAACTTCAAATATTTCGTGAAAAAATAACGTTTTGGATAGGATAAAACGTTTTCGCACCTTCCCTAGCATAGAGAAAGGCTAATTCGTGCTAAATGGCCATAATTTAGTCTTATTTCAAAAGTTGAAAAATCGGCGAAAGTGTAAAGGGGGGACCCTATTCATTTTGCCTGATTTTGACCATGTTTTAAACTTCAAATATTTCGTGAAAAAATAACGTTTTGGATAGGATAAAACGTTTTCGCACCTTCTCTAGCATAGAGAAAGGCTAATTCGTACTAAATGGCCATAATTTAGCCTTATTTCAAAAGTTGAAAAATCGGCGAAAGTGTAAAGGGGGGACCCTATTCATTTTGGCTGATTTGGCCATATCTTAAACTTCGAAATATTTCGTGAAAAAATAATGGTTTTGGATAGGATAAAACGTTTTCGCACTTTCCCTAGCATAGAGAAAGGCTAATTCGTGCTAAATGGCCATAATTTAGCCTTATTTCAAAAGTTGAAAAATCGGCGAAAGTGTAAAGGGGGGACCCTATTCATTTTGTCTGATTTTGGCCATATTTTAAACTTCAAATATTTCGTGAAAAAATAACGTTTTGGATAGGATAAAACGTTTTCGCACCTTCCCTAGCATAGAGAAAGGCTAATTCGTGCTAAATGGCCTAATTTAGCCTTATTTCAAAAGTTGAAAAATCGGTAGAAGTGTAAAGGGGGGACCCTTTCATTTTGCCTGATTTGGCCATATTTTAAACTTCAAATATTTCGTGAAAAAATAATGGTTTGGATCGGATAAAACGTTTTCGCACCTTTCCTAGCATAGAGAAAGGCTAATTCGTGCTAAATGGCCATAATTTAGCCTTATTTCAAAAGTTGAAAAATCGGCGAAAGTGTAAAGGGGGGACCCTATTCATTTTGCCTGATTTTGACCATATTTTAAACTTCAAATATTTCGTGAAAAAATAATGTTTTGGATAGGATAAAACGTTTTCGCACCTTCCCTAGCGTAGAGAAAGGCTAATTCGTGCTAAATGGCCATAATTTAGCCTTATTTCAAAAGTTGAAAAATCGGCGAAAGTGTAAAGGGGGGACCCTATTCATTTTGCCTGATTTTGGCCATATTTTAAACTTCAAATATTTCGTGAAAAAATAATGTTTTGGATAGGATAAAACGTTTTCGCACCTTCCCTAGCATAGAGAAAGGCTAATTCGTGCTAAATGGCCATAATTTAGCCTTATTTCAAAAGTTGAAAAATCGGCGAAAGTGTAAAGGGGGGACCCTATTCATTTTGCCTGATTTTGACCATATTTTAAACTTCAAATATTTCGTGAAAAAATAACGTTTTGGATAGGATAAAACGTTTTCGCACCTTCCCTAGCATAGAGAAAGGCTAATTCGTGCTAAATGGCCATAATTTAGCCTTATTTCAAAAGTTGAAAAATCGGCGAAAGTGTAAAGGGGGGACCCTATTCATTTTGCCTGATTTTGACCATATTTTAAACTTCAAATATTTCGTGAAAAAATAACGTTTTGGATAGGATAAAACGTTTTCGCACCTTCCCTAGCAGAGAGAAAGGCTAATTCGTGCTAAATGGCCATAATTTAGCCTTATTTCAAAAAAATCGGCGAAAGTGTAAAGGGGGGACCCTATTCATTTTGCCTGATTTTGACGATATTTTAAACTTCAAATATTTCGTGAAAAAATAATGTTTTGGATAGGATAAAACGTTTTCGCACCTTCTCTAGCATAGAGAAAGGCTAATTCGTGCTAAATGGCCATAATTTAGCCTTATTTCAAAAGTTGAAAAATCGGTAGAAGTGTAAAGGGGGGACCCTATTCATTTTGTCAGATTTTGGCCATTTCTTAAACTTCAAATATTTCGTGAAAAAATAATATTTTGGATAGGATAAAACGTTTTCGCACCTTCTCTAGCGTAGAGAAAGGCTAATTCGTGCTAAATGGCCCTTATTTAGCCTTATTTCAAAAGTTGAAAAATCGGCGAAAGTGTAAAGGGGGGACCCAATTCATTTTGCCTGATTTTGACCATATTTTAAACTTCAAATATTTCGTGAAAAAATAACGTTTTGGATAGGACAAAACGTTTTCGCACCTTCCCTAGCATAGAGAAAGGCTAATTCGTGCTAAATGGCCATAATTTAGTCTTATTTCAAAAGTTGAAAAATCGGCGAAAGTGTAAAGGGGGGACCCTATTCATTTTGCCTGATTTTGACCATGTTTTAAACTTCAAATATTTCGTGAAAAAATAACGTTTTGGATAGGATAAAACGTTTTCGCACCTTCCCTAGCATAGAGAAAGGCTAATTCGTGCTAAATGGCCATAATTTAGCCTTATTTCAAAAGTTGAAAAATCGGCGAAAGTGTAAAGGGGGGACCCTATTCATTTTGCCTGATTTTGACCATATTTTAAACTTCAAATATTTCGTGAAAAAATAACGTTTTGGATAGGATAAAACGTTTTCGCACCTTCCCTAGCATAGAGAAAGGCTAATTCGTGCTAAATGGCCATAATTTAGCCTTATTTCAAAAGTTGAAAAATCGGCGAAAGTGTAAATCGGGGACCCTATTCATTTGGCCATATCTTAAACTTCAAATATTTCGTGAGAAAATAATGTTTTGGATAGGATAAAACGTTTTCGCACCTTCCCTAGCATAGAGAAAGGCTAATTCGTGCTAAATGGCCATAATTTAGTCTTATTTCAAAAGTTGAAAAATCGGCGAAAGTGTAAAGGGGGGACCCTATTCATTTTGCCTGATTTTGACCATGTTTTAAACTTCAAATATTTCGTGAAAAAATAACGTTTTGGATAGGACAAAACGTTTTCGCACCTTCCCTAGCATAGAGAAAGGCTAATTCGTGCTAAATGGCCATAATTTAGTCTTATTTCAAAAGTTGAAAAATCGGCGAAAGTGTAAAGGGGGGACCCTATTCATTTTGCCTGATTTTGACCATGTTTTAAACTTCAAATATTTCGTGAAAAAATAACGTTTTGGATAGGATAAAACGTTTTCGCACCTTCTCTAGCATAGAGAAAGGCTAATTCGTACTAAATGGCCATAAGTTAGCCTTATTTCAAAAGTTGAAAAATCGGCGAAAGTCTAAAGGGGGGAGCCTATTCATTTTGGCTGATTTGGCCATATCTTAAACTTCGAATATTTCGTGAAAAAATAATGGTTTGGATCGGATAAAACGTTTTCGCACTTTCCCTAGCATAGAGAAAGGCTAATTCGTGCTAAATGGCCATAATTTAGCCTTATTTCATAAGTTGAAAAATCGGCGAAAGTGTAAAGGGGGGACCCTATTCATTTTGTCTGATTTTGACCATATTTTAAACTTCAAATATTTCGTTAAAAAATAACGTTTTGGATAGGATAAAACGTTTTCGCACCTTCTCTAGCATAGAGAAAGGCTAATTCGTGCTAAATGGTCATAATTTAGCCTTATTTCAAAAGTTGAAAAATCGGCGAAAGTGTAAAGGGGGGACGCTATTCATTTTGCCTGATTTTGACCATATTTTAAACTTCAAATATTTCGTGAAAAAATAATGTTTTGGATAGGATAAAACGTTTTCGCACCTTCCCTAGCATAGAGAAAGGCTAATTCGTGCTAAATGGCCATAATTTAGCCTTATTTCAAAAGTTGAAAAATCGGCGAAAGTGTAAAGGGGGGACCCTATTCATTTTGCCTGATTTTGACCATATTTTAAACTTCAAATATTTCGTGAAAAAATAACGTTTTGGATAGGATAAAACGTTTTCGCACTTTCCCTAGCATAGAGAAAGGCTAATTCGTGCTAAATGGCCATAATTTAGCCTTATTTCATAAGTTGAAAAATCGGCGAAAGTGTAAAGGGGGGACCCTATTCATTTTGTCTGATTTTGACCATATTTTAAACTTCAAATATTTCGTGAAAAAATAACGTTTTGGATAGGATAAAACGTTTTCGCACCTTCTCTAGCATAGAGAAAGGCTAATTCGTGCTAAATGGCCATAATTTAGCCTTATTTCAAAAGTTGAAAAATCGGCGAAAGTGTAAAGGGGGGACCCTATTCATTTTGCCTGATTTTGACCATATTTTAAACTTCAAATATTTCGTGAAAAAATAACGTTTTGGATAGGATAAAACGTTTTCGCACCTTCCCTAGCATAGAGAAAGGCTAATTCGTGCTAAATGGCCATAATTTAGCCTTATTTCAAAATTGAAAAATCGGCGAAAGTGTAAAGGGGGGACCCTATTCATTTTGCCTGATTTAACCATATTTTAAATTCAAATATTTCGTGATAAAATAACGTTTTGGATAGGATGAAACGTTTTCGCACCTTCCCTAGCATAGAGAAAGGCTAATTCGTGCTAAATGGCCATAATTTAGCCTTATTTCAAAAGTTGAAAAATCGGCGAAAGTGTAAAGGGGGGACCCTATTCATTTTGCCTGATTTTGGCCATATCTTAAACTTCAAATATTTCGTGAAAAAATAATGTTTTGGATCGGATAAAACGTTTTCGCACCTTCCTAGCATAGAGAAAGGCTAATTCGTGCTAAATGGCCATAATTTAGCCTTATTTCAAAAGTTGAAAAATCGGCGAAAGTGTAAAGGGGGGACCCTATTCATTTTGTCTGATTTTGACCATTTTAAACTTCAAATATTTCGTGAAAAAATAACGTTTTGGATAGGATAAAACGTTTTCGCACCTTCCCTAGCATAGAGAAAGGCTAATTCGTGCTAAATGGCCATAATTTAGCCTTATTTCAAAAGTTGAAAAATCGGCGAAAGTGTAAAGGGGGGACCCTATTCATTTTGTCTGATTTTGGCCATTTTTTAAACTTCAAATATTTCGTCAAAAAATAATGTTTTGGATAGGATAAAACGTTTTCGCACCTTCCCTAGCATAGAGAAAGGCTAATTCGTGCTAAATGGCCATAATTTAGCCTTATTTCAAAAGTTGAAAAATCGGCGAAAGTGTAAAGGGGGGACCCTATTCATTTTGTCTGATTTTGGCCATATCTTAAACTTCGAATATTTCGTCAAAAAATAATGGTTTGGATCGGATAAAACGTTTTCGCACCTTCCCTAGCATAGAGAAAGGCTAATTCGTGCTAAATGGCCATAATTTAGCCTTATTTCAAAAGTTGAAAAATCGGCGAAAGTGTAAAGGGGGGACCCTATTCATTTTGTCTGATTTTGGCCATATTTTAAACTTCAAATATTTCGTTAAAAAATAACGTTTTGGATAGGATAAAACGTTTTCGCACCTTCCCTAGCATAGAGAAAGGCTAATTCGTGCTAAATGGCCATAATTTAGCCTTATTTCAAAAGTTGAAAAATCGGTAGAAGTGTAAAGGGGGGACCCTATTCATTTTGTCTGATTTTGACCATATTTTAAACTTCAAATATTTCGTGAAAAAATAACGTTTTGGATAGGATAAAACGTTTTCGCACCTTCCCTAGCATAGAGAAAGGCTAATTCGTGCTAAATGGCCATAATTTAGCCTTATTTCAAAAGTTGAAAAATCGGCGAAAGTGTAAAGGGGGGACCCTATTCATTTTGGCTGATTTGGCCATATCTTAAACTTCGAATATTTCGTGAAAAAATAATGGTTTGGATCGGATAAAACGTTTTCGCACTTTCTCTAGCATAGAGAAAGGCTAATTCGTGCTAAATGGCCATAATTTAGCCTTATTTCATAAGTTGAAAAATCGGCGAAAGTGTAAAGGGGGGACCCTATTCATTTTGTCTGATTTTGACCATATTTTAAACTTCAAATATTTCGTTAAAAAATAACGTTTTGGATAGGATAAAACGTTTTCGCACCTTCCCTAGCATAGAGAAAGGCTAATTCGTGCTAAATGGCCATAATTTAGCCTTATTTCAAAAGTTGAAAAATCGGCGAAAGTGTAAATGGGGGACCCTATTCATTTTGTCTGATTTTGGCCATACTTTAAACTTCAAATATTTCGTTAAAAAATAACGTTTTGGATAGGATAAATCGTTTTCGCACCTTCCCTAGCATAGAGAAAGGCTAATTCGTGCTAAATGGCCATAATTTAGCCTTATTTCAAAAGTTGAAAAATCGGTAGAAGTGTAAAGGGGGGACCCTATTCATTTTGCCTGATTTTGACCATATTTTAAACTTCAAATATTTCGTGAAAAAATAACGTTTTGGATAGGATAAAACGTTTTCGCACCTTCCCTAGCATAGAGAAAGGCTAATTCGTGCTAAATGGCCATAATTTAGCCTTATTTCAAAAGTTGAAAAATCGGCGAAAGTGTAAAGGGGGGACCCTATTCATTTTGGCTGATTTGGCCATATCTTAAACTTCGAATATTTCGTGAAAAAATAATGGTTTGGATCGGATAAAACGTTTTCGCACTTTCTCTAGCGTAGAGAAAGGCTAATTCGTGCTAAATGGCCATAATTTAGCCTTATTTCATAAGTTGAAAAATCGGCGAAAGTGTAAAGGGGGGACCCTATTCATTTTGTCTGATTTTGACCATACTTTAAACTTCAAATATTTCGTTAAAAAATAACGTTTTGGATAGGATAAAACGTTTTCGCACCTTCCCTAGCATAGAGAAAGGCTAATTCGTGCTAAATGGCCATAATTTAGCCTTATTTCAAAAGTTGAAAAATCGGTAGAAGTGTAAAGGGGGGACCCTATTCATTTTGCCTGATTTTGACCATATTTTAAACTTCAAATATTTCGTGAAAAAATAACGTTTTGGATAGGATAAAACGTTTTCGCACCTTCCCTAGCATAGAGAAAGGCTAATTCGTGCTAAATGGCCATAATTTAGTCTTATTTCAAAAGTTGAAAAATCGGCGAAAGTGTAAAGGGGGGATCCTGTTCATTTTGCCTGATTTTAACCATATTTTAAATTCAAATATTTCGTGATAAAATAACGTTTTGGATAGGATGAAACGTTTTCGCACCTTCTCTAGCATAGAGAAAGGCTAATTCGTGCTAAATGGCCATAATTTAGCCTTATTTCAAAAGTTGAAAAATCGGTAGAAGTGTAAAGGGGGGACCCTATTCATTTTGTCTGATTTTGACCATATTTTAAACTTCAAATATTTCGTGAAAAAATAACGTTTTGGATAGGATTAAACGTTTTCGCACCTTCCCTAGCATAGAGAAAGGCTAATTCGTGCTAAATGGCCATAATTTAGCCTTATTTCAAAAGTTGAAAAATCGGCGAAAGTGTAAAGGGGGGACCCTATTCATTTTGGCTGATTTGGCCATATCTTAAACTTCAAATATTTCGTGAAAAAATAATGTTTTGGATCGGATAAAACGTTTTCGCACCTTCCCTAGCATAGAGAAAGGCTAATTCGTGCTAAATGGCCATAATTTAGCCTTATTTCAAAAGTTGAAAAATCGGCGAAAGTGTAAAGGGGGGACCCTATTCATTTTGTCTGATTTTGACCATATTTTAAACTTCAAATATTTCGTTAAAAAATAATGTTTTGGATAGGATAAAACGTTTTCGCACCTTCCCTAGCATAGAGAAAGGCTAATTCGTGCTAAATGGCCATAATTTAGCCTTATTTCAAAAGTTGAAAAATCGGCGAAAGTGTAAAGGGGGGACCCTATTCATTTTGCCTGATTTTGACCATATTTTAAACTTCAAATATTTCGTGAAAAAATAACGTTTTGGATAGGATAAAACGTTTTCGCACCTTCCCTAGCATAGAGAAAGGCTAATTCGTGCTAAATGGCCATAATTTAGTCTTATTTCAAAAGTTGAAAAATCGGCGAAAGTGTAAAGGGGGGACCCTATTCATTTTGCCTGATTTTAACCATATTTTAAATTCAAATATTTCGTGATAAAATAACGTTTTGGATAGGATGAAACGTTTTCGCACCTTCTCTAGCATAGAGAAAGGCTAATTCGTGCTAAATGGCCATAATTTAGCCTTATTTCAAAAGTTGAAAAATCGGCGAAAGTGTAAAGGGGGGACCCTATTCATTTTGCCTGATTTTGACCATATTTTAAACTTCAAATATTTCGTGAAAAAATAATGTTTTGGATAGGATAAAACGTTTTCGCACCTTCCCTAGCATAGAGAAAGGCTAATTCGTGCTAAATGGCCATAATTTAGCCTTATTTCAAAAGTTGAAAAATCGGCGAAAGTGTAAAGGGGGGACCCTATTCATTTTGCCTGATTTTAACCATATTTTAAATTCAAATATTTCGTGATAAAATAACGTTTTGGATAGGATAAAACGTTTTCGCACCTTCCCTAGCATAGAGAAAGGCTAATTCGTGCTAAATGGCCATAATTTAGCCTTATTTCAAAAGTTGAAAAATCGGCGAAAGTGTAAAGGGGGGACCCTATTCATTTTGCCTGATTTTGACCATATTTTAAACTTCAAATATTTCGTGAAAAAATAATGTTTTGGATAGAATAAAACGTTTTCGCACCTTCGCTAGCATAGAGAAAGGCTAATTCGTGCTAAATGGCCATAATTTAGTCTTATTTCAAAAGTTGAAAAATCGGCGAAAGTGTAAAGGGGGGACCCTATTCATTTTGCCTGATTTTAACCACATTTTAAATTCAAATATTTCGTGATAAAATAACGTTTTGGATAGGATGAAACGTTTTCGCACCTTCTCTAGCATAGAGAAAGGCTAATTCGTGCTAAATGGTCATAATTTAGCCGTATTTCAAAAGTTGAAAAATCGGCGAAAGTGTAGAGGGGGGACCCTATTCATTTTGCCTGATTTTGACCATATTTTAAACTTCAAATATTTCGTGAAAAAATAACGTTTTGGATAGGATAAAACGTTTTCGCACCTTCCCTAGCAGAGAGAAAGGCTAATTCGAGCTAAATGGCCATAATTTAGCCTTATTTCAAAAAAATCGGCGAAAGTGTAAAGGGGGGACCCTATTCATTTTGCCTGATTTTAACCATATTTTAAACTTCAAATATTTCGTGAAAAAATAATGTTTTGGATAGGATAAAACGTTTTCGCACCTTCCCTAGCATAGAGAAAGGCTAATTCGTGCTAAATGGCCATAATTTAGCCTTATTTCAAAAGTTGAAAAATCGGCAAAAGTGTAAAGGGGGGACCCTATTCATTTTGTCTGATTTTGGCCATTTCTTAAACTTCAAATATTTCGTCAAAAAATAATGGTTTGGATCCGATAAAACGTTTTCGCACCTTCCCTAGCATAGAGAAAGGCTAATTCGTGCTAAATGGCCATAATTTAGCCTTATTTCAAAAGTTGAAAAATCGGCGAAAGTGTAAAGGGGGGACCCTATTCATTTTGTCTGATTTTGGCCATATCTTAAAGTTCAAATATTTCGTGAAAAAATAACGTTTTGGATAGGATAAAACGTTTTCGCACCTTCTCTAGCATAGAGAAAGGCTAATTCGTGCTAAATGGCCATAATTTAGCCTTATTTCAAAAGTTGAAAAATCGGCGAAAGTGTAAAGGGGGGACCCTATTCATTTTGCCTGATTTTGACCATATTTTAAACTTCAAATATTTCGTGAAAAAATAACGTTTTGGATAGGATAAAACATTTTCGCCCCTTCTCTAGCATAGACAAAGGCTAATTCGTGCTAAATGGCCATAATTTAGCCTTATTTCAAAAGTTGAAAAATCGGCGAAAGTGTAAAGGGGGGACCCTATTCATTTTGCCTGATTTTGAGCATATTTTAAACTTCAAATATTTCGTGAAAAAATAACGTTTTGGATAGGATAAAACATTTTCGCACCTTCCCTAGCATAGAGAAAGGCTAATTCGTGCTAAATGGCCATAATTTAGCCTTATTTCAAAAGTTGAAAAATCGGCAAAAGTGTAAAGGGGGGACCCTATTCATTTTGCCTGATTTTGGCCATATCTTAAACTTCGAATATTTCGTCAAATAATAATGGTTTGGATCGGGGAAAACGTTTTCGCACCTTCTCTAGCATAGAGAAAGGCTAATTCGTGCTAAATGGCCATAATTTAGCCTTATTTCAAAAGTTGAAGAATCCGTGAAAGTGTAAAGGGGGGACCCTATTCATTTTGTCTGATTTTGGCCATATCTTAAAGTTCAAATATTTCGTGAAAAAATAACGTTTTGGATAGGATAAAACGTTTTCGCACCTTCCCTAGCATAGAGAAAGGCTAATTCGTGGTAAATAGCCATAATTTTGCCTTGTTTCAAAAGTTAAAAATTCGGAGAAAGTGTAAAGGGGGGACCCTATTCATTTTGTCTGATTTTGGCCATATCTTAAAGTTCAAATATTTCGTGAAAAAATAATGTTTTGGATAGGATAAAACGTTTTCGCACCTTCGCTAGCATAGAGAAAGGCTAATTCGTGGTAAATGGCCATAATTTTGCCTTGTTTCAAAAGTTAAAAAATCGGAGAAAGTGTAAAGGGGGGACCCTATTCATTTTGCCTGATTTTGACCATATTTTAAACTTCAAATATTTCGTGAAAAAATAATGTTTTGGATAGGACAAAACGTTTTCGCACCTTCCCTAGCATAGAGAAAGGCTAATTCGTGCTAAATGGCCATAATTTAGTCTTATTTCAAAAGTTGAAAAATCGGCGAAAGTGTAAAGGGGGGACCCTATTCATTTTGCCTGATTTTGACCATATTTTAAACTTCAAATATTTCGTGAAAAAATAACGTTTTGGATAGGATAAAACATTTTCGCCCCTTCTCTAGCATAGACAAAGGCTAATTCGTGCTAAATGGCCATAATTTAGCCTTATTTCAAAAGTTGAAAAATCGGCGAAAGTGTAAAGGGGGGACCCTATTCATTTTGCCTGATTTTGACCATATTTTAAACTTCAAATATTTCGTGAAAAAATAACGTTTTGGATAGGATAAAACATTTTCGCACCTTCCCTAGCATAGAGAAAGGCTAATTCGTGCTAAATGGCCATAATTTAGCCTTATTTCAAAAGTTGAAAAATCGGCAAAAGTGTAAAGGGGGGACCCTATTCATTTTGCCTGATTTTGGCCATATCTTAAACTTCAAATATTTCGTCAAAAAATAATGGTTTGGATCGGATAAAACGTTTTCGCACCTTCTCTAGCATAGAGAAAGGCTAATTCGTGCTAAATGGCCATAATTTAGCCTTATTTCAAAAGTTGAAGAATCCGTGAAAGTGTAAAGGGGGGACCCTATTCATTTTGTCTGATTTTGGCCATATCTTAAAGTTCAAATATTTCGTGAAAAAATAACGTTTTGGATAGGATAAAACGTTTTCGCACCTTCCCTAGCATAGAGAAAGGCTAATTCGTGGTAAATAGCCATAATTTTGCCTTGTTTCAAAAGTTAAAAATTCGGAGAAAGTGTAAAGGGGGGACCCTATTCATTTTGTCTGATTTTGGCCATATCTTAAACTTCAAATATTTCGTGAAAAAATAACGTTTTGGATAGGATAAAACGTTTTCGCACCTTCTCTAGCATAGAGAAAGGCTAATTCGTGCTAAATGGCCATAATTTAGCCTTATTTCAAAAGTTGAAAAATCGGCAAAAGTGTAAAGGGGGGACCCTATTCATTTTGTCTGATTTTGGCCATTTCTTAAACTTCAAATATTTCGTCAAAAAATAATGGTTTGGATCCGATAAAACGTTTTCGCACCTTCCCTAGCATAGAGAAAGGCTAATTCGTGCTAAATGGCCATAATTTAGCCTTATTTCAAAAGTTGAAGAATCGGTGAATGTGTAAAGGGGGGACCCTACTATTTTGTCTGATTTTGGCCATATCTTAAAGTTCAAATATTTCGTGAAAAAATAATGTTTTGGATAGGATAAAACGTTTTCGCACCTTCGCTAGCATAGAGAAAGGCTAATTCGTGGTAAATGGCCATAATTTTGCCTTGTTTCAAAAGTTAAAAAATCGGAGAAAGTGTAAAGGGGGGACCCTATTCATTTTGCCTGATTTTGACCATATTTTAAACTTCAAATATTTCGTGAAAAAATAATGTTTTGGATAGGACAAAACGTTTTCGCACCTTCCCTAGCATAGAGAAAGGCTAATTCGTGCTAAATGGCCATAATTTAGTCTTATTTCAAAAGTTGAAAAATCGGCGAAAGTGTAAAGGGGGGACCCTGTTCATTTTGCCTGATTTTGACCATATTTTAAACTTCAAATATTTCGTGAAAAAATAACGTTTTCCATAGGATAAAACGTTTTCGCACCCTTCTCTAGCATAGAGAAAGGCTAATTCGTACTAAATGGCCATAAGTTAGCCTTATTTCAAAAGTTGAAAAATCGGCGAAATTGTAAAGGGGGGACCCTATTCATTTTGCCTTATTTTGACCATATTTTAAACTTCAAATATTTCGTGAAAAAATAACGTTTTGGATAGGATAAAACGTTTTCGCACCTTCCCTAGCATAGAGAAAGGCTAATTCGTGCTAAATGGCCATAATTTAGTCTTATTTCAAAAGTTGAAAAATCGGCGAAAGTGTAAAGGGGGGACCCTATTCATTTTGCCTGATTTTGACCATATTTTAAACTTCAAATATTTCGTGAAAAAATAACGTTTTGGATAGGATAAAACGTTTTCGCACCTTCTCTAGCATAGAGAAAGGCTAATTCGTGCTAACTGGCCCTAATTTAGCCTTATTTCAAAAGTTGAAAAATCGGCGAAAGTGTAAAGGGGGGACCCTATTCATTTTGCCTGATTTTGACCATATTTTAAACTTCAAATATTTCGTGAAAAAATAACGTTTTGGATAGGACAAAACGTTTTCGCACCTTCCCTAGCATAGAGAAAGGCTAATTCGTGCTAAATGGCCATAATTTTGCCTTATTTCAAAAGTTGAAAAATCGGCGAAAGTGTAAAGGGGGGACCCTATTCATTTTGCCTGATTCTGACCATATTTTAAACTTCAAATATTTCGTGAAAAAAAAACGTTTTCGATAGGATAAAACGTTTTCGCACCTTCTCTAGCATAGAGAAAGGCTAATTCGTACTAAATGGCCATAAGTTAGCCTTATTTCAAAAGTTGAAAAATCGGCAAAAGTGTAAAGGGGGGACCCTATTCATTTTGCCTTATTTTGACCATATTTTAAACTTCAAATATTTCGTGAAAAAATAACGTTTTGGATAGGACAAAACGTTTTCGCACCTTCCCTAGCATAGAGAAAGGCTAATTCGTGCTAAATGGCCATAATTTTGCCTTATTTCAAAAGTTGAAAAATCGGCGAAAGTGTAGAGGGGGGACCCTATTCATTTTGCCTGATTCTGACCATATTTTAAACTTCAAATATTTCGTGAAAAAATAACGTTTTGGATAGGACAAAACGTTTTCGCACCTTCCCTAGCATAGAGAAAGGCTAATTCGTGCTAAATGTCCATAATTAATCTTATTTCAAAAGTTGAAAAATCGGCGAAAGTGTAAAGGGGGGACCCTATTCAGTTTGCCTGCTTTTGACCATATTTTAAACTTCAAATATTTCGTGAAAAAATAACGTTTTCGATAGGATAAAACGTTTTCGCACCTTCTCTAGCATAGAGAAAGGCTAATTCGTACTAAATGGCCATAACTTAGCCTTATTTCAAAAGTTGAAAAATCGGCAAAAGTGTAAAGGGGGGACCCTATTGATTTTGATTTATTTTGACCATATTTAAAACTTCAAATATTTCGTGAGAAAATAACGTTTTGGATAGGATAAAACGTTTTCGCACCTTCCCTAGCATAGAGAAAGGCTAATTCGTGCTAAATGGCCATAATTTACTAATGAGAATTTAATTTCCTTTAAAATTAAAAAAAATAATGATTCCCTTGGGAATTAAAAAAATATGAAAATTTAATTCCGTTGGGAATTATTAACGAGGATTTAATTTCCTTTAAAATTCAAAAAAATATTAATTCCCTTGGGAATTAAAAAAATATGAGAATTTAATTCCCTTAGGAATTATTAACGAGAATTTAATTTCCTTTAAAATTAAAAAAATAATGAATTCCCTTGGGAATTAAAAAAATATGAAAATTTAATTCCCTTGGGAATTACTAATGAGAATTTAATTTCCTTTAAATTAAAAAAAAATGTTAATTCCCTTGGGAATTAAAAAAACATGAAAATTTAATTCCCTTGGGAATTACTAATGAGAATTTAATTTCCTTTAGAATTCAAAAAAAAATTAATTCCCTTGGGAATTAAAAAAATATGAAAATTTAATTCCCTTGGGAATTACTAATGAGAATTTAATTTCCTTTAAATTTAAAAAAAATATTAATTCCCTTGGGAATTAAAAAATATGAAAATTTAATTCCCTTGGGAATTATTAACGAGAATTTGATTTCCTTTAAAATTAAAAAAAATAATGAATTCCCTTGGGAATTAAAAAAATATGAAAAGTTAATTCCCTTGGGAATTATTAACGAGAATTTAATTTCCTTTAAAATTCAAAAAAATAATGAATTCCCTTGGGAATTACAAAAAATATGAAAATTTAATTCCCTTGGGAATTATTAACGAGAATTTAATTTCCTTTAAATTTAAAAAAAATATTAATTCCCTTGGGAATTAAAAAATATGAAAATTTAATTCCCTTGGGAATTACTAACGAGAATTTAATTTCCTTTAAAATTAAAAAAATAATGAATTCCCTTGGGAATTAAAAAATATGAAAATTTAATTCCCTTGGGAATTACTAATGAGAATTTAATTTCCTTTAAATTTAAAAAAAATATTAATTCCCTTGGGAATTAAAAAAATATGAAAATTTAATTCCCTTGGGAATTATTAACGAGAATTTAATTTCCTTTAAATTTAAAAAAAAATTAATTCCCTTGGGAATTAAAAAAAATATGAAAATTTAATTCCCTTGGGAATTACTAATGAGAATTTAATTTCCTTTAAATTTAAAAAAAATATTAATTCCCTTGGGAATTAAAAAATATGAAAATTTAATTCCCTTGGGAATTACTAATGAGAATTTAATTTCCTTTAAATTCAAAAAAATAATGAATTCCCTTGGGCATTAAAAAAATATGAAAATTCAATTCCCTTGGGAATTATTAACGAGAATTTAATTTTCCTTTAAATTAAAAAAAATAACGAATTCCCTTGGGAATTAAAAAAATATGAAAATTTAATTCCCTTGGGAATTATTAACGAGAATTTAATTTCCTTTAAAATTAAAAAAAATAATGAATTCCCTTGGGAATTAAAAAAATATGAAAATTTAATTCCCTTGGGAATTATTAACGAGAATTTAATTTCCTTTAAATTTAAAAAAAATATTAATTCCCTTGGGAATTAAAAAAATATGAAAATTTAATTCCCTTGGGAATTATTAAAGAGAATTTAATTTCCTTTAAAATTAAAAAAAATAATGAATTCCCTTGGGAATTAAAAAAATATGAAAATTTAATTCCCTTGGGAATTATTAACGAGAATTTAATTTCCTTTAAAATTCAAAAAAATATTAATTCCCTTGGGAATTAAAAAAATATGAAAATTTAATTCCCTTGGGAATTATTAATGAGAATTTAATTTCCTTTAAAATTAAAAAAATAATGAATTCCCTTGGGAATTAAAAAAATATGAAAATTTAATTCCCTTGGGAATTACTAATGAGAATTTAATTTCCTTTAAATTAAAAAAAAATGTTAATTCCCTTGGGAATTAAAAAAACATGAAAATTTAATTCCTTTGGGAATTACTAATGAAATTTAATTTCCTTTAAAATTCAAAAAAATATTAATTCCCTTGGGAATTAAAAAAATATGAAAATTTAATTCCCTTGGGAATTATTAACGAGAATTTAATTTCCTTTAAATTTAAAAAAAAATTAATTCCCTTGGGAATTAAAAAAAATATGAAAATTTAATTCCCTTGGGAATTATTAACGAGAATTTAATTTCCTTTAAATTTAAAAAAAAATTAATTCCCTTGGGAATTAAAAAAAATATGAAAAGTTAATTCCCTTGGGAATTACTAATGAGAATTTAATTTCCTTTAAATTTAAAAAAAATATTAATTCCCTTGGGAATTAAAAAATATGAAAATTTAATTCCCTTGGGAATTACTAATGAGAATTTAATTTCCTTTAAATTCAAAAAAATAATGAATTCCCTTGGGAATTAAAAAAATATGAAAATTCAATTCCCTTGGGAATTATTAAAGAGAATTTAATTTTCTTTAAAATTAAAAAAAATAATGAATTCCCATGGGAAATAAAAAAATATGAAAATTTAATTCCCTTGGGAATTATTAACGAGAATTTAATTTCCTTTAAAATTAAAAAAATAATGAATTCCCTTGGGAATTAAAAAAATATGAAAATTTAATTCCCTTGGGAATTATTAACGAGAATTTAATTTCCTTTAAATTTAAAAAAAATATTAATTCCCTTGGGAATTAAAAAAATATGAAAATTTAATTCCCTTGGGAATTATTAAAGAGAATTTAATTTCCTTTAAAATTAAAAAAAATATTAATTCCCTTGGGAATTAAAAAAATATGAAAATTTAATTCCCTTGGGAATTATTAACGAGAATTTAATTTCCTTTAAAATTCAAAAAAATATTAATTCCCTTGGGAATTAAAAAAATATGAAAATTTAATTCCCTTGGGAATTATTAATGAGAATTTAATTTCCTTTAAAATTAAAAAAATAATGAATTCCCTTGGGAATTAAAAAAATATGAAAATTTAATTCCCTTGGGAATTACTAATGAGAATTTAATTTCCTTTAAATTAAAAAAAAATGTTAATTCCCTTGGGAATTAAAAAAACATGAAAATTTAATTCCCTTGGGAATTACTAATGAGAATTTAATTTCCTTTAAATTAAAAAAAAATGTTAATTCCCTTGGGAATTAAAAAAATATGAAAATTTAATTCCCTTGGGAATTATTAACGAGAATTTAATTTCCTTTAAAATTCAAAAAAATATTAATTCCCTTGGGAATTAAAAAAATATGAAAATTTAATTCCCTTGGGAATTATTAACGAGAATTTAATTTCCTTTAAAATTAAAAAAATAATGAATTCCCTTGGGAATTAAAAAAATATGAAAATTTAATTCCCTTGGGAATTACTAATGAGAATTTAATTTCCTTTAAATTTAAAAAAAATATTAATTCCCTTGGGAATTAAAAAAATATGAAAATTTAATTCCCTTGGGAATTATTAACGAGAGTTTAATTTCCTTTAAATTTAAAAAAAAATAATTCCCTTGGGAATTAAAAAAATATGAAAATTTAATTCCCTTGGGAATTACTAATGAGAATTTAATTTCCTTTAAATTAAAAAAAATAATGAATTCCCTTGGGAATTAAAAAAATATGAAAATTTAATTCCCTTGGGAATTACTAATGAGAATTTAATTTCCTTTAAATTTAAAAAAAATATTAATTCCCTTGGGAATTTAAAAAATATGAAAATTTAATTCCCTTGGGAATTATTAACGAGAATTTAATTTCCTTTAAAATTAAAAAAAATAATGAATTCCCTTGGGAATTAAAAAAATATGAAAATTTAATTCCCTTGGGAATTACTAATGAGAATTTAATTTCCTTTAAATTAAAAAAATATATTAATTCCCTTGGGAATTAAAAAAATATGAAAATTTAATTCCCTTGGGAATTACTAATGAGAATTTAATTTCCTTTAAATTAATAAAAAATATTAATTCCCTTGGGAATTAAAAAAATATGAAAATTTAATTCCCTTGGGAATTATTAACGAGAATTTAATTTCCTTTAAATTTAAAAAAAAAATTAATTCCCTTGGGAATTAAAAAAAATATGAAAATTTAATTCCCTTGGGAATTACTAATGAGAACTTAATTTCCTTTAAATTTAAAAAAAATGTTAATTCACTTGGGAATGAAAATTTAATTCCCTTGGGAATTATTAACGAGAATTTAATTCCTTTAAAATTAAAAAAAATAACGAATTCCCTTGGGAATTAAAAAAATATGAAAATTTAATTCCCTTGGGAATTATTAACGAGAATTTAATTTCCTTTAAAATTAAAAAAAATAATGAATTCCGTTGGGAATTAAAAAAATATGAAAATTTAATTCCCTTGGGAATTACTAATGAGAATTTAATTTCCTTTAAATTTAAAAAAAATATTAATTCCCTTGGGAATTAAAAAAATATGAAAATTTAATTCCCTTGGGAATTACTAATGAGAATTTAATTTCCTTTAAAATTCAAAAAAATATTAATTCCCTTGGGAATTAAAAAAATATGAAAATTTAATTCCCTTGGGAATTATTAAGGAGAATTTAATTTCCTTTAAATTTAAAAAAAAAATTAATTCCCTTGGGAATTAAAAAAAATATGAAAATTTAATTCCCTTGGGAATTACTAATGAGAATTTAATTTCCTTTAAATTTAAAAAAAATATTAATTCCCTTGCGAATTAAAAAATATGAAAATTTAATTCCCTTGGGAATTACTAATGAGAATTTAATTTCCTTTAAATTCAAAAAAATAATGAATTCCCTTGGGAATTAAAAAAATATGAAAATTCAATTCCCTTGGGAATTATTAAAGAGAATTTAATTTCCTTTAAAATTAAAAAAATAATGAATTCCCTTGGGAATTAAAAAAAATATGAAAATTTAATTCCCTTGGGAATTACTAATGAGAATTTAATTTCCTTTAAATTAAAAAAAATAATGAATTCCCTTGGGAATTAAAAAAATATGAAAATTTAATTCCCTTGGGAATTATTAACGAGAATTTAATTTCCTTTAAAATTCAAAAAAATATTAATTCCCTTGGGAATTAAAAAAATATGAAAATTTAATTCCCTTGGGAATTATTAACGAGAATTTAATTTCCTTTAAAATTAAAAAAATAATGAATTCCCTTGGGAATTAAAAAAATATGAAAATTTAATTCCCTTGGGAATTACTAATGAGAATTTAATTTCCTTTAAATTAAAAAAAAATATTAATTCCCTTGGGAATTAAAAAAACATGAAAATTTAATTCCCTTGGGAATTACTAATGAGAATTTAATTTCCTTTAAAATTCAAAAAAATATTAATTCCCTTGGGAATTAAAAAAATATGAAAATTTAATTCCCTTGGGAATTATTAAGGAGAATTTAATTTCCTTTAAATTTAAAAAAAAATTAATTCCCTTGGGAATTAAAAAAAATATGAAAATTTAATTCCCTTGGGAATTACTAATGAGAATTTAATTTCCTTTAAATTTAAAAAAAATATTAATTCCCTTGCGAATTAAAAAATATGAAAATTTAATTCCCTTGGGAATTACTAATGAGAATTTAATTTCCTTTAAATTCAAAAAAATAATGAATTCCCTTGGGAATTAAAAAAATATGAAAATTCAATTCCCTTGGGAATTATTAAAGAGAATTTAATTTCCTTTAAAATTAAAAAAATAATGAATTCCCTTGGGAATTAAAAAAATATGAAAATTTAATTCCCTTGGGAATTACTAATGAGAATTTAATTTCCTTTAAATTAAAAAAAATAATGAATTCCCTTGGGAATTAAAAAAATATGAAAATTTAATTCCCTTGGGAATTATTAACGAGAATTTAATTTCCTTTAAAATTCAAAAAAATATTAATTCCCTTGGGAATTAAAAAAATATGAAAATTTAATTCCCTTGGGAATTATTAACGAGAATTTAATTTCCTTTAAATTAAAAAAAATAATGAATTCCCTTGGGAATTAAAAAAATATGAAAATTTAATTCCCTTGGGAATTACTAATGAGAATTTAATTTCCTTTAAAATTCAAAAAAATATTAATTCCCTGGGGAATTAAAAAAATATGAAAATTTAATTCCCTTGGGAATTATTAACGAGAATTTAATTTCCTTTAAATTTAAAAAAAAATTAATTCCCTTGGCAATTAAAAAAAATATGAAAATTTAATTCCCTTGGGAATTACTAATGAGAATTTAATTTCCTTTAAATTAAAAAAAATAATGAATTCCGTTGGGAATTAAAAAAATATGAAAATTTAATTCCCTTGGGAATTATTAACGAGAATTTAATTTCCTTTAAAATTAAAAAAATAATGAATTCCCTTGGGAATTAAAAAAATATGAAAATTTAATTCCCTTGGGAATTACTAATGAGAATTTAATTTCCTTTAAAATTCAAAAAAATATTAATTCCCTGGGGAATTAAAAAAATATGAAAATTTAATTCCCTTGGGAATTATTAACGAGAATTTAATTTCCTTTAAATTTAAAAAAAAATTAATTCCCTTGGCAATTAAAAAAAATATGAAAATTTAATTCCCTTGGGAATTACTAATGAGAATTTAATTTCCTTTAAATTAAAAAAAATAATGAATTCCCTTGGGAATTAAAAAAATATGAAAATTTAATTCCCTTGGGAATTATTAACGAGAATTTAATTTCCTTTAAAATTAAAAAAAATAATGAATTCCCTTGGGAATTAAAAAAATATGAAAATTTAATTCCCTTGGGAATTACTAATGAGAATTTAATTTCCTTTAAATTAAAAAAAAATATTAATTCCCTTGGGAATTAAAAAAACATGAAAATTTAATTCCCTTGGGAATTACTAATGAGAATTTAATTTCCTTTAAAATTCAAAAAAATATTAATTCCCTTGGGAATTAAAAAAATATGAAAATTTAATTCCCTTGGGAATTATTAACGAGAATTTAATTTCCTTTAAATTTAAAAAAAAATTAATTCCCTTGGGAATTAAAAAAATATGAAAATTTAATTCCCTTGGGAATTATTAACGAGAATTTAATTTCCTTTAAATTAAAAAAAATAATGAATTCCCTTGGGAATTAAAAAAATATGAAAATTTAATTCCCTTGGGAATTATTAACGAGAATTTAATTTCCTTTAAAATTCAAAAAAATATTAATTCCCTTGGGAATTAAAAAAATATGAAAATTTAATTCCCTTGGGAATTATTAACGAGAATTTAATTTCCTTTAAAATTAAAAAAAATAATGAATTCCCTTGGGAATTAAAAAAATATGAAAATTTAATTCCCTTGGGAATTACTAATGAGAATTTAATTTCCTTTAAAATTCAAAAAAATATTAATTCCCTTGGGAATTAAAAAAATATGAAAATTTAATTCCCTTGGGAATTATTAACGAGAATTTAATTTCCTTTAAATTTAAAAAAAAATTAATTCCCTTGGGAATTAAAAAAAATATGAAAATTTAATTCCCTTGGGAATTACTAATGAGAATTTAATTTCCTTTAAATTCAAAAAAATAATGAATTCCCTTGGGAATTAAAAAAATATGAAAATTCAATTCCCTTGGGAATTATTAAAGAGAATTTAATTTTCTTTAAAATTAAAAAAATAATGAATTCCCTTGGGAATTAAAAAAATATGAAAATTTAATTCCCTTGGGAATTACTAACGAGAATTTAATTTCCTTTAAATTAAAAAAAATAATGAATTCCCTTGGGAATTAAAAAAATATGAAAATTTAATTCCCTTGGGAATTACTAATGAGAATTTAATTTCCTTTAAATTAAAAAAAATAATGAATTCCCTTGGGAATTAAAAAAATATGAAAATTTAATTCCCTTGGGAATTATTAACAAGAATTTAATTTCCTTTAAAATTAAAAAAATAATGAATTCCCTTGGGAATTAAAAAAATATGAAAATTTAATTCCCTTGGGAATTATTAACGAGAATTTAATTTCCTTTAAATTAAAAAAAATAATGAATTCCCTTGGGAATTAAAAAAATATGAAAATTTAATTCCCTTGGGAATTATTAACGAGAATTTAATTTCCTTTAAAATTCAAAAAAATATTAATTCCCTTGGGAATTAAAAAAATATGAAAATTTAATTCCCTTGGGAATTATTAACGAGAATTTAATTTCCTTTAAAGTTAAAAAAATAATGAATTCCCTTGGGAATTAAAAAAATATGAAAATTTAATTCCCTTGGGAATTACTAATGAGAATTTAATTTCCTTTAAATTCAAAAAAATATTAATTCCCTTGGGAATTAAAAAAATATGAAAATTTAATTCCCTTGGGAATTATTAACGAGAATTTAATTTCCTTTAAATTTAAAAAAAAATTAATTCCCTTGGGAATTAAAAAAAATATGAAAATTTAATTCTCTTGGGAATTACTAATGAGAATTTAATTTCCTTTAAATTAAAAAAAATAATGAATTCCCTTGGGAATTAAAAAAATATGAAAATTTAATTCCCTTGGGAATTATTAACGAGAATTTAATTTCCTTTAAAATTCAAAAAAATATTAATTCCCTTGGGAATTAAAAAAATATGAAAATTTAATTCCCTTGGGAATTATTAACGAGAATTTAATTTCCTTTAAAATTAAAAAAATAATGAATTCCCTTGGGAATTAAAAAAATATGAAAATTTAATTCCCTTGGGAATTATTAACGAGAATTTAATTTCCTTTAAAATTCAAAAAAAATATTAATTCCCTTGGGAATTAAAAAAATATGAAAATTTAATTCCCTTGGGAATTATTAACGAGAATTTAATTTCCTTTAAAATTAAAAAAATAATGAATTCCCTTGGGAATTAAAAAAATATGAAAATTTAATTCCCTTGGGAATTACTAATGAGAATTTAATTTCCTTTAAAATTCAAAAAAATATTAATTCCCTTGGGAATTAAAAAAATATGAAAATTTAATTCCCTTGGGAATTATTAACGAGAATTTAATTTCCTTTAAATTTAAAAAAAAATTAATTCCCTTGGGAATTAAAAAAATATGAAAATTTAATTCCCTTGGGAATTATTAACGAGAATTTAATTTCCTTTAAAATTCAAAAAAATATTAATTCCCTTGGGAATTAAAAAAATATGAAAATTTAATTCCCTTGGGAATTATTAACGAGAATTTAATTTCCTTTAAAATTAAAAAAATAATGAATTCCCTTGGGAATTAAAAAAATATGAAAATTTAATTCCCTTGGGAATTACTAATGAGAATTTAATTTCCTTTAAAATTCAAAAAAATATTAATTCCCTTGGGAATTAAAAAAATATGAAAATTTAATTCCCTTGGGAATTATTAACGAGAATTTAATTTCCTTTAAATTTAAAAAAAAATTAATTCCCTTGGGAATTAAAAAAAATATGAAAATTTAATTCCCTTGGGAATTACTAATGAGAATTTAATTTCCTTTAAATTAAAAAAAATAATGAATTCCCTTGGGAATTAAAAAAATATGAAAATTTAATTCCCTCGGGAATTATTAACAAGAATTTAAATTTCCTTTAAAATTCAAAAAAATATTAATTCCCTTGGGAATTAAAAAAATATGAAAATTTAATTCCCTTGGGAATTATTAACGAGAATTTAATTTCCTTTAAAATTAAAAAAAATAATGAATTCCCTTGGGAATTAAAAAAATATGAAAATTTAATTCCCTTGGGAATTACTAATGAGAATTTAATTTCCTTTAAAATTCAAAAAAATATTAATTCCCTTGGGAATTAAAAAAATATGAAAATTTAATTCCCTTGGGAATTATTAACGAGAATTTAATTTCCTTTAAATTTAAAAAAAAATTAATTCCCTTGGGAATTAAAAAAAATATGAAAATTTAATTCCCTTGGGAATTACTAATGAGAATTTAATTTCCTTTAAATTCAAAAAAATAATAAATTCCCTTGGGAATTAAAAAAATATGAAAATTCAATTCCCTTGGGAATTATTAAAGAGAATTTAATTTTCCTTTAAAATTAAAAAAAAATAATGAATTCCCTTGGGAATTAAAAAAATATGAAAATTTAATTCCCTTGGGAATTACTAATGAGAATTTAATTTCCTTTAAAATTAAAAAAAATAATGAATTCCCTTGGGAATTAAAAAAATATGAAAATTTAATTCCCTTGGGAATTACTAATGAGAATTTAATTTCCTTTAAATTAAAAAAAATAATGAATTCCCTTGGGAATTAAAAAAATATGAAAATTTAATTCCCTTGGGAATTATTAACAAGAATTTAATTTCCTTTAAAATTAAAAAAATAATGAATTCCCTTGGGAATTAAAAAAATATGAAAATTTAATTCCCTTGGGAATTATTAATGAGAATTTAATTTCCTTTAAATTAAAAAAAATAATGAATTCCCTTGGGAATTAAAAAAATATGAAAATTTAATTCCCTTGGGAATTATTAACGAGAATTTAATTTCCTTTAAAATTCAAAAAAAATATTAATTCCCTTGGGAATTAAAAAAATATGAAAATTTAATTCCCTTGGGAATTATTAACGAGAATTTAATTTCCTTTAAAATTAAAAAAATAATGAATTCCCTTGGGAATTAAAAAAATATGAAAATTTAATTCCCTTGGGAATTACTAATGAGAATTTAATTTCCTTTAAAATTCAAAAAAATATTAATTCCCTTGGGAATTAAAAAAATATGAAAATTTAATTCCCTTGGGAATTATTAACGAGAATTTAATTTCCTTTAAATTTAAAAAAAAATTAATTCCCTTGGGAATTAAAAAAAATATGAAAATTTAATTCCCTTGGGAATTACTAATGAGAATTTAATTTCCTTTAAATTAAAAAAAATAATGAATTCCCTTGGGAATTAAAAAAATATGAAAATTTAATTCCCTTGGGAATTATTAACGAGAATTTAATTTCCTTTAAAATTCAAAAAAATATTAATTCCCTTGGGAATTAAAAAAATATGAAAATTTAATTCCCTTGGGAATTATTAACGAGAATTTAATTTCCTTTAAAATTAAAAAAAATAATGAATTCCCTTGGGAATTAAAAAAATATGAAAATTTAATTCCCTTGGGAATTACTAATGAGAATTTAATTTCCTTTAAATTCAAAAAAATATTAATTCCCTTGGGAATTAAAAAAATATGAAAATTTAATTCCCTTGGGAATTATTAACGAGAATTTAATTTCCTTTAAATTTAAAAAAAAATTAATTCCCTTGGGAATTAAAAAAAATATGAAAATTTAATTCCCTTGGTAATTACTAATGAGAATTTAATTTCCTTTAAATTTAAAAAAAATATTAATTCCCTTGGGAATTAAAAAATATGAAAATTTAATTCCCTTGGGAATTACTAATGAGAATTTAATTTCCTTTAAATTCAAAAAAATAATGAATTCCCTTGGGAATTAAAAAAATATGAAAATTCAATTCCCTTGGGAATTATTAACGAGAATTTAATTTCCTTTAAAATTCAAAAAAAAATTAATTCCCTTGGGAATTAAAAAAAAATATGAAAATTTAATTCCCTTGGGAATTACTAATGAGAATTTAATTTCCTTTAAATTTAAAAAAAAATATTAATTCCCTTAATAAAAAAATATGAATTAATATTTTTTTTAATTTTAAAGGAAATTAAATTCTCATTAGTAATTCCCAAGGGAATTAAATGTTCATATTTTTTTAATTCCCAAGGGAATTAATATTTTTTTTAAATTTAAAGGAAATTAAATTCTCATTAGTAATTCCCAAGGGAATTAAATGTTCATATTTTTTTAATTCCCAAGGGAATTAATATTTTTTTTAAATTTAAAGGAAATTAAATTCTCATTAGTAATTCCCAAGGGAATTAAATGTTCATATTTTTTTTAATTCCCAAGGGAATTAATATTTTTTTTAAATTTAAAGGAAATTAAATTCTCATTAGTAATTCCCAAGGGAATTAAATGTTCATATTTTTTTAATTCCCAAGGGAATTAATATTTTTTTTAAATTTAAAGGAAATTAAATTCTCATTAGTAATTCCCAAGGGAATTAAATTTTCATATTTTTTTTAATTCCCAAGGGAATTAATATTTTTTTTAAATTTAAAGGAAATTAAATTCTCATTAGTAATTCCCAAGGGAATTAAATTTTCATATTTTTTTTAATTCCCAAGGGAATTAATATTTTTTTTAAATTTAAAGGAAATTAAATTCTCATTAGTAATTCCCAAGGGAATTAAATTTTCATATTTTTTTTAATTCCCAAGGGAATTAATATTTTTTTTAAATTTAAAGGAAATTAAATTCTCATTAGTAATTCCCAAGGGAATTAAATTTTCATATTTTTTTTAATTCCCAAGGGAATTAATATTTTTGTTAAATTTAAAGGAAATTAAATTCTCATTAGTAATTCCCAAGGGAATTAAATTTTCATATTTTTTTTAATTCCCAAGGGAATTAATATTTTTGTTAAATTTAAAGGAAATTAAATTCTCATTAGTAATTCCCAAGGGAATTAAATTTTCATATTTTTTTTAATTCCCAAGGGAATTAATATTTTTGTTAAATTTAAAGGAAATTAAATTCTCATTAGTAATTCCCAAGGGAATTAAATTTTTCATATTTTTTTTTAATTCCCAAGGGAATTAATATTTTTGTTAAATTTAAAGGAAATTAAATTCTCATTAGTAATTCCCAAGGGAATTAAATTTTCATATTTTTTTTAATTCCCAAGGGAATTAATATTTTTTTTAATTTTAAAGGAAATTAAATTCTTCATTAGTAATTCCCAAGGGAATTAAATTTTCATATTTTTTTTAATTCCCAAGGGAATTAATATTTTTTTTAAATTTAAAGGAAATTAAATTCTCATTAGTAATTCCCAAGGGAATTAAATTTTCATATTTTTTTAATTCCCAAGGGAATTAATATTTTTTTTAAATTTAAAGGAAATTAAATTCTCATTAGTAATTCCCAAGGGAATTAAATTTTCATATTTTTTTTAATTCCCAAGGGAATTAATATTTTTTTTAAATTTAAAGGAAATTAAATTCTCATTAGTAATTCCCAAGGGAATTAAATTTTCATATTTTTTTTAATTCCCAAGGGAATTAATATTTTTGTTAAATTTAAAGGAAATTAAATTCTCATTAGTAATTCCCAAGGGAATTAAATTTTCATATTTTTTTTAATTCCCAAGGGAATTAATATTTTTTTTAAATTTAAAGGAAATTAAATTCTCATTAGTAATTCTCAAGGGAATTAAATTTTCATATTTTTTTTAATTCCCAAGGGAATTAATATTTTTTTTAAATTTAAAGGAAATTAAATTCTCATTAGTAATTCTCAAGGGAATTAAATTTTCATATTTTTTTTAATTCCCAAGGGAATTAATATTTTTTTTAAATTTAAAGGAAATTAAATTCTCATTAGTAATTCCCAAGGGAATTAAATTTTCATATTTTTTTTAATTCCCAAGGGAATTAATATTTTTTTCAAATTTAAAGGAAATTAAATTCTCATTAGTAATTCCCAAGGGAATTAAATTTTCATATTTTTTTTAATTCCCAAGGGAATTAATATTTTTTTTAAATTTAAAGGAAATTAAATTCTCATTAGTAATTCCCAAGGGAATTAAATTTTCATATTTTTTTAATTCCCAAGGGAACTAATATTTTTTTTAAATTTAAAGGAAATTAAATTCTCATTAGTAATTCCCAAGGGAATTAAATTTTCATATTTTTTTTAATTCCCAAGGGAATTAATATCTTTTTTAAATTTAAAGGAAATTAAATTCATTAGTAATTCCCAAGGGAATTAAATTTTCATATTTTTTTTAATTCCCAAGGGAATTAATATCTTTTTTAAATTTAAAGGAAATTAAATTCATTAGTAATTCCCAAGGGAATTAAATTTTCATATTTTTTTTAATTCCCAAGGGAATTAATATTTTTTTTAAATTTAAAGGAAATTAAATTCTCATTAGTAATTCCCAAGGGAATTAAATTTTCATATTTTTTTAATTCCCAAGGGAATTCATTATTTTTTTTAATTTTAAAGGAAATTAAATTCTCATTAGTAATTCCCAAGGGAATTAAATTTTCATATTTTTTTTAATTCCCAAGGGAATTAATATCTTTTTTAAATTTAAAGGAAATTAAATTCATTAGTAATTCCCAAGGGAATTAAATTTTCATATTTTTTTTAATTCCCAAGGGAATTAATATCTTTTTTAAATTTAAAGGAAATTAAATTCATTAGTAATTCCCAAGGGAATTAAATTTTCATATTTTTTTTAATTCCCAAGGGAATTAATATTTTTTTTAAATTTAAAGGAAATTAAATTCTCATTAGTAATTCCCAAGGGAATTAAATTTTCATATTTTTTTTAATTCCCAAGGGAATTCATTATTTTTTTTAATTTTAAAGGAAATTAAATTCTCATTAGTAATTCCCAAGGGAATTAAATTTTCATATTTTTTTAATTCCCAAGGGAATTAATATTTTTTTTAAATTTAAAGGAAATTAAATTTTCATTAGTAATTCCCAAGGGAATTAAATTTTCATATTTTTTTTAATTCCCAAGGGAATTAATATTTTTTTTAAATTTAAAGGAAATTAAATTCTAATTAGTAATTCCCAAGGGAATTAAATTTTCATATTTTTTTAATTCCCAAGGGAATTAATATTTTTTTTAAATTTAAAGGAAATTAAATTCTCATTAGTAATTCCCAAGGGAATTAAATTTTCATATTTTTTTTAATTCCCAAGGGAATTAATATTTTTTTTAAATTTAAAGGAAATTAAATTCTCATTAGTAATTCCCAAGGGAATTAAATTTTCATATTTTTTTTAATTCCCAAGGGAATTAATATTTTTGTTAAATTTAAAGGAAATTAAATTCTCATTAGTAATTCCCAAGGGAATTAAATTTTCATATTTTTTTTAATTCCCAAGGGAATTAATATTTTTTTTTAAATTTAAAGGAAATTAAATTCTCATTAGTAATTCTCAAGGGAATTAAATTTTCATATTTTTTTTAATTCCCAAGGGAATTAATATTTTTTTTAAATTTAAAGGAAATTAAATTCTCATTAGTAATTCCCAAGGGAATTAAATTTTCATATTTTTTTTAATTCCCAAGGGAATTAATATCTTTTTTAAATTTAAAGGAAATTAAATTCTCATTAGTAATTCCCAAGGGAATTAAATTTTCATATTTTTTTTAATTCCCAAGGGAATTAATATTTTTTTCAAATTTAAAGGAAATTAAATTCTCATTAGTAATTCCCAAGGGAATTAAATTTTCATATTTTTTTTAATTCCCAAGGGAATTAATATCTTTTTTAAATTTAAAGGAAATTAAATTCATTAGTAATTCCCAAGGGAATTAAATTTTCATATTTTTTTTAATTCCCAAGGGAATTAATATCTTTTTTAAATTTAAAGGAAATTAAATTCATTAGTAATTCCCAAGGGAATTAAATTTTCATATTTTTTTTAATTCCCAAGGGAATTAATATTTTTTTTAAATTTAAAGGAAATTAAATTCTCATTAGTAATTCCCAAGGGAATTAAATTTTCATATTTTTTTAATTCCCAAGGGAATTCATTATTTTTTTTAATTTTAAAGGAAATTAAATTCTCATTAGTAATTCCCAAGGGAATTAAATTTTCATATTTTTTTTAATTCCCAAGGGAATTAATATTTTTTTTAATTTTAAAGGAAATTAAATTTTCATTAGTAATTCCCAAGGGAATTAAATTTTCATATTTTTTTTAATTCCCAAGGGAATTAATATTTTTTTTAAATTTAAAGGAAATTAAATTCTCATTAGTAATTCCCAAGGGAATTAAATTTTCATATTTTTTTAATTCCCAAGGGAATTAATATTTTTTTTAAATTTAAAGGAAATTAAATTCTCATTAGTAATTCCCAAGGGAATTAAATTTTCATATTTTTTTTAATTCCCAAGGGAATTAATATTTTTTTTAAATTTAAAGGAAATTAAATTCTCATTAGTAATTCCCAAGGGAATTAAATTTTCATATTTTTTTTAATTCCCAAGGGAATTAATATTTTTGTTAAATTTAAAGGAAATTAAATTCTCATTAGTAATTCCCAAGGGAATTAAATTTTCATATTTTTTTTAATTCCCAAGGGAATTAATATTTTTTTTAAATTTAAAGGAAATTAAATTCTCATTAGTAATTCTCAAGGGAATTAAATTTTCATATTTTTTTTAATTCCCAAGGGAATTAATATTTTTTTTTAAATTTAAAGGAAATTAAATTCTCATTAGTAATTCCCAAGGGAATTAAATTTTCATATTTTTTTTAATTCCCAAGGGAATTAATATCTTTTTTAAATTTAAAGGAAATTAAATTCTCATTAGTAATTCCCAAGGGAATTAAATTTTCATATTTTTTTTAATTCCCAAGGGAATTAATATTTTTTTCAAATTTAAAGGAAATTAAATTCTCATTAGTAATTCCCAAGGGAATTAAATTTTCATATTTTTTTTAATTCCCAAGGGAATTAATATTTTTTTTAAATTTAAAGGAAATTAAATTCTCATTAGTAATTCCCAAGGGAATTAAATTTTCATATTTTTTTAATTCCCAAGGGAACTAATATTTTTTTTAAATTTAAAGGAAATTAAATTCTCATTAGTAATTCCCAAGGGAATTAAATTTTCATATTTTTTTTAATTCCCAAGGGAATTAATATCTTTTTTAAATTTAAAGGAAATTAAATTCCATTAGTAATTCCCAAGGGAATTAAATTTTCATATTTTTTTTAATTCCCAAGGGAATTAATATTTTTTTTAAATTTAAAGGAAATTAAATTCTCATTAGTAATTCCCAAGGGAATTAAATTTTCATATTTTTTTAATTCCCAAGGGAATTCATTATTTTTTTTAATTTTAAAGGAAATAAAATTCTCGTTAATAATTCCCAAGGGAATTAAATTTTCATATTTTTTTAATTCCCAAGGGAATTAATATTTTTTTTAATTTTAAAGGAAATTAAATTCTCATTAGTAATTCCCAAGGGAATTAAATGTTCATATTTTTTTAATTCCCAAGGGAATTAATATTTTTTTTAAATTTAAAGGAAATTAAATTCTCATTAGTAATTCCCAAGGGAATTAAATTTAAAGGAAATTAAATTCTCATTAGTAATTCTCAAGGGAATTAAATTTTCATATTTTTTTTAATTCCCAAGGGAATTAATATTTTTTTTAAATTTAAAGGAAATTAAATTCTCATTAGTAATTCTCAAGGGAATTAAATTTTCATATTTTTTTAATTCCCAAGGGAATTCATTATTTTTTTTAATTTTAAAGCAAATAAAATTCTCGTTAATAATTTCCAAGGGAATTAAATTTTCATATTTTTTTAATTCCCAAGGGAATTAATATTTTTTTTAATTTTAAAGGAAATTAAATTCTCATTAGTAATTCCCAACGGAATTAAATTTTCATATTTTTTTTAATTCCCAAGGGAATTAATATTTTTTTTAAATTTAAAGGAAATTAAATTCTCATTAGTAATTCCCAAGGGAATTAAATTTTCATATTTTTTTTAATTCCCAAGGGAATTAATATTTTTTTAAATTTAAAGGAAATTAAATTCTCATTAGTAATTCCCAAGGGAATTAAATTTTCATATTTTTTTTAATTCCCAAGGGAATTAATATTTTTTTTAAATTTAAAGGAAATTAAATTCTCATTAGTAATTCTCAAGGGAATTAAATTTTCATATTTTTTTTAATTCCCAAGGGAATTAATATTTTTTTTAAATTTAAAGGAAATTAAATTCTCATTAGTAATTCCCAAGGGAATTAAATTTTCATATTTTTTTAATTCCCAAGGGAATTAATATTTTTTTTAAATTTAAAGGAAATTAAATTCTCATTAGTAATTCCCAAGGGAATTAAATTTTCATATTTTTTTAATTCGCAAGGGAATTAATATTTTTTTTAAATTTAAAGGAAATTAAATTCTCATTAGTAATTCCCAAGGGAATTAAATTTTCATATTTTTTTTAATTCCCAAGGGAATTAATATTTTTTTTAAATTTAAAGGAAATTAAATTCTCATTAGTAATTCCCAAGGGAATTAAATTTTCATATTTTTTTAATTCCCAAGGGAATTAATATTTTTTTTAAATTTAAAGGAAATTAAATTCTCATTAGTAATTCCCAAGGGAATTAAATTTTCATATTTTTTTAATTCCCAAGGGAATTAATATTTTTTTTAATTTTAAAGGAAATTAAATTCTCATTAGTAATTCCCAAGGGAATTAAATTTTCATATTTTTTTTAATTCCCAAGGGAATTAATATTTTTTTTAAATTTAAAGGAAATTAAATTCTCATTAGTAATTCCCAAGGGAATTAAATTTTCATATTTTTTTTAATTCCCAAGGGAATTAATATTTTTTTTAAATTTAAAGGAAATTAAATTCTCATTAGTAATTCCCAAGGGAATTAAATTTTCATATTCTTTTTAATTCCCAAGGGAATTAATATTTTTTTTAATTTTTTTAGCACGAATTAGCCTTTCTCCTTGCTAGGGAAGGTGCAAAAAACGCTTTACCGATCCAAACCATTATTTTTTGACCAAATCTTGCAAGTGGGTCCCTTTAGAATTTCGCCGATTTTTGAACTTTTGAAATAAGGTTAAATTATGGCCATTTAGCACGAATTAACCTTTATCTTTGCTAGGGGAGGTGCAAAAACGCTTTATTGGATCCAAACCATTATTTTTGACGAAATATTGGAAGTTTAAGAAATGGCCAAAATCAGACATAATGAATAGGGCCCCCTTTACATTTTGACCGATTTTTCATCTTTTAAAATAAGGCTAAATTATGGCCATTTAGTACGAATAAGCCTTTCTCTCAAAATGAATAAGGGAATGCCTGAAAGACGAGTGTGGAGAACGGGTGGCGTGTGCTGTTAGGGCGCTGTCTCTCGCCAATAGTTAAGCCTGGTTAGACGAGCGATAAATCGAAGCATGGAAAATAGTGAAGCGTTTGAGGTGATGGTGGGTATACAACAGGGGTCAGTCCTTAGCACATTATTGTTCGTGATTGTGATGGAGGCACTGACGCAAAAGGTCCAAGAGGGGCTGCCATGGGAGCTCTTGTATGCAAAGAAAATTCTGATTAACTTCATGACCAGCAAGCATAATTTAAACCTTCGCCTTTACATTAAGAGTTTTTAGAAAATCCTGGCTACAATCCGTATCGTTAAAAGAACATTTAAAAGTGACTTACGTGTTTAACCTCACGACAAACAAGCACCATGTGCAATTTAAACCTTCGCATTTGGATTAAAATATCTTTAGGAAACCTGCCTCGTATATTCTTGACTCTAAAGACACATTAAAAAAATTACCAGATTAACTTCATTACAAACAACAAGCAAGAACATTTTAAGCAAACAACGTTAAGGAAATCCTGGCTTCCATTTCTCAAGAGAACATTCAAAACAGACTTACTTCGTGACAACCGACCACCATCTTTAGGCTCCTATTCTTGAACCTATAACAACATTAAAAAAATTACCAGATTAGTTTCATGACAAACAGCAAGCAACTACAATTTAAGCCTTCGTCTTTACATTAAAAGATCGCCATAACACAACCCACAAAGCGCTCGACGAAGATTCGCCTTGACGAAGCACCAAACATACTTAGATGCTTTCTTGTACACTACACAATTGTATACTGTAGAGTTTACCTTGGATATGTTTCCCAGATGTTCCTATGCGAACGTGTTGTATAATTCCTTGTTCTTTGCGGAAGGCACAGAGTTATCTTCGTCGTTAAACATCAAGTTGCTTCGTCCATCGTGCTGATCTCGTCCGTGGATATCTCGAGATTCTATTCCTTTGGTCGTTCAATAACGGTTGATTCTGAAGGTATTCGCTAAAGGAAGGCCTTTATCTCCCAAAGCCTTAACAAAATCTATACTCTTCCTTCTTCTAACATTCGCTTTCTTCTTCAAACTTCTTGAGCCATCTCGAATACTTGAACAACCTTCTAACATTTCAGTGCTCGCCTTCTTTATAAACCACGTTCCCAATTAAACGAATTTGAATTTTATTTCATGCAAAACAGTCACGCCTCGTTTCTTTGTCTGCAATTCAAAAGAAATTTTGCCCCAAAGGCGCATAAAAATCATTGAAAAAAATAATTGGTTGAACTAGGCCTGGGCTGGCCCCGCTCATGTCAAGCGATTCAAACTCTTTAATTTAAAAGTTTTTCAGCATATGAACATTTTATTTAAACACTGACAATTCTTTTTTGTAATTCTCGCCTCAATTTAACAAATAGATTCTATTTTTCCGTTGTCTGTTCACTTATCTGATCCAAATCATTATTTTTCGACAAAATATTGGAAGTTGAAAAAAATAGAGAAAATCAGACAAAATGAATAGGATCCCCCCTTTACACTTTCGCCGATTTTTCAACTTTTGAAATTAGGCTATATTATGGCCATTTAGCACGGATTAGCCTTTCTCTATGCTGGGGAAGGTGCGAAAACGTTTTATCCTTACAAAACATTATTTTTTGACGAAATATTTGAAGTTTAACATATGGCCAAAATCAGACAAAATGAATAGCGTCCCCCCTTTACACTTTCGCCGATTTTTAAACTTTCGAAATAAGACTAAATTATGGCCATTAAACACGAATTAGCCTTTCTCTATGCTAAGGACGGTGCGAAAACGTTTTATCCTATCCAAAACGTTATTTTTTCACCAAATATTTGAAGTTTAACATATGGCCAAAATCAGACAAAATGAATAGCGTCCCCCCTTTACACTTTCGCCGATTTTTAAACTTTCGAAATAAGACTAAATTATGGCCATTAAACACGAATTAGCCTTTCTCTATGCTAAGGACGGTGCGAAAACGTTTTATCCTATCCAAAACGTTATTTTCTCACCAAATATTTGAAGTTTAACATATGGCCAAAATCAGACAAAATGAATAGCGTCCCCCCTTTACACTTTCGCCGATTTTTAAACTTTCGAAATAAGACTAAATTATGGCCATTAAACACGAATTAGTCTTTCTCTATGCTAAGGACGGTGCGAAAATGTTTTATCCTATCCAAAACGTTATTTTTTCACGAAATATTTGAAGTTTAATGTCTGGTCAAAATGATGCAAAATGAATAGGTGTCCCCCCTTTACGCTTTCGCCGATTTTTAAACTTTCGAAATAAGACTAAATTATGGCCATTAAACACGAATTAGCCTTTCTCTATGCTAAGGACGGTGCGAAAACGTTTTATCCTATCCAAAACGTTATTTTTTCACCAAATATTTGAAGTTTAAGAAATGGCCAAAACCAGACAAAATGAATAGGGTCCCCCCTTTACACTTTCGCCGATTTTTAAACTTTCGAAATAAGACTAAATTATGGCCATTAAACACGAATTAGCCTTTCTCTATGCTAAGGACGGTGCGAAAACGTTTTATCCTATCCAAAACGTTATTTTCTCACCAAATATTTGAAGTTTAACATATGGCCAAAATCAGACAAAATGAATAGCGTCCCCCCTTTACACTTTCGCCGATTTTTAAACTTTCGAAATAAGACTAAATTATGGCCATTAAACACGAATTAGTCTTTCTCTATGCTAAGGACGGTGCGAAAATGTTTTATCCTATCCAAAACGTTATTTTTTCACGAAATATTTGAAGTTTAATGTCTGGTCAAAATGATGCAAAATGAATAGGTGTCCCCCCTTTACGCTTTCGCCGATTTTTCAACTTTCGAAATAAGACTAAATTATGGCCATTAAACACGAATTAGCCTTTCTCTATGCTAGGGAAGGTGGGAAAACGTTTTATCTGATCCAAAACATTATTTTTTGACGAAATATTTGAAGTTTAAGAAATGGCCAAAACCAGACAAAATGAATAGGGTCCCCCCTTTACACTTTCGCCGATTTTTAAACTTTCGAAATAAGACTAAATTATGGCCATTAAACATGAATTAGCCTTTCTCTATGCTAAGGACGGTGCGAAAACGTTTTATCCTATCCAAAACGTTATTTTTTCACCAAATATTTGAAGTTTAACATATGGCCAAAATCAGACAAAATGAATAGCGTCCCCCCTATACACTTTCGCCGATTTTTAAACTTTCGAAATAAGACTAAAATTATGGCCATTAAACACGAATTAGTCTTTCTCTATGCTAAGGACGGTGCGAAAATGTTTTATCCTATCCAAAACGTTATTTTTTCACGAAATATTTGAAGTTTAATGTATGGTCAAAATCATGCAAAATGAATAGGTGTCCCCCCTTTACACTTTCGCCGATTTTTCAACTTTGGAAATAAGACAAAATTATGGCCATTAAACACGAATTAGCCTTTCTCTATGCTAGAGAAGGTGCGAAAACGGTTTATCCTATCCAAAACGTTATTTTTTCACGAAATATTTGAAGTTTAAAATATGGTCAAAATCAGGCAAAATGAATAGGGTCCCCCCTTTACACTTTCGCCGATTTTTCAACTTTCGAAATAGGACTAAATTATGGCCATTAAACATGAATTAGCCTTTCTCTATGTTAAGGACGGTGCGAAAACGTTTTATCCTATGCAAAACGTTATTTTATCACGAAATATTTGAAGTTTAAGGTATGGTCAAAATCAGGCAAAAGAATAGGGTCCCCCCCCCCTTTACACTTTCGCCCATTTTTCAACTTTCGAAATACGACTAAATTATGGCCATTAAACACGAATTAGCCTTTCTCTAAGCTGGGGAAGGTGGGAAAACGTTTTATCCGATCCAAAACATTTTTTGACGAAATATTTGAAGTTTAACATATTGTCAAAATCAGGTAAAATGAATAGCGTCCCCCCTTTACACTTTCGCCGATTTTTCCACTTTCGAAATAAGACTAAATTATGGCCATTAAACACGAATTAGCCTTTCTCTATGCTAGGGAAGGTGGGAAAAAGTTTTATCCGACCCAAACCATTATTTTTTGACGAAATATTTGAAGTTTAAGAAATGGCCAAAATCAGACAAAATGAATAGGGTCCCCCCTTTACACATTCGCCGATTTTTCAACTTTTGAAATAAGGCTAAATTATGGCCATTTAGCACGGATTAGCCTTTCTCTATGCTAGGGAAGGTGCGAAAACGTTTTATCCTATCCAAAACATTATTTTTTCACGAAATATTTGAAGTTTAAGATATGGTCAAAATCAGGCAAAATGAATAGGGTCCCCCCTTTACACTTTCGCCGATTTTTCAACTTTTGAAATAAGGCTAAATTATGGCCATTTAGCAAGAATTAGCCTTTCTCTATGCTAGAGAAGGGGCGAAAACGTTTTATCCTATCCAAAACGTTATTTTTTCACGAAATATTTGAAGTTTAAAATATGGTCAAAATCAGACAAAATTAATAGGGTCCCCCCTTTACACTTTCGCCGATTTTTCAACTTTTGAAATAAGGCTAAATTATGGCCATTTAGCACGAATTAGCCTTTCTCTATGCTAGAGAAGGGGCGAAAACGTTTTATCCTATCCAAAACGTTATTTTTTCACGAAATATTCGAAGTTTAAGATATGGCCAAAATCAGACAAAATGAATAGGGTCCCCCCCTTTACACTTTTACGGATTTTTCAACTTTTGAAATAAGGCTAAATTATGCCCATTTAGCACGAATTAGCCTTTCTCTATGCTAGGGAAGCTGCGAAAATGTTTTATCCTATCCAAAACGTTATTTTTTCACGAAATATTTGAAGTTTAAAATATGGTCAAAATCAGGCAAAATGAATAGGATCCCCCCTTTACACTTTCGCCGATTTTTCAACTTTTGAAATAAGGGTAAATTATGGCCATTTAGCACGAATTAGCCTTTCTCTATGCTAGAGAAGGGGCGAAAACGTTTTATCCTATCCAAAACGTTATTTTTTCACGAAATATTTCAAGTTTAAAATATGGTCAAAATCAGACAAAATGAATAGGGTCCCCCCTCTACACTTTCGCCGATTTTTCAACTTTTGAAATAAGGCTAAATTATGGCCATTTAGCACGAATTAGCCTTTCTCTATGCTAGGGAAGGTGCGAAAACGTTTTATCGAATCCAAACCATTATTTTTGGACGAAATATTTGAAGTTTAAGAAATGGCCAAAATCAGACAAAATGAATAGGGTCCCCCCTTTACACATTCGCCGATTTTTCAACTTTTGAAATAAGGCTAAATTATGGCCATTTAGCACGGATTAGCCTTTCTCTATGCTAGGGAAGGTGCGAAAACGTTTTATCCTATCCAAAACATTATTTTTTCACGAAATATTTGAAGTTTAAAATATGGTCAAAATCAGACAAAATGAATAGGGTCCCCCCTTTACACTTTCGCCGATTTTTCAACTTTTGAAATAAGGCTAAATTATGGCCATTTAGCACGAATTAGCCTTTCTCTATGCTAGAGAAGGGGCGAAAACGTTTTATCCTATCCAAAACGTTATTTTTTCACGAAATATTCGAAGTTTAAGATATGGCCAAAATCAGACAAAATGAATAGGGTCCCCCCCTTTACACTTTTACGGATTTTTCAACTTTTGAAATAAGGCTAAATTATGGCCATTTAGCACGAATTAGCCTTTCTCTATGCTAGGGAAGGTGCGAAAACGTTTTATCGGATCCAAACCATTATTTTTTGACGAAATATTTGAAGTTTAAGAAATGGCCAAAATCAGACAAAATGAATAGGGTCCCCCCTTTACACTTTTGCCGATTTTTCAACTTTTGAAATAAGGCTAAATTATGGCCATTTAGCACGAATTAGCCTTTCTCTATGCTAGAGAAGGTGCGAAAACGTTTTCCCCGATCCAAACCATTATTATTTGACGAAATATTCGAAGTTTAAGATATGGCCAAAATCAGGCAAAATGAATAGGGTCCCCCCTTTACACTTTTACACTTTTACGGATTTTTCAACTTTTGAAATAAGGCTAAATTATACCCATTTAGCACGAATTAGCCTTTCTCTATGCTAGGGAAGGTGCGAAAATGTTTTATCCTATCCAAAACGTTATTTTTTCACGAAATATTTGAAGTTTAAAATATGGTCAAAATCAGGCAAAATGAATAGGGTCCCCCCTTTACACATTCGCCGATTTTTCAACTTTTGAAATAAGGCTAAATTATGGCCATTTAGCACGAATTAGCCTTTCTCTCTGCTAGGGAAGGTGCGAAAACGTTTTATCCTATCCAAAACGTTATTTTTTCATGAAATATTTGAAGTTTAAGATATGGTCAAAATCAGGCAAAATGAATAGGATCCCCCCTTTACACTTTCGCCGATTTTTCAACTTTTGAAATAAGGCTAAATTATGGCCATTTAGCACGAATTAGCCTTTCTCTATGCTAGGGAAGGTGCGAAAACGTTTTATCGGATCCAAACCATTATTTTTTGACGAAATATTTGAAGTTTAAGAAATGGCCAAAATCAGACAAAATGAATAGGGTCCCCCCTTTACACTTTTGCCGATTTTTCAACTTTTGAAATAAGGCTAAATTATGGCCATTTAGCACGAATTAGCCTTTCTCTATGCTAGGGAAGGTGCGAAAACGTTTTATCCTATCCAAAACGTTATTTTTTCACGAAATATTTGAAGTTTAAAATATGGTCAAAATCAGGCAAAATGAATAGGGTCCCCCCCTTTACACTTTCGCCGATTTTTCAACTTTTGAAATAAGGCTAAATTATGACCATTTAGCACGAATTAGCCTTTCTCTATGCTAGAGAAGGTGCGAAAACGTTTTATCCTCTCCGAAACGTTATTTTTTCATGAAATATTTGAAGTTTAAAATATGGTCAAAATCAGGCAAAATGAATAGGGTCCCCCGCTTTACACTTTCGCCGATTTTTTTGAAATAAGGCTAAATTATGGCCATTTAGCACGAATTAGCCTTTCTCTCTGCTAGGGAAGGTGCGAAAACGTTTTCTCCTATCCAAAACGTTATTTTTTCATGAAATATTTGAAGTTTAAGATATGGTCAATATCAGGCAAAATGAACAGGGTCCCTCCCTTTACACTTTCTCCGATTTTTTAACTTTTAAAACAGGGCAAAATTATGGCCATTTAGCACGAATTAGCCTTTCTCTATGCTAGGGAAGGTGCGAAAACGTTTCATCCTATCCAAAACGTTATTTTATCACGAAATATTTGAATTTAAAATATTGTTAAAATCAGGCAAAATGAATAGGGTCCCCCCTTTACGCTTTCGCCGATTTTTTTGAAATAAGGCTAAATTATGGCCATTTAGCACGAATTAGCCTTTCTCTCTGCTAGGGAAGGTGCGAAAACGTTTTATCCTATCCAAAACGTTATTTTATCACGAAATATTTGAAGTTTAAAATATGGTCAAAATCAGGCAAAATGAATAGGGTCCCCCCCTTTACACTTTCTCCGATTTTTTAACTTTTGAAACAAGGCTAAATTATGGCCATTTAGCACGAATTAGCCTTTCTCTATGCTAGGGAAGGTGCGAAAACGTTTCATCCTATCCAAAACGTTATTTTATCACGAAATATTTGAATTTAAAATATGGTTAAAATCAGGCAAAATGAATAGGGTCCCCCCTTTACACCTTCGCCGATTTTTCAACTTTTGAAATAAGGCTAAATTATGGCCATTTAGCACGAATTAGCCTTTCTCTATGCTAGAGAAGGTGCGAAAACGTTTTCCCCGATCCAAACCATTATTATTTGACGAAATATTCGAAGTTTAAGATATGGCCAAAATCAGGCAAAATGAATAGGGTCCCCCCTTTACACTTTTACGGATTTTTCAACTTTTGAAATAAGGCTAAATTATACCCATTTAGCACGAATTAGCCTTTCTCTATGCTAGGGAAGGTGCGAAAATGTTTTATCCTATCCAAAACGTTATTTTTTCACGAAATATTTGAAGTTTAAAATATGGTCAAAATCAGGCAAAATGAATAGGGTCCCCCCTTTACACTTTTACACTTTTACGGATTTTTCAACTTTTGAAATAAGGCTAAATTATACCCATTTAGCACGAATTAGCCTTTCTCTATGCTAGGGAAGGTGCGAAAATGTTTTATCCTATCCAAAACGTTATTTTTTCACGAAATATTTGAAGTTTAAAATATGGTCAAAATCAGGCAAAATGAATAGGGTCCCCCCCTTTACACTTTCGCCGATTTTTCAACTTTTGAAATAAGGCTAAATTATGGCCATTTAGCACGAATTAGCCTTTCTCTATGCTAGAGAAGGGGCGAAAACGCTTTATCCTATCCAAAACGTTATTTTTTCACGAAATATTTGAAGTTTAAAATATGGTCAAAATCAGACAAAATGAATAGGGTCCCCCCTTTACACTTTCGCCGATTTTTCAACTTTTGAAATAAGGCTAAATTATGGGCATTTAGCACGAATTAGCCTTTCTCTATGCTAGAGAAGGGGCGAAAATGTTTTATCCTATCCAAAACGTTATTTTTTCACGAAATATTTGAAGTTTAAAATATGGTCAAAATCAGGCAAAATGAATAGGGTCCCCCCCTTTACACTTTTACGGATTTTTCAACTTTTGAAATAAGGCTAAATTATACCCATTTAGCACGAATTAGCCTTTCTCTATGCTAGGGAAGGTGCGAAAATGTTTATCCTATCCAAAACGTTATTTTTTCACGAAATATTTGAAGTTTAAAATATGGTCAAAATCAGGCAAAATGAATAGGGTCCCCCCTTTACACTTTCGCCGATTTTTCAACTTTTGAAATAAGGCTAAATTATGGCCATTTAGCACGAATTAGCCTTTCTCTATGCTAGAGAAGGGGCGAAAACGCTTTATCCTATCCAAAACGTTATTTTTTCACGAAATATTTGAAGTTTAAAATATGGTCAAAATCAGACAAAATGAATAGGGTCCCCCCTTTACACTTTCGCCGATTTTTCAACTTTTGAAATAAGGCTAAATTATGGCCATTTAGCACGAATTAGCCTTTCTCTATGCTAGAGAAGGGGCGAAAACGTTTTATCCTATCCAAAACGTTATTTTTTCACGAAATATTTGAACTTTAAGATATGGCCAAAATCAGACAAAATGAATTAGGTCCCCCCTTTACACTTTCGCCGATTTTTCAACTTTTGAAATAAGGCTAAATTATGGCCATTTAGCACGAATTAGCCTTTCTCTATGCTAGGGAAGGTGCGAAAACGTTTTATGCTATGCAAAACGTTATTTTTTCACGAAATATTTGAAGTTTAAAATATGGTCAAAATCAGGCAAAATGAATAGGGTCCCCCCTTTACTCTTTCTCCGATTTTTTAACTTTTGAAACAAGGCAAAATTATGGCCATTTACCACGAATTAGCCTTTCTCTATGCTAGGGAAGGTGCGAAAACGTTTTATCCTATCCAAAACATTATTTTTTCACGAAATATTTGAACTTTAAGATATGGCCAAAACCAGACAAAATGAATAGGGTCCCCCCCTTTACACTTTTGCCGATTTTTTAACTTTTGAAACAAGGCAAAATTATGGCCATTTACCACGAATTAGCCTTTCTCTATGCTAGGGAAGGTGCGAAAACGTTTTATCCTATCCAAAACATTTTTTCACGAAATATTTGAACTTTAAGATATGGCCAAAATAAGACAAAATGAATAGGGTCCCCCCCTTTACACTTTTGCCGATTTTTTAACTTTTGAAACAAGGCAAAATTATGGCCATTTACCACGAATTAGCCTTTCTCTATGCTAGGGAAGGTGCGAAAACGTTTTATCCTATCCAAAACGTTATTTTTTCACGAAATATTTGAACTTTAAGATATGGCCAAAATCAGACAAAATGAATAGGGCCCCCCCCTTTACACTTTCACCGATTCTTCAACTTTTGAAATAAGGCTAAATTATGGCCATTTAGCACGAATCAGCCTTTCTCTATGCTAGAGAAGGGGCGAAAACGCTTTATCCTATCCAAAACGTTATTTTTTCACGAAATATTTGAAGTTTAAAATATGGTCAAAATCAGACAAAATGAATAGGGTCCCCCCTTTACACTTTCGCCGATTTTTCAACTTTTGAAATAAGGCTAAATTATGGCCATTTAGCACGAATTAGCCTTTCTCTATGCTAGAGAAGGGGCGAAAACGTTTTATCCTATCGAAAACGTTATTTTTTCACGAAATATTTGAACTTTTAAGATATGGCCAAAATCAGACAAAATGAATAGGGTCCCCCCTTTACACTTTCGCCGATTTTTCAACTTTTGAAATAAGGCTAAATTATGGCCATTTAGCACGAATTAGCCTTTCTCTATGCTAGGGAAGGTGCGAAAACGTTTTATGCTATCCAAAACGTTATTTTTTCACGAAATATTTGAAGTTTAAAATATGGTCAAAATCAGGCAAAATCAATAGGGTCCCCCCTTTACTCTTTCTCCGATTTTTTAACTTTTGAAACAAGGCAAAATTATGGCCATTTACCACGAATTAGCCTTTCTCTATGCTAGGGAAGGTGCGAAAACGTTTTATCCTATCCAAAACATTATTTTTTCACGAAATATTTGAACTTTAAGATATGGCCAAAATCAGACAAAATGAATAGGGTCCCCCCCTTTACACTTTTGCCGATTTTTTAACTTTTGAAACAAGGCAAAATTATGGCCATTTACCACGAATTAGGCTTTCTCTATGCTAGGGAAGGTGCGAAAACGTTTTATCCTATCCAAAACGTTATTTTTTCACGAAATATTTTAACTTTAAGATATGGCCAAAATCAAACAAAATGAATAGGGTCCCCCCTTTACACTTTCACCGATTCTTCAACTTTTGAAATAAGGCTAAATTATGGCGATTTAGCACGAATTAGCCTTTCTCTATGCTAGAGAAGGTGCGAAAACGTTTTCCCCGATCCAAACCATTATTATTTGACGAAATATTCGAAGTTTAAGATATGGCCAAAATCAGACAAAATGAATAGGGTCCCCCCCTTTACACTTTTACGGATTTTTCAAATTTTGAAATAAGGCTAAATTATGCCCATTTAGCACGAATTAGCCTTTCTCTATGCTAGGGAAGGTGCGAAAATGTTTTATCCTATCCAAAACGTTATTTTTTCACGAAATATTTGAAGTTTAAAATATGGTCAAAATCAGACAAAATGAATAGGGTCCCCCGTTTACACTTTCGCCGATTTTTCAACTTTTGAAATAAGGCTAAATTATGGCCATTTAGCACGAATTAGCCTTTCTCTATGCTAGGGAAGGTGCGAAAACGTTTTATGCTATGCAAAACGTTATTTTTTCACGAAATATTTGAAGTTTAAAATATGGTCAAAATCAGGCAAAATGAATAGGGTCCCCCCTTTACTCTTTCTCCGATTTTTTAACTTTTGAAACAAGGCAAAATTATGGCCATTTACCACGAATTAGCCTTTCTCTATGCTAGGGAAGGTGCGAAAACGTTTTATCCTATCCAAAACATTATTTTTTCACGAAATATTTGAACTTTAAGATATGGCCAAAATCAGACAAAATGAATAGGGTCCCCCCCTTTACACTTTTGCCGATTTTTTTAACTTTTGAAACAAGGCAAAATTATGGCCATTTACCACGAATTAGCCTTTCTCTATGCTAGGGAAGGTGCGAAAACGTTTTATCCTATCCAAAACATTATTTTTTCACGAAATATTTGAACTTTAAGATATGGCCAAAATCAGACAAAATGAATAGGGTCCCCCCCTTTACACTTTTGCCGATTTTTTAACTTTTGAAACAAGGCAAAATTATGGCCATTTACCACGAATTAGCCTTTCTCTATGCTAGGGAAGGTGCGAAAACGTTTTATCCTATCCAAAACATTATTTTTTCACGAAATATTTGAACTTTAAGATATGGCCAAAATAAGACAAAATGAATAGGGTCCCCCCCTTTACACTTTTGCCGATTTTTTAACTTTTGAAACAAGGCAAAATTATGGCCATTTACCACGAATTAGCCTTTCTCTATGCTAGGGAAGGTGCGAAAACGTTTTATCCTATCCAAAACGTTATTTTTTCACGAAATATTTGAACTTTAAGATATGGCCAAAATCAGACAAAATGAATAGGGCCCCCCCCTTTACACTTTCACCGATTCTTCAACTTTTGAAATAAGGCTAAATTATGGCCATTTAGCACGAATCAGCCTTTCTCTATGCTAGAGAAGGGGCGAAAACGCTTTATCCTATCCAAAACGTTATTTTTTCACGAAATATTTGAAGTTTAAAATATGGTCAAAATCAGACAAAATGAATAGGGTCCCCCCTTTACACTTTCGCCGATTTTTCAACTTTTGAAATAAGGCTAAATTATGGCCATTTAGCACGAATTAGCCTTTCTCTATGCTAGAGAAGGGGCGAAAACGTTTTATCCTATCGAAAACGTTATTTTTTCACGAAATATTTGAACTTTAAGATATGGCCAAAATCAGACAAAATGAATAGGGTCCCCCCTTTACACTTTCGCCGATTTTTCAACTTTTGAAATAAGGCTAAATTATGGCCATTTAGCACGAATTAGCCTTTCTCTATGCTAGGGAAGGTGCGAAAACGTTTTATGCTATCCAAAACGTTATTTTTTCACGAAATATTTGAAGTTTAAAATATGGTCAAAATCAGGCAAAATCAATAGGGTCCCCCCTTTACTCTTTCTCCGATTTTTTAACTTTTGAAACAAGGCAAAATTATGGCCATTTACCACGAATTAGCCTTTCTCTATGCTAGGGAAGGTGCGAAAACGTTTTATCCTATCCAAAACATTATTTTTTCACGAAATATTTGAACTTTAAGATATGGCCAAAATCAGACAAAATGAATAGGGTCCCCCCCTTTACACTTTTGCCGATTTTTTAACTTTTGAAACAAGGCAAAATTATGGCCATTTACCACGAATTAGGCTTTCTCTATGCTAGGGAAGGTGCGAAAACGTTTTATCCTATCCAAAACGTTATTTTTTCACGAAATATTTTAACTTTAAGATATGGCCAAAATCAGACAAAATGAATAGGGTCCCCCCTTTACACTTTCACCGATTCTTCAACTTTTGAAATAAGGCTAAATTATGGCCATTTAGAACGAATTAGCCTTTCTCTATGCTAGAGAAGGTGCGAAAACGTTTTCCCCGATCCAAACCATTATTATTTGACGAAATATTCGAAGTTTAAGATATGGGCAAAATCAGCCAAAATAAATAGGGTCCCCCCTTTACACTTTCGCCGATTTTTCAACTTTTGAAATAAGGCTAAATTATGGCCATTTAGCACGAATTAGCCTTTCTCTATACTAGGGAAGGTGCGAAAACGTTTTATCCTATGCAAAACATTATTTTTTCACGAAATATTTGAAGTTTAAGATATGGCCAAAATCAGGCAAAATGAATAGGGTCCCCCCTTTACACTTTCGCCGATTTTTCAACTTTTGAAATAAGGCTAAATTATGGCCATTTAGCACGAATTAGCCTTTCTCTATACTAGGGAAGGTGCGAAAACGTTTTATCCTATCCAAAACGTTATTTTTTCACGAAATATTTGAAGTTTAAGATATGGCCAAAATCAGACAAAAATGAATAGGGTCCCCCCTTCACACTTTTTCAACTTTTGAAATAAGGCTAAATTATAGCCATTTAGCACGAATTAGCCTTTCTCTATACTAGGGAAGGTGCGAAAACGTTTTATCCTATGCAAAACATTATTTTTTCACGAAATATTTGAAGTTTAAGATATGGCCAAAATCAGCAAAAATGAATAGGGTCCCCCCTTCACACTTTCGCCGATTTTCCAACTTTTGAATTAACGCTAAATTATGGCCATTTAGCACGAATTAGCCTTTCTCTATACTAGGGAAGGTGCGAAAACGTTTTATCCTATCCAAAACATTATTTTTTCACGAAATATTTGAACTTTAAGATATGGCCAAAATCAGACAAAATGAATAGGGTCCCCCCTTTACACTTTCGCCGATTTTTCAACTTTTGAAATAACTCTAAATTATGGCCATTTGCACGAATTAGCCTTTCTCTATGCTAGGGAAGGTGCGAAAACGTTTTATCCTATCCAAAACATTATTTTTTCACGAAATATTTGAAGTTTAAGATATGGCCAAAATCACACAAAATGAATAGGGTCCCCCCTTTAGACTTTCGCCGATTTTTCAACTTTTGAAATAAGGCTAAATTATGGACATTTAGCACGAATTAGCCTTTCTCTATGCTAGGGAAGGTGCGAAAACGTTTTATCCTACCCAAAACATTATTTTTTCACGAAATATTTGAAGTTTAAGATATGGCCAAAATCAGCAAAAATGAATAGGGTCCCCCCTTCACACTTTCGCCGATTTTTCAACTTTTGAAATAAGGCTAAATCATTGCCATTTAGCACGAATTAGCCTTTCTCTATGCTAGCGAAGGTGCGAAAACGTTTTATCCTATCCAAAACATTATTTTTTCACGAAATATTTTAGCTTTAAGATATGGCCAAAATCAGACAAAATGAATACGGTCCCCCCTTTACACTTTCGCCGATTTTCCAACTTTTGAAATAAGCCTAATTTATGGCCATTTAGCACGAATTAGCCTCTCTCTATGCTAGGGAAGGTGCGAAAACGTTTTATCCTATCCAAAACATTATTTTTTCACGAAATATCTTAACTTTAAGATATGGCCAAAATCAGACAAAATGAATACGGTCCCCCCTTTACACTTTCGCCGATTTTCCAACTTTTTAAATAAGCCTAATTTATGGCCATTTGGCACGAATTAGCCTTTCTCTATGCTAGGGAAGGTGCGAAAACGTTTTATCCTATCCAAAACATTATTTTTTCACGAAATATCTTAACTTTAAGATATGGCCAAAATCAGACAAAATGAATAGGGTCCCCCCTTTACACTTTCGCCGATTTTCCAACTTTTGAAATAAGGCTAAATTATGGCCATTTAGCACGAATTAGCCTTTCTCTATGCTAGGGAAGGTGCGAAAACGTTTTATCCTATCCAAAACATTATTTTTTCACGAAATATCTTAACTTTAAGATATGGCCAAAATCAGACAAAATGAATACGGTCCCCCCTTTACACTTTCGCCGATTTTCCAACTTTTGAAATAAGCCTAATTTATGGCCATTTAGCACGAATTAGCCTTTCTCTATGCTAGGGAAGGTGCGAAAACGTTTTATCCTATCCAAAACATTATTTTTTCACGAAATATCTTAATTTTAAGATATGGCCAAAATCAGACAAAATGAATACGGTCCCCCCTTTACACTTTCGCCGATTTTCCAACTTTTGAAATAAGGCTAAATAATGGCTATTTAGCACGAATTAGCCTTTCTCTATGCTAAGGAAGGTGCGAAAACCTTTTATCCTATCCAAAACATTATTTTTTCACGAAATATTTGAAGTTTAAAATATGGTCAAAATCAGACAAAATGAATAGGGTCTCCCCTTCACACTTTCGCCGATTTTTCAACTTTTGAAATAAGGCTAAATTATAGCCATTTAGCACGAATTAGCCTTTCTCTATAATAGGGAAGGTGCGAAAACGTTTAATCCTATCCAAAACATTATTTTTTCACGAAATATTTGAAGTTTAAGATATGGGCAAAATCAGCCAAAATAAATAGGGTCCCCCCTTTACACTTTCGCCGATTTTTCAACTTTTGAAATAAGGCTAAATTATGGCCATTTAGCACGAATTAGCCTTTCTCTATACTAGGGAAGGTGCGAAAACGTTTTATCCTATCCAAAACATTATTTTTTCACGAAATATTTTAAGTTTAAGATATGGCCAAAATCAGTAAAAATGAATAGGGTCGCCCCTTTACACTTTCGCCGATTTTCCAACTTTTGAAATAAGGCTAAATAATGGCTATTTAGCACGAATTAGCCTTTCTCTATGCTAAGGAAGGTGCGAAAACCTTTTATCCTATCCAAAACATTATTTTTTCACGAAATATTTGAAGTTTAAAATATGGTCAAAATCAGACAAAATGAATAGCGTCTCCCCTTTACACTTTCACCGATTTTTCAACTTTTGAAATAAGGCTAAATTATGGCCATTTAGCACGAATTAGCCTTTCTCTATGCTAGGGAAGGTACGAAAACGTTTTATCCTATCCAAAACATTATTTTTTCACGAAATATTTTAAGTTTAAGATATGGCCAAAATCAGTAAAAATGAATAGGGTCGCCCCTTTACACTTTCGCCGATTTTCCAACTTTTGAAAAAAGGCTAAATAATGGCTATTTAGCACGAATTAGCCTTTCTCTATGCTAAGGAAGGTGCGAAAACCTTTTATCCTATCCAAAACATTTTTTCACGAAATATTTGAAGTTTAAAATATGGTCAAAATCAGACAAAATGAATAGGGTCTCCCCTTTACACTTTCACCGATTTTTCAACTTTTGAAATAAGGCTAAATTATGGCCATTTAGCACGAATTAGCCTTTCTCTATACTAGGGAAGGTGCGAAAACGTTTTATCCTATCCAAAACATTTTTTTCACGAAATATTTGAAGTTTAAAATATGGTCAAAATCAGACAAAATGAATAGGGTCCCCCCTTCACACTTTCGCCGATTTTTCAACTTTTGAAATAAGGCTAAATTATAGCCATTTAGCACGAATTAGCCTTTCTCTATGCTAGGGAAGGTGCGAAAACGTTTTATCCTATCCAAAACATTATTTTTTCACGAAATATTTTAAGTTTAAGATATGGCCAAAATCAGTAAAAATGAATAGGGTCGCCCCTTTACACTTTCGCCGATTTTCCAACTTTTGAAAAAAGGCTAAATAATGGCTATTTAGCACGAATTAGCCTTTCTCTATGCTAAGGAAGGTGCGAAAACCTTTTATCCTATCCAAAACATTATTTTTTCACGAAATATTTGAAGTTTAAAATATGGTCAAAATCAGACAAAATGAATAGGGTCTCCCCTTTACACTTTCACCGATTTTTCAACTTTTGAAATAAGGCTAAATTATGGCCATTTAGCACGAATTAGCCTTTCTCTATACTAGGGAAGGTGCGAAAACGTTTTATCCTATCCAAAACATTTTTTTTTTCACGAAATATTTGAAGTTTAAAATATGGTCAAAATCAGACAAAATGAATAGGGTCCCCCCTTCACACTTTCGCCGATTTTTCAACTTTTGAAATAAGGCTAAATTATAGCCATTTAGCACGAATTAGCCTTTCTCTATACTAGGGAAGGTGCGAAAACGTTTTATCCTATCCAAAACATTATTTTTTCACGAAATATTTTAAGTTTAAGATATGGCCAAAATCAGTAAAAATGAATAGGGTCGCCCCTTTACACTTTCGCCGATTTTCCAACTTTTGAAATAAGGCTAAATAATGGCTATTTAGCACGAATTAGCCTTTCTCTATGCTAAGGAAGGTGCGAAAACCTTTTATCCTATCCAAAACATTATTTTTTCACGAAATATTTGAAGTTTAAAATATGGTCAAAATCAGACAAAATGAATAGCGTCTCCCTTTACACTTTCACCGATTTTTCAACTTTTGAAATAAGGCTAAATTATGGCCATTTAGCACGAATTAGCCTTTCTCTATGCTAGGGAAGGTACGAAAACGTTTTTATCCTATCCAAAACATTATTTTTTCACGAAATATTTTAAGTTTAAGATATGGCCAAAATCAGTAAAAATGAATAGGGTCGCCCCTTTACACTTTCGCCGATTTTCCAACTTTTGAAAAAAGGCTAAATAATGGCTATTTAGCACGAATTAGCCTTTCTCTATGCTAAGGAAGGTGCGAAAACCTTTTATCCTATCCAAAACATTTTTTCACGAAATATTTGAAGTTTAAAATATGGTCAAAATCAGACAAAATGAATAGGGTCTCCCCTTTACACTTTCACCGATTTTTCAACTTTTGAAATAAGGCTAAATTATGGCCATTTAGCACGAATTAGCCTTTCTCTATACTAGGGAAGGTGCGAAAACGTTTTATCCTATCCAAAACATTATTTTTTTCACGAAATATTTGAAGTTTAAAATATGGTCAAAATCAGACAAAATGAAAAGGGTCCCCCCTTCACACTTTCGCCGATTTTTCAACTTTTGAAATAAGGCTAAATTATAGCCATTTAGCACGAATTAGCCTTTCTCTATGCTAGGGAAGGTGCGAAAACGTTTTATCCTATCCAAAACATTATTTTTTCACGAAATATTTTAAGTTTAAGATATGGCCAAAATCAGTAAAAATGAATAGGGTCGCCCCTTTACACTTTCGCCGATTTTCCAACTTTTGAAAAAAGGCTAAATAATGGCTATTTAGCACGAATTAGCCTTTCTCTATGCTAAGGAAGGTGCGAAAACCTTTTATCCTATCCAAAACATTATTTTTTCACGAAATATTTGAAGTTTAAAATATGGTCAAAATCAGACAAAATGAATAGGGTCTCCCCTTTACACTTTCACCGATTTTTCAACTTTTGAAATAAGGCTAAATTATGGCCATTTAGCACGAATTAGCCTTTCTCTATACTAGGGAAGGTGCGAAAACGTTTTATCCTATCCAAAACATTATTTTTTTCACGAAATATTTGAAGTTTAAATATGGTCAAAATCAGACAAAATGAATAGGGTCCCCCCTTCCACACTTTCGCCGATTTTTCAACTTTTGAAATAAGGCTAAATTATAGCCATTTAGCACGAATTAGCCTTTCTCTATACTAGGGAAGGTGCGAAAACGTTTAAATCCTATCCAAAACATTATTTTTTCACGAAATATTTGAAGTTTAAGGATATGGGCAAAATCAGCAAAAATAAATAGGGTCCCCCCTTTACACTTTCGCCGATTTTTCAACTTTTTGAAATAAGGCTAAATCATGGGCCATTTAGCACGAATTAGCCTTTCTCTATACTAGGGAAGGTGCGAAAACGTTTTATCCTATGCAAAACATTATTTTTTCACGAAATATTTGAATTTAAGATATGGCCAAAATCAGGCAAAATGAATTAGGGTCCCCCCTTTACACTTTCGCCGATTTTTCAACTTTTGAAATAAGGCTAAATTATGGCCATTTAGCACGAATTAGCCTTTCTCTATACTAGGGAAGGTGCGAAAACGTTTTATCCTATCCAAAACGTTATTTTTTCACGAAATATTTGAAGTTTAAGATATGGCCAAAATCAGACAAAATGAATAGGGTCCCCCCTTCACACTTTTTCAACTTTTGAAATAAGGCTAAATTATAGCCATTTAGCACGAATTAGCCTTTCTCTATACTAGGGAAGGTGCGAAAACGTTTTATCCTATGCAAAACATTATTTTTTCACGAAATATTTGAAGTTTAGGATATGGCCAAAATCAGCAAAAATGAATAGGGTCCCCCCTTCACACTTTCGCCGATTTTCCAACTTTTGAATTAACGCTAAATTATGGCCATTTAGCACGAATTAGCCTTTCTCTATACTAGGGAAGGTGCGAAAACGTTTTATCCTATCCAAAACATTATTTTTTCACGAAATATTTGAACTTTAAGATATGGCCAAAATCACACAAAATGAATAGGGTCCCCCCTTTACACTTTCGCCGATTTTTCAACTTTTGAAATAAGGCTAAATTATGGACATTTAGCACGAATTAGCCTTTCTCTATGCTAGGGAAGGTGCGAAAACGTTTTATCCTACCCAAAACATTATTTTTTCACGAAATATTTGAAGTTTAAGATATGGCCAAAATCAGCAAAAATGAATAGGGTCCCCCCTTCACACTTTCGCCGATTTTTCAACTTTTTAAATAAGGCTAAATCATGGCCATTTAGCACGAATTAGCCTTTCTCTATGCTAGCGAAGGTGCGAAAACGTTTTATCCTATCCAAAACATTATTTTTTCACGAAATATTTTAGCTTTAAGATATGGCCAAAATCAGACAAAATGAATACGGTCCCCCCTTTACACTTTCGCCGATTTTCCAACTTTTGAAATAAGCCTAATTTATGGCCATTTAGCACGAATTAGCCTCTCTCTATGCTAGGGAAGGTGCGAAAACGTTTTATCCTATCCAAAACATTATTTTTTCACGAAATATCTTAACTTTAAAATATGGCCAAAATCAGACAAAAATGAATACGGTCCCCCCTTTACACTTTCGCCGATTTTCCAACTTTTTAAATAAGCCTTAATTTATGGCCATTTGGCACGGAATTAGCCTTTCTCTATGCTAGGGAAGGTGCGAAAACGTTTTATCCTATCCAAAACATTATTTTTTCACGAAATATCTAACTTTAAGATATGGCCAAAATCAGACAAAATGAATAGGGTCCCCCCTTTACACTTTCGCCGATTTTCCAACTTTTGAAATAAGGCTAAATTATGGCCATTTAGCACGAATTAGCCTTTCTCTATGCTAGGGAAGGTGCGAAAACGTTTTATCCTATCCAAAACATTATTTTTTCACGAAATATCTTAACTTTAAGATATGGCCAAAATCAGACAAAATGAATACGGTCCCCCCTTTACACTTTCGCCGATTTTCCAACTTTTGAAATAAGCCTAATTTATGGCCATTTAGCACGAATTAGCCTTTCTCTATGCTAGGGAAGGTGCGAAAACGTTTTATCCTATCCAAAACATTATTTTTTCACGAAATATCTTAATTTTAAGATATGGCCAAATCAGACAAAATGAATACGGTCCCCCCTTTACACTTTCGCCGATTTTCCAACTTTTGAAATAAGGCTAAATAATGGCTATTTAGCACGAATTAGCCTTTCTCTATGCTAAGGAAGGTGCGAAAACCTTTTTATCCTATCCAAAAACATTATTTTTTTCACGAAATATTTGAAGTTTAAAATATGGTCAAAATCAGACAAAATGAATAGGGTCTCCCCTTCACACTTTCGCCGATTTTTCAACTTTTGAAATAAGGCTAAATTATAGCCATTTAGCACGAATTAGCCTTTCTCTATACTAGGGAAGGTGCGAAAACGTTTAATCCTATCCAAAACATTATTTTTTCACGAAATATTTGAAGTTTAAGATATGGGCAAAATCAGCCAAAATAAATAGGGTCCCCCCTTTACACTTTCGCCGATTTTTCAACTTTTGAAATAAGGCTAAATTATGGCCATTTAGCACGAATTAGCCTTTCTCTATACTAGGGAAGGTGCGAAAACGTTTTATCCTATCCAAAACATTATTTTTTCACGAAATATTTTAAGTTTAAGATATGGCCAAAATCAGTAAAAATGAATAGGGTCGCCCCTTTACACTTTCGCCGATTTTCCAACTTTTGAAATAAGGCTAAATAATGGCTATTTAGCACGAATTAGCCTTTCTCTATGCTAAGGAAGGTGCGAAAACCTTTTATCCTATCCAAAACATTATTTTTTCACGAAATATTTGAAGTTTAAAATATGGTCAAAATCAGACAAAATGAATAGCGTCTCCCCTTTACACTTTCACCGATTTTTCAACTTTTGAAATAAGGCTAAATTATGGCCATTTAGCACGAATTAGCCTTTCTCTATACTAGCGAAGGTGCGAAAACGTTTTATCCTATCCAAAACATTATTTTTTTCACGAAATATTTGAAGTTTAAAATATGGTCAAAATCAGACAAAATGAATAGGGTCCCCCCTTTACACTTTCGCCGATTTTCCAACTTTTGAAGTAAGGCTAAATTATGGCCATTTAGCACGAATTAGCCTTTCTCTATGCTAGGGAAGGTGCGAAAACGTTTTATCCTATCCAAAACGTTATTTTTTCACGAAATATTTGAAGTTTAAGATATGGCCAAAATCAGACAAAATGAATAGGGTCCCCCCTTTACACTTTCGCCGATTTTTCAAAATTTGAAATAACTCTAAATTATGGCCATTTGCACGAATTAGCCTTTCTCTATGCTAGGGAAGGTGCGAAAACGTTTTATCCTATCCAAAACATTATTTTTTCACGAAATATTTGAAGTTTAAGATATGGCCAAAATCACACAAAATGAATAGGGTCCCCCCTTTACACTTTCGTCGATTTTTCAACTTTTGAAATAAGGCTAAATTATGGACATTTAGCACGAATTAGCCTTTCTCTATGCTAGGGAAGGTGCGAAAACGTTTTATCCTACCCAAAACATTATTTTTTCACGAAATATTTGAAGTTTAAGATATGGCCAAAATCAGCAAAAATGAGTAGGGTCCCCCCTTCACACTTTCGCCGATTTTTCAACTTTTGAAATAAGGCTAAATCATGGCCATTTAGCACGAATTAGCCTTTCTCTATGCTAGCGAAGGTGCGAAAACGTTTTATCCTATCCAAAACATTATTTTTTCACGAAATATTTGAACTTTAAGATATGGCCAAAATCAGACAAAATGAATACGGTCCCCCCTTTACACTTTCGCCGATTTTCCAACTTTTGAAATAAGCCTAATTTTATGGCCATTTAGCACGAATTAGCCTTTCTCTATGCTAGGGAAGGTGCGAAAACGTTTTATCCTATCCAAAACATTATTTTTTCACGAAATATCTTAACTTTAAGATATGGCCAAAATCAGACAAAATGAATACGGTCCCCCCTTTACACTTTCGCCGATTTTCCAACTTTTGAAATAAGCCTAATTTATGGCCATTTAGCACGAATTAGCCTTTCTCTATGCTAGGGAAGGTGCGAAAACGTTTTATCCTATCCAAAACATTATTTTTTCACGAAATATCTTAACTTTAAGATATGGCCAAAATCAGACAAAATGAATACTTTACACTTTCGCCGATTTTCCAACTTTTGAAATAAGGCTAAATTATGGCCATTTAGCACGAATTAGCCTTTCTCTATGCTAGGGAAGGTGCGAAAACGTTTTATCCTATCCAAAACATTATTTTTTCACGAAATATCTTAACTTTAAGATATGGCCAAAATCAGACAAAATGAATACGGTCCCCCCTTTACACTTTCGCCGATTTTCCAACTTTTGAAATAAGCCTAATTTATGGCCATTTAGCACGAATTAGCCTTTCTCTATGCTAGGGAAGGTGCGAAAACGTTTTATCCTATCCAAAACATTATTTTTTCACGAAATATCTTAATTTTAAGATATGGCCAAAATCAGACAAAATGAATACGGTCCCCCCTTTACACTTTCGCCGATTTTCCAACTTTTGAAATAAGGCTAAATTATGGCCATTTAGCACGAATTAGCCTTTCTCTATGCTAGGGAAGGTACGAAAACGTTTTATCCTATCCAAAACATTATTTTTTCACGAAATATTTTAAGTTTAAGATATGGCCAAAATCAGTAAAAATGAATAGGGTCGCCCCTTTACACTTTCGCCGATTTTCCAACTTTTGAAATAAGGCTAAATAATGGCTATTTAGCACGAATTAAGCCTTTCTCTATGCTAAGGAAGGTGCGAAAACGTTTTATCCTATCCAAAAACATTATTTTTTCACGAAATATTTGAAGTTTAAAATATGGTCAAAATCAGACAAAATGAATAGCGTCTCCCCTTTACACTTTCACCGATTTTTCAACTTTTGAAATAAGGCTAAATTATGGCCATTTAGCACGAATTAGCCTTTCTCTATACTAGGGAAGGTGCGAAAACGTTTTATCCTATCCAAAACATTATTTTTTTCACGAAATATTTGAAGTTTAAAATATGGTCAAAATCAGACAAAATGAATAGGGTCCGCCTTTCACACTTTCGCCGATTTTTCAACTTTTGAAATAAGGCTAAATTATAGCCATTTAGCACGAATTAGCCTTTCTCTATACTAGGGAAGGTGCGAAAACGTTTAATCCTATCCAAAACATTATTTTTTCACGAAATATTTGAAGTTTAAGATATGGGCAAAATCAGCCAAAATAAATAGGGTCCCCCCTTTACACTTTCGCCGATTTTTCAACTTTTGAAATAAGGCTAAATTATGGCCATTTAGCACGAATTAGCCTTTCTCTATACTAGGGAAGGTGCGAAAACGTTTTATCCTATGCAAAACATTATTTTTTCACGAAATATTTGAAGTTTAAGATATGGCCAAAATCAGGCAAAATGAATAGGGTCCCCCCTTTACACTTTCGCCGATTTTTCAACTTTTGAAATAAGGCTAAATTATGGCCATTTAGCACGAATTAGCCTTTCTCTATACTAGGGAAGGTGCGAAAACGTTTTATCCTATCCAAAACGTTATTTTTTCACGAAATATTTGAAGTTTAAGATATGGCCAAAATCAGACAAAAATGAATAGGGTCCCCCCTTCACACTTTCGCCGATTTTTCAACTTTTGAAATAAGGCTAAATTATAGCCATTTAGCACGAATTAGCCTTTCTCTATACTAGGGAAGGTGCGAAAACGTTTTATCCTATGCAAAACATTATTTTTTCACGAAATATTTGAAGTTTAAGATATGGCCAAAATCAGCAAAAATGAATAGGGTCCCCCCTTCACACTTTCGCCGATTTTCCAACTTTTGAATTAACGCTAAATTATGGCCATTTAGCACGAATTAGCCTTCCTCTATGCTAGGGAAGGTGCGAAAACGTTTAAACCTATCCAAAACATTATTTTTTCACGAAATATTTGAAGTTTAAGATATGGGCAAAATCAGCCAAAATAAATAGGGTCCCCCCTTTACACTTTCGCCGATTTTTCAACTTTTGAAATAAGGCTAAATTATGGCCATTTGGCACGAATTAGCCTTTCTCTATGCTAGGGAAGGTGCGAAAACGTTTTATCCTATCCAAAACATTATTTTTTCACGAAATATTTTAGCTTTAAGATATGGCCAAAATCAGACAAAATGAATACGGTCCCCCCTTTACACTTTCGCCGATTTTCCAACTTTTTAAATAAGCCTAATTTATGGCCATTTAGCACGAATTAGCCTTTCTCTATGCTAGGGAAGGTGCGAAAACGTTTTATCCTATCCAAAACATTATTTTTTCACGAAATATCTTAACTTTAAGATATGGCCAAAATCAGACAAAATGAATACGGTCCCCCCTTTACACTTTCGCCGATTTTCCAACTTTTGAAATAAGCCTAATTTATGGCCATTTAGCACGAATTAGCCTTTCTCTATGCTAGGGAAGGTGCGAAAACGTTTTATCCTATCCAAAACATTATTTTTTCACGAAATATCTTAATTTTAAGATATGGCCAAAATCAGACAAAATGAATACGGTCCCCCCTTTACACTTTCGCCGATTTTCCAACTTTTGAAATAAGGCTAAATAATGGCTATTTAGCACGAATTAGCCTTTCTCTATGCTAAGGAAGGTGCGAAAACCTTTTATCCTATCCAAAACATTATTTTTTCACGAAATATTTGAAGTTTAAAATATGGTCAAAATCAGACAAAATGAATAGGGTCTCCCCTTCACACTTTCGCCGATTTTTCAACTTTTGAAATAAGGCTAAATTATGGCCATTTAGCACGAATTAGCCTTTCTCTATACTAGGGAAGGTGCGAAAACGTTTTATCCTATCCAAAACATTATTTTTTTCACGAAATATTTGAAGTTTAAAATATGGTCAAAATCAGACAAAATGAATAGGGTCCCCCCTTCACTCTTTCGACGATTTTTCAACTTTTGAAATAAGGCTAAATTATAGCCATTTAGCACGAATTAGCCTTTCTCTATACTAGGGAAGGTGCGAAAACGTTTAATCCTATCCAAAACATTATTTTTTCACGAAATATTTGAAGTTTAAGATATGGGCAAAATCAGCCAAAATAAATAGGGTCCCCCCTTTACACTTTCGCCGATTTTTCAACTTTTGAAATAAGGCTAAATTATGGCCATTTAGCACGAATTAGCCTTTCTCTATACTAGGGAAGGTGCGAAAACGTTTTATCCTATCCAAAACATTATTTTTTCACGAAATATTTTAAGTTTAAGATATGGCCAAAATCAGTAAAAATGAATAGGGTCGCCCCTTTACACTTTCGCCGATTTTCCAACTTTTGAAATAAGGCTAAATAATGGCTATTTAGCACGAATTAGCCTTTCTCTATGCTAAGGAAGGTGCGAAAACCTTTTATCCTATCCAAAACATTATTTTTTCACGAAATATTTGAAGTTTAAAATATGGTCAAAATCAGACAAAATGAATAGCGTCTCCCCTTTACACTTTCACCGATTTTTCAACTTTTGAAATAAGGCTAAATTATGGCCATTTAGCACGAATTTGCCTTTCTCTATACTAGGGAAGGTGCGAAAACGTTTTATCCTATCCAAAACATTATTTTTTTCACGAAATATTTGAAGTTTAAAATATGGTCAAAATCAGACAAAATGAATAGGGTCCCCCGTTTACACTTTCGCCGATTTTCCAACTTTTGAAGTAAGGCTAAATTATGGCCATTTAGCACGAATTAGCCTTTCTCTATGCTAGGCAAGGTGCGAAAACGTTTTATCCTATCCAAAACATTTTTTTCACGAAATATTTGAAGTTTAAAATATGGGCAAAATCAGCCAAAATAAATAGGGTCCCCCCTTTACACTTTCGCCGATTTTCCAACTTTTGAAGTAAGGCTAAATTATGGCCATTTAGCACGAATTAGCCTTTCTCTATGCTAGGGAAGGTGCGAAAACGTTTTATCCTATCCAAAACGTTATTTTTTCACGAAATATTTGAAGTTTAAGATATGGCCAAAATCAGACAAAAATGAATAGGGTCCCCCCTTCACACTTTCGCCGATTTTTCAACTTTTGAAATAAGGCTAAATTATAGCCATTTAGCACGAATTAGCCTTTCTCTATACTAGGGAAGGTGCGAAAACGTTTTATCCTATGCAAAACATTATTTTTTCACGAAATATTTGAAGTTTAAGATATGGCCAAAATCAGCAAAAATGAATAAGGTCCCCCCTTCACACTTTCGCCGATTTTCCAACTTTTGAAATAACGCTAAATTATGGCCATTTAGCACGAATTAGCCTTTCTCTAGGCTAGGGAAGGTGCGAAAACGTTTAATCCTATCCAAAACATTATTTTTTCACGAAATATTTGAAGTTTAAGATATGGGCAAAATCAGCCAAAATAAATAGGGTCCCCCCTTTACACTTTCGCCGATTTTTCAACTTTTGAAATAAGGCTAAATTATGGCCATTTAGCACGAATTAGCCTTTCTCTATGCTAGGGAAGGTGCGAAAACGTTTTATCCTATCCAAAACGTTATTTTTTCAGGAAATATTTGAAGCTTAAAACATGGTCAAAATCAGGCAAAATGAATAGGGTCCCCCCTTAAGACTTTCGCCGATTTTTCAACTTTTGAAATAAGGCTAAATTATGGCCATTTAGCACGAATTAGCCTTTCTCTATGCTAGGGAAGGTGCGAAAACGTTTTATCCTATCCAAAACATTTTTTCACGAAATATTTGAAGTTTAAAATATGGTCAAAATCAAACAAAATGAATAGGGTCCCCCCTTTACACTTTCACCGATATTTCAACTTTTGAAATAAGGCTAAATTATGGCCATTTAGCACGAATTAGGCTTTCTCTACACTAGGCAAGGTGCGAAAACGTTTTATCCTATCCAAAACATTATTTTTTCACGAAATATTTGAACTTTAAGATATGGCCAAAATCAGGCAAAATGAATAGGGTCCTCCCTTTACACTTTCGCCGATTTTTCAACTTTTGAAATAAGGCTAAATTATGGCCATTTAGCACGAATTAGCCTTTCTCTACACTAGGCAAGGTGCGAAAACGTTTTATCCTATCCAAAACATTTTTTCACGAAATATTTGAATTTTAAGATATGGCCAAAATCAGACAAAATGAATAGGGTCCCCCCTTTACACTTTCGCCGATTTTTCAACTTTTGAAATAAGGCTAAATTATGGCCATTTAGCACGAATTAGCCTTTCTCTATGCTAAGGAAGGTGCGAAAACCTTTTATCCTATCCAAAACATTATTTTTTCACGAAATATTTGAACTTTAAGATATGGCCTAAATCAGACAAAATGAATAGGGTCCCCCCTTTACACTTTCACCGATATTTCAACTTTTGAAATAAGGCTAAATTATGGCCATTTAGCACGAATTAGCCTTTCTCTATACTAGGGAAGGTGCGAAAACGTTTTATCCTATCCAAAACGTTATTTTTTCACGAAATATTTGAAGCTTAAAACACGGTCAAAATCAGGCAAAATGAATAGGGTCCCCCCTTTACACTTTCGCCGATTTTTCAACTTTTGAAATAAGGCTAAATTATGGCCATTTAGCACGAATTAGCCTTTCTCTATGCTAGGGAAGGTGCGAAAACGTTTTATCCTATCCAAAACATTTTTTCACGAAATATTTGAAGTTTAAAATATGGTCAAAATCAGACAAAATGAATAGCGTCTCCCCTTTACACTTTCACCGATTTTTCAACTTTTGAAATAAGGCTAAATTATGGCCATTTAGCACGAATTAGCCTTTCTCTATGCTAGGGAAGGTGCGAAAACGTTTTATCCTATCCAAAACGTTATTTTTTCACGAAATATTTGAAGTTTAAGATATGGCCAAAATCAGACAAAAATGAATAGGGTCCCCCCTTCACACTTTCGCCGATTTTTCAACTTTTGAAATAAGGCTAAATTATAGCCATTTAGCACGAATTAGCCTTTCTCTATACTAGGGAAGGTGCGAAAACGTTTTATACTATGCAAAACATTATTTTTTCACGAAATATTTGAAGTTTAAGATATGGCCAAAATCAGCAAAAATGAATAGGGTCCCCCCTTCACACTTTCGCCGATTTTCCAACTTTTGAATTAACGCTAAATTATGGCCATTTAGCACGAATTAGCCTTTCTCTATGCTAGGGAAGGTGCGAAAACGTTTAATCCTATCCAAAACATTATTTTTTCACGAAATATTTGAAGTTTAAGATATGGGCAAAATCAGCCAAAATAAATAGGGTCCCCCCTTTACACTTTCGCCGATTTTTCAACTTTTGAAATAAGGCTAAATTATGGCCATTTAGCACGAATTAGCCTTTCTCTATACTAGGGAAGGTGCGAAAACGTTTTATCCTATCCAAAACATTATTTTTTCACGAAATATTTTAAGTTTAAGATATGGCCAAAATCAGTAAAAATGAATAGGGTCGCCCCTTTACACTTTCGCCGATTTTCCCAACTTATGAAATAAGGCTAAATAATGGCTATTTAGCACGAATTAGCCTTTCTTCTATGCTAAGGAAGGTGCGAAAACCTTTTATCCTATCCAAAACATTATTTTTTCACGAAATATTTGAAGTTTAAAATATGGTCAAAATCAGACAAAATGAATAGCGTCTCCACTTTACACTTTCACCGATTTTTCAACTTTTGAAATAAGGCTAAATTTTGGCCATTTAGCACGAATTAGCCTTTCTCCATACCAGGGAAGGTGCGAAAACGTTTTATCCTATCCAAAACATTATTTTTTTCACGAAATATTTGAAGTTTAAAATATGGTCAAAATCAGACAAAATGAATAGGGTCCCCCGTTTACACACTTTCGCCGATTTTCGAACTTTTGAAGTAAGGCTAAATTATGGCCATTTAGCACGAATTAGCCTTTCTCTATGCTAGGGAAGGTGCGAAAACGTTTTATCCTATCCAAAACATTATTTTTTCACGAAATATTTGAAGTTTAAGATATGGGCAAAATCAGCCAAAATAAATAGGGTCCCCCCTTTACACTTTCGCCGATTTTTCAACTTTTGAAATAAGGCTAAATTATGGCCATTTAGCACGAATTAGCCTTTCTCTATACTAGGGAAGGTGCGAAAACGTTTTATCCTATCCAAAACATTATTTTTTCACGAAATATTTTAAGTTTAAGATATGGCCAAAATCAGTAATAATGAATAGGGTCGCCCCTTTACACTTTCGCCGATTTTCCAACTTTTGAAATAAGGCTAAATAATGGCTATTTAGCACGAATTAGCCTTTCTCTATGCTAAGGAAGGTGCGAAAACCTTTTATCCTATCCAAAACATTATTTTTTCACGAAATATTTGAAGTTTAAAATATGGTCAAAATCAGACAAAATGAATAGCGTCTCCCCTTTACACTTTCACCGATTTTTCAACTTTTGAAATAAGGCTAAATTATGGCCATTTAGCACGAATTAGCCTTTCTCTATACTAGGGAAGGTGCGAAAACGTTTTATCCTATCCAAAACATAATTTTTTTCAACGAAATATTTGAAGTTTAAAATATGGTCCAAAATCAGACAAAATGAATAGGGTCCCCCCTTTACACTTTCGCCGATTTTACAACTTTTGAAGTAAGGCTAAATTATGGCCATTTAGCACGAATTAGCCTTTCTCTATGCTAGGGAAGGTGCGAAAACGTTTTATCCTATCCAAAACGTTATTTTTTCACGAAATATTTGAAGTTTAAGATATGGCCAAAATCAGACAAAAATGAATAGGGTCCCCCCTTCACACTTTCGCCGATTTTTCAACTTTTGAAATAAGGCTAAATTATAGCCATTTAGCACGAATTAGCCTTTCTCTATACTAGGGAAGGTGCGAAAACGTTTTATCCTATGCAAAACATTATTTTTTCACGAAATATTTGAAGTTTAAGATATGGCCAAAATCAGCAAAAATGAATAGGGTCCCCCCTTTACACTTTCGCCGATTTTCCAACTTTTGAAGTAAGGCTAAATTATGGCCATTTAGCACGAATTAGCCTTTCTCTATGCTAGGGAAGGTGCGAAAACGTTTTATCCTATCCAAAACGTTATTTTTTCACGAAATATTTGAAGTTTAAGATATGGCCGAAATCAGACAAAAATGAATAGGGTCCCCCCTTCACACTTTCGCCGATTTTTCAACTTTTGAAATAAGGCTAAATTATAGCCATTTAGCACGAATTAGCCTTTCTCTATACTAGGGAAGGTGCGAAAACGTTTTATCCTATGCAAAACATTATTTTTTCACGAAATATTTGAAGTTTAAGATATGGCCAAAATCAGCAAAAATGAATAGGGTCCCCCTTCACACTTTCGCCGATTTTCCAACTTTTGAATTAACGCTAAATTATGGCCATTTAGCACGAATTAGCCTTTCTCTATGCTAGGGAAGGTGCGAAAACGTTTAATCCTATCCAAAACATTATTTTTTCACGAAATATTTGAAGTTTAAGATATGGGCAAAATCAGCCAAAATAAATAGGGTCCCCCCTTTACACTTTCGCCGATTTTTCAACTTTTGAAATAAGGCTAAATTATGGCCATTTAGCACGAATTAGCCTTTCTCTATACTAGGGAAGGTGCGAAAACGTTTTATCCTATCCAAAACATTATTTTTTCACGAAATATTTGAAGTTGAAAATATGGCCAAAATCAGGCAAAATGAATAGGGTCCCCCCTTTACACTTTCGCCGATTTTTCAACTTTTGAAATAAGGCTAAATTATGGCCATTTACCACGAATTAGCCTTTCTCTATGCTAGGGAAGGTGCGAAAACGTTTTATCCTATCCAAAACATTATTTTTTCACGAAATATTTGAAGTTTAAGATATGGCCAAAATCAGACAGAATTAAGAGGGTCCCCCCTTTACACTTTTGCCGATTTTTCAACTTTTGAAATAAGGGTAAATTATGGGCATTTATAGCACGAATTAACCTTTCTCTATGCTAGGGAAGGTGCGAAAACGTTTTATCCTATCCAAAACATTATTTTTTCACGAAATATTTGAAGTTTAAGATATGGCCAAAATCAGCAAAAATGAATAAGGTCCCCCCTTCACACTTTCGCCGATTTTCCAACTTTTTGAAATAACGCTTAAATTATGGCCATTTCATTTAGCACGAATTAGCCTTTCTCTAGGCTAGGGAAGGTGCGAAAACGTTTAATCCTATCCAAAACATTATTTTTTCACGAAATATTGAAGTTTAAGATATGGGCAAAATCAGCCAAAATGAATAGGGTCCCCCCTTTACACTTTCGCCGATTTTTCAACTTTTGAAATAAGGCTAAATTATGGCCATTTAGCACGAATTAGCCTTTCTCTATGCTAGGGAAGGTGCGAAAACGTTTTATCCTATCCAAAACATTTTTTCACGAAATATTTGAAGTTTAAAATATGGTCAAAATCAGACAAAATGAATAGGGTCCCCCCTTTACACTTTCACCGATATTTCAACTTTTGAAATAAGGCTAAATTATGGCCATTTAGCACGAATTAGCCTTTCTCTATGCTAGGGAAGGTGCGAAAACGTTTTATCCTATCCAAAACATTATTTTTTCACGAAATATTTGAACTTTAAGATATGGCCAAAATCAGGCAAAATGAATAGGGTCCCCCCTTTACACTTTCGCCGATTTTTCAACTTTTGAAATAAGGCTAAATTATGGCCATTTAGCGCGAATTAGCCTTTCTCTACACTAGGCAAGGTGCGAAAACGTTTTATCCTATCCAAAACATTATTTTTTCACGACATATTTGAACTTTAAGATATGGCCAAATCAGGCAAAATGAATAGGGTCCCCCTTTACACTTTCGCCGATTTTTCAACTTTTGAAATAAGGCTAAATTATGGCCATTTAGCACGAATTAGCCTTTCTTTTCTCTACACTAGGCAAGGTGCGAAAACGTTTTATCCTATCCAAAACATTATTTTTTCACGAATATATTTGAACTTTAAGGTATGGCCAAAATCAGGCAAAATGAATAGGGTCCCTCCCTTTACACTTTCACCGATATTTCAACTTTTGAAATAAGGCTAAATTATGGCCATTTTAGCACGAATTAGCCTTTCTCTATACTAGGGAAGGTGCGAAAACGTTTTATCCTATCCAAAACGTTATTTTTTCACGAAATATTTGAAGCTTAAAAACACGGTCAAAATCAGGCAAAATGAATAGGGTCCCCCCTTTACACTTTCGCCGATTTTTCAACTTTTGAAATAAGGCTAAATTATGGCCATTTAGCACGAATTAGCCTTTCTCTATGCTAGGGGAAGGTGCGAAAACGTTTTATCCTATCCAAAACATTTTTTTCACGAAATATTTGAAGTTTAAAATATGGTCAAAATCAGACAAAATGAATAGCGTCTCCCCTTTACACTTTCACCGATTTTTCAACTTTTGAAATAAGGCTAAATTATGGCCATTTAGCACGAATTAGCCTTTCTCTATACTAGGGAAGGTGCGAAAACGTTTTATCCTATCCAAAACATTATTTTTTTCACGAAATATTTGAAGTTTAAAATATGGTCAAAATCAGACAAAATGAATAGGGTCCCCCCTTTACACTTTCGCCGATTTTCCAACTTTTGAAGTAAGGCTAAATTATGGCCATTTAGCACGAATTAGCCTTTCTCTATGCTAGGGAAGGTGCGAAAACGTTTTATCCTATCCAAAACGTTATTTTTTCACGAAATATTTGAAGTTTAAGATATGGCCAAAATCAGACAAAAATGAATAGGGTCCCCCCTTCACACTTTCGCCGATTTTTCAACTTTTGAAATAAGGCTAAATTATAGCCATTTAGCACGAATTAGCCTTTCTCTATACTAGGGAAGGTGCGAAAACGTTTTATCCTATGCAAAACATTATTTTTTCAGGAAATATTTGAAGCTTAAAACATGGTCAAAATCAGGCAAAATGAATAGGGTCCCCCCTTAAGACTTTCGCCGATTTTTCAACTTTTGAAATAAGGCTAAATTATGGCCATTTAGCACGAATTAGCCTTTCTCTACACTAGGCAAGGTGCGAAAAACGTTTTATCCTATCCAAAACATTATTTTTTCACGAAATATTTGAACTTTAAGATATGGCCAAAATCAGGCAAAATGAATAGGGTCCCCCCTTTACACTTTCGCCGATTTTTCAACTTTTGAAATAAGGCTAAATTATGGCCATTTAGCACGAATTAGCCTTTCTCTACACTAGGCAAGGTGCGAAAACGTTTTATCCTATCCAAAACATTATTTTTTCACGAAATATTTGAACTTTAAGATATGGCCAAAATCAGGCAAAATGAATAGGGTCCCCCCTTTACACTTTCGCCGATTTTTCAACTTTTGAAATAAGGCTAAATTATGGCCATTTACCACGAATTAGCCTTTCTCTATGCTAGGGAAGGTGCGAAAACGTTTTATCCTATCCAAAACATTATTTTTTCACGAAATATTTGAAGTTTAAGATATGGCCAAAATCAGACAAAATTAAGAGGGTCCCCCCTTTACACTTTTGCCGATTTTTCAACTTTTGAAATAAGGGTAAATTATGGGCATTTAGCACGAATTAACCTTTCTCTATGCTAGGGAAGGTGCGAAAACGTTTTATCCTATCCAAAACATTATTTTTTCACGAAATATTTGAAGTTTAAGATATGGCCAAAATCAGCAAAAATGAATAAGGTCCCCCCTTCACACTTTCGCCGATTTTCCAACTTTTGAAATAACGCTAAATTATGGCCATTTAGCACGAATTAGCCTTTCTCTAGGCTAGGGAAGGTGCGAAAACGTTTAATCCTATCCAAAACATTATTTTTTCACGAAATATTTGAAGTTTAAGATATGGGCAAAATCAGCCAAAATAAATAGGGTCCCCCCTTTACACTTTCGCCGATTTTTCAACTTTTGAAATAAGGCTAAATTATGGCCATTTAGCACGAATTAGCCTTTCTCTATGCTAGGGAAGGTGCGAAAACGTTTTATCCTATCCAAAACATTTTTTCACGAAATATTTGAAGTTTAAAATATGGTCAAAATCAGACAAAATGAATAGGGTCCCCCCTTTACACTTTCACCGATATTTCAACTTTTGAAATAAGGCTAAATTATGGCCATTTAGCACGAATTAGCCTTTCTCTATACTAGGGAAGGTGCGAAAACGTTTTATCCTATCCAAAACATTATTTTTTCACGAAATATTTGAACTTTAAGATATGGCCAAAATCAGGCAAAATGAATAGGGTCCCCCCTTTACACTTTCGCCGATTTTTCAACTTTTGAAATAAGGCTAAATTATGGCCATTTAGCGCGAATTAGCCTTTCTCTACACTAGGCAAGGTGCGAAAACGTTTTATCCTATCCAAAACATTATTTTTTCACGAAATATTTGAACTTTAAGATATGGCCAAAATCAGGCAAAATGAATAGGGTCCCCCCTTTACACTTTCGCCGATTTTTCAACTTTTGAAATAAGGCTAAATTATGGCCATTTAGCACGAATTAGCCTTTCTCTACACTAGGCAAGGTGCGAAAACGTTTTATCCTATCCAAAACATTATTTTTTCACGAAATATTTGAACTTTAAGGTATGGCCAAAATCAGGCAAAATGAATAGGGTCCTCCCTTTACACTTTCACCGATATTTCAACTTTTGAAATAAGGCTAAATTATGGCCATTTAGCACGAATTAGCCTTTCTCTATACTAGGGAAGGTGCGAAAACGTTTTATCCTATCCAAAACGTTATTTTTTCACGAAATATTTGAAGCTTAAAACACGGTCAAAATCAGGCAAAATGAATAGGGTCCCCCCTTTACACTTTCGCCGATTTTTCAACTTTTGAAATAAGGCTAAATTATGGCCATTTAGCACGAATTAGCCTTTCTCTATGCTAGGGAAGGTGCGAAAACGTTTTATCCTATCCAAAACATTTTTTCACGAAATATTTGAAGTTTAAAATATGGTCAAAATCAGACAAAAATGAATAGCGTCTCCCCTTTACACTTTCACCGATTTTTCAACTTTTGAAATAAGGCTAAATTATGGCCATTTAGCACGAATTAGCCTTTCTCTATACTAGGGAAGGTGCGAAAACGTTTTATCCTATCCAAAACATTATTTTTTTCACGAAATATTTGAAGTTTAAAATATGGTCAAAATCAGACAAAATGAATAGGGTCCCCCCTTTACACTTTTCGCCGATTTTTCCAACTTTTGAAGTAAGGCTAAATTATGGCCATTTAGCACGAATTAGCCTTTCTCTATGCTAGGGAAGGTTGCGAAAACGTTTTATCCTATCCAAAACGTTATTTTTTCACGAAATATTTGAAGTTTAAGATATGGCCAAAATCAGACAAAAATGAATAGGGTCCCCCCTTCACACTTTCGCCGATTTTCCAACTTTTGAATTAACGCTAAATTATGGCCATTTAGCACGAATTAGCCTTTCTCTATGCTAGGGAAGGTGCGAAAACGTTTAATCCTATCCAAAACATTATTTTTTCACGAAATATTTGAAGTTTAAGATATGGGCAAAATCAGCCAAAATAAATAGGGTCCCCCCTTTACACTTTCGCCGATTTTTCAACTTTTGAAATAAGGCTAAATTATGGCCATTTAGCACGAATTAGCCTTTCTCTATACTAGGGAAGGTGCGAAAACGTTTTATCCTATCCAAAACATTATTTTTTCACGAAATATTTGAAGTTGAAAATATGGCCAAAATCAGGCAAAATGAATAGGGTCCCCCTTTACACTTTCGCCGATTTTTCAACTTTTGAAATAAGGCTAAATTATGGCCATTTACCACGAATTAGCCTTTCTCTATGCTAGGGAAGGTGCGAAAACGTTTTATCCTATCCAAAACATTATTTTTTCACGAAATATTTGAAGTTTAAGATATGGCCAAAATCAGACAAAATTAAGAGGGTCCCCCCTTTACACTTTTGCCGATTTTTCAACTTTTGAAATAAGGGTAAATTATGGGCATTTAGCACGAATTAACCTTTCTCTATGCTAGGGAAGGTGCGAAAACGTTTTATCCTATCCAAAACATTATTTTTTCACGAAATATTTGAAGTTTAAGATATGGCCAAAATCAGCAAAAATGAATAAGGTCCCCCCTTCACACTTTCGCCGATTTTCCAACTTTTGAAATAACGCTAAATTATGGCCATTTAGCACGAATTAGCCTTTCTCTAGGCTAGGGAAGGTGCGAAAACGTTTAATCCTATCCAAAACATTTTTTCACGAAATATTTGAAGTTTAAGATATGGGCAAAATCAGCCAAAATAAATAGGGTCCCCCCTTTACACTTTCGCCGATTTTTCAACTTTTGAAATAAGGCTAAATTATGGCCATTTAGCACGAATTAGCCTTTCTCTATGCTAGGGAAGGTGCGAAAACGTTTTATCCTATCCAAAACGTTATTTTTTCAGGAAATATTTGAAGCTTAAAACATGGTCAAAATCAGGCAAAATGAATAGGGTCCCCCCTTAAGACTTTCGCCGATTTTTCAACTTTTGAAATAAGGCTAAATTATGGCCATTTAGCACGAATTAGCCTTTCTCTACACTAGGCAAGGTGCGAAAACGTTTTATCCTATCCAAAACATTATTTTTTCACGAAATATTTGAACTTTAAGATATGGCCAAAATCAGGCAAAATGAATAGGGTCCCCCCTTTACACTTTCGCCGATTTTTCAACTTTTGAAATAAGGCTAAATTATGGCCATTTAGCACGAATTAGCCTTTCTCTACACTAGGCAAGGTGCGAAAACGTTTTATCCTATCCAAAACATTATTTTTTCACGAAATATTTGAACTTTAAGATATGGCCAAAATCAGGCAAAATGAATAGGGTCCTCCCTTTACACTTTCGCCGATTTTTCAACTTTTGAAATAAGGCTAAATTATGGCCATTTAGCGCGAATTAGCCTTTCTCTACACTAGGCAAGGTGCGAAAAACGTTTTTATCCTATCCAAAACATTATTTTTTCACGAAATATTTGAACTTTAAGATATGGCCAAAATCAGGCAAAATGAATAGGGTCCCCCCTTTACACTTTCGCCGATTTTTCAACTTTTGAAATAAGGCTAAATTATGGCCATTTAGCACGAATTAGCCTTTCTCTACACTAGGCAAGGTGCGAAAACGTTTTATCCTATCCAAAACATTATTTTTTCACGAAATATTTGAACTTTAAGGTATGGCCAAAATCAGGCAAAATGAATAGGGTCCTCCCTTTACACTTTCACCGATATTTCAACTTTTGAAATAAGGCTAAATTATGGCCATTTAGCACGAATTAGCCTTTCTCTATACTAGGGAAGGTGCGAAAAACGTTTTATTCCTATCCAAAACGTTATTTTTTCACGAAATATTTGAAGCTTAAAACACGGTCAAAATCAGGCAAAATGAATAGGGTCCCCCCTTTACACTTTCGCCGATTTTTCAACTTTTGAAATAAGGCTAAATTATGGCCATTTAGCACGAATTAGCCTTTCTCTATGCTAGGGAAGGTGCGAAAACGTTTTATCCTATCCAAAACATTTTTTCACGAAATATTTGAAGTTTAAAATATGGTCAAAATCAGACAAAATGAATAGCGTCTCCCCTTTACACTTTCACCGATTTTTCAACTTTTGAAATAAGGCTAAATTATGGCCATTTAGCACGAATTAGCCTTTCTCTATGCTAGGGAAGGTGCAAAAACGTTTTATCCTATCCAAAACATTTTTTCACGAAATATTTGAAGTTTAAAATATGGTCAAAATCAGACAAAATGAATAGCGTCTCCCCTTTACACTTTCACCGATTTTTCAACTTTTGAAATAAGGCTAAATTATGGCCATTTAGCACGAATTAGCCTTTCTCTATACTAGGGAAGGTGCGAAAACGTTTTATCCTATCCAAAACATTATTTTTTTCACGAAATATTTGAAGTTTAAAATATGGTCAAAATCAGACAAAATGAATAGGGTCCCCCCTTTACACTTTCGCCGATTTTCCAACTTTTGAAGTAAGGCTAAATTATGGCCATTTAGCACGAATTAGCCTTTCTCTATGCTAGGGAAGGTGCGAAAACGTTTTATCCTATCCAAAACGTTATTTTTTCACGAAATATTTGAAGTTTAAGATATGGCCAAAATCAGACAAAAATGAATAGGGTCCCCCCTTCACACTTTCGCCGATTTTTCAACTTTTGAAATAAGGCTAAATTATAGCCATTTAGCACGAATTAGCCTTTCTCTATACTAGGCAAGGTGCGAAAACGTTTTATCCTATGCAAAACATTATTTTTTCACGAAATATTTGAAGTTTAAGATATGGCCAAAATCAGCAAAAATGAATAGGGTCCCCCCTTCACACTTTCGCCGATTTTCCAACTTTTGAATTAACGCTAAATTATGGCCATTTAGCACGAATTAGCCTTTCTCTATGCTAGGGAAGGTGCGAAAACGTTTAATCCTATCCAAAACATTATTTTTTCACGAAATATTTGAAGTTTAAGATATGGGCAAAATCAGCCAAAATAAATAGGGTCCCCCCTTTACACTTTCGCCGATTTTTCAACTTTTGAAATAAGGCTAAATTATGGCCATTTAGCACGAATTAGCCTTTCTCTATACTAGGGAAGGTGCGAAAACGTTTTATCCTATCCAAAACATTATTTTTTCACGAAATATTTGCAGTTGAAAATATGGCCAAAATCAGGCAAAATGAATAGGGTCCCCCCTTTACACTTTCGCCGATTTTTCAACTTTTGAAATAAGGCTAAATTATGGCCATTTACCACGAATTAGCCTTTCTCTATGCTAGGGAAGGTGCGAAAACGTTTTATCCTATCCAAAACATTATTTTTTCACGAAATATTTGAAGTTTAAGATATGGCCAAAATCAGACAAAATTAAGAGGGTCCCCCCTTTACACTTTTGCCGATTTTTCAACTTTTGAAATAAGGGTAAATTATGGGCATTTAGCACGAATTAACCTTTCTCTATGCTAGGGAAGGTGCGAAAACGTTTTATCCTATCCAAAACATTATTTTTTCACGAAATATTTGAAGTTTAAGATATGGCCAAAATCAGCAAAAATGAATAAGGTCCCCCCTTTACACTTTCGCCGATTTTTCAACTTTTGAAATAAGGCTAAATTATGGCCATTTAGCACGAATTAGCCTTTCTCTATGCTAGGGAAGGTGCGAAAACGTTTTATCCTATCCAAAACGTTATTTTTTCAGGAAATATTTGAAGCTTAAAACATGGTCAAAATCAGGCAAAATGAATAGGGTCCCCCCTTAAGACTTTCGCCGATTTTTCAACTTTTGAAATAAGGCTAAATTATGGCCATTTAGCACGAATTAGCCTTTCTCTACACTAGGGAAGGTGCGAAAACGTTTTATCCTATCCAAAACATTTTTTCACGAAATATTTGAACTTTAAGATATGGCCAAAATCAGGCAAAATGAATAGGGTCCCCCCTTTACACTTTCGCCGATTTTTCAACTTTTGAAATAAGGCTAAATTATGGCCATTTAGCACGAATTAGCCTTTCTCTACACTAGGCAAGGTGCGAAAACGTTTTATCCTATCCAAAACATTATTTTTTCACGAAATATTTGAACTTTAAGATATGGCCAAAATCAGACAAAATGAATAGGGTCCCCCCTTTACACTTTCGCCGATTTTTCAACTTTTGAAATAAGGCTAAATTATGGCCACTTAGCACGAATTAGCCTTTCTCTATGCTAGGGAAGGTGCGAAAACGTTTTAACCGATCCAAGCCACGATTTTTTGACGAAATATTTGAAGTTTAAAATATGGTCAAAACCAGGCAAAATTAATAGGGTCCCCCCTTTACACTTTTACGGATTTTTCAACTTTTGAAATAAGGCTAAATTATGCCCATTTAGCACGAATTAGCCTTTCTCTATGCTAGAGAAGGTGCGAAAACGTTTTATCCTATCCAAAACATTATTTTTTCACGAAATATTTGAAGTTTAAGAAATGGCCAAAATCAGACAAAATGAATAGGGTCCCCCCTTTACACGTTCGCCGATTTTTCAACTTTTGAAATAAGGCTAAATTATGGCCACTTAGCACGAATTAGCCTTTCTCTATGCTAGGGAAGGTGCGAAAACGTTTTAACCGATCCAAGCCATGATTTTTTGACGAAATATTTGAAGTTTAAAATATGGTCAAAATCAGGCAAAATGAATAGGGTCCCCCCTTTACACATTTACGGATTTTTCAACTTTTGAAATAAGGCTAAATTATGCCCATTTAGCACGAATAAGCCTTTCTCTATGCTAGAGAAGGTGCGAAAACGTTTTATCCTATCCAAAACATTATTTTTTCACGAAATATTTGAAGTTTAAGAAATGGCCAAAATCAGACAAAATGAATAGGGTCCCCCCTTTACACTTTCGCCGATTTTTCAACTTTTGAAATAAGGCTAAATTATGGCCACTTAGCACGAATTAGCCTTTCTCTATGCTAGGGAAGGTGCGAAAACGTTTTAACCGATCCAAGCCATTATTTTTTGACGAAATATTTGAAGTTTAAAATATGGTCAAAATCAGGCAAAATGAATAGGGTCCCCCCTTTACACTTTTACGGATTTTTCAACTTTTGAAATAAGGTTAAATTATGCCCATTTAGCACGAATTAGCCTTTCTCTATGCTAGGGAAGGTGCGAAAACGTTTTATCCTATCCAAAACATTATTTTTTCACGAAATATTTGAAGTTTAAGAAATGGCCAAAATCAGACAAAATGAATAGGGTCCCCCCTTTACACGTTCGCCGATTTTTCAACTTTTGAAATAAGGCTAAATTATGGCCACTTAGCACGAATTAGCCTTTTCTCTATGCTAGGAAGGTGCGAAAAACGTTTTAACCGATCCAAGCCATGATTTTTTGACGAAATATTTGAAGTTTAAAATATGGTCAAAATCAGGCAAAATGAATAGGGTCCCCCCTTTACACTTTTACGGATTTTTCAACTTTTGAAATAAGGCTAAATTATGCCAATTTAGCACGAAATAGCATTTCTCTATGCTAGGGAAGGTGCGAAAACGTTTTATCCTATGCAAAACATTATTTTTTCACGAAATATTTGAAGTTTAAGAAATGGCCAAAATCAGACAAAATGAATAGGGTCCCCCCTTTACACGTTCGCCGATTTTTCAACTTTTGAAATAAGGCTAAATTATGGCCACTTAGCACGAATTAGCCTTTCTCTATGCTAGGGAAGGTGCGAAAACGTTTTAACCGATCCAAGCCATTATTTTTTGACGAAATATTTGAAGTTTAAAATATGGTCAAAATCAGGCAAAATGAATAGGGTCCCCCCTTTACACTTTTACGGATTTTTCAACTTTTGAAATAAGGCTAAATTATGCCCATTTAGCACGAAATAGCCTTTCTCTATGCTAGGGAAGGTGCGAAAAACGTTTTATCCTATGCAAAACATTATTTTTTCACGAAATATTTGAAGTTTAAGAAATGGCCAAAATCAGACAAAATGAATAGGGTCCCCCCTTTACACGTTCGCCGATTTTTCAACTTTTGAAATAAGGCTAAATTATGGCCACTTAGCACGAATTAGCCTTTCTCTATGCTAGGGAAGGTGCGAAAACGTTTTAACCGATCCAAGCCATTATTTTTTGACGAAATATTTGAAGTTTAAAATATGGTCAAAATCAGGCAAAATGAATAGGGTCCCCCCTTTACACTTTTACGGATTTTTCAACTTTTGAAATAAGGCTAAATTATGCCCATTTAGCACGAAATAGCCTTTCTCTATGCTAGGGAAGGTGCGAAAACGTTTTATCCTATGCAAAACATTATTTTTTCACGAAATATTTGAAGTTTAAGAAATGGCCAAAATCAGACAAAATGAATAGGGTCCCCCCTTTACACGTTCGCCGATTTTTCAACTTTTGAAATAAGGCTAAATTATGGCCACTTAGCACGAATTAGCCTTTCTCTATGCTAGGGAAGGTGCGAAAACGTTTTAACCGATCCAAGCCATTATTTTTTGACGAAATATTTGAAGTTTAAAATATGGTCAAAATCAGGCAAAATGAATAGGGTCCCCCCTTTACACTTTTACGGATTTTTCAACTTTTGAAATAAGGCTAAATTATGCCCATTTACCACAAAATAGCCTTTCTCTATGCTAGGGAAGGTGCGAAAACGTTTTATCCTATCCAAAACGTTATTTTTTCACGAAATATTTGAAGTCTAAAATATGGTCAAAATCAGGCAAAATGAATAGGGTCCCCCCTTTACACTTTCGCCGATTTTTCAACTTTTGAAATAAGGCTAAATTATGGCCATTTAGCACGAATTAGCCTTTCTCTATGCTAGGGAAGGTGCGAAAACGTTTTATCCGATGCAAACCATTATTTTTTGACGAAATATTTGAAGTTTAAGATATGGCCAAAATCAGGCAAAATGAAAAGGGTCCCCCCTTTACACTTTGGCCCATTTTTCAACTTTTGAAATAAGGCTAAATTATGGCCACTTAGCAAGAATTAGCCTTTCTGTCTGCTAGGGAAGGTGCGAAAACGTTTTAACCGATCCAAACCATTATTTTTTGACGAAATATTCGAAGTTTAAGATATGGCCAAAATCTGAAAAAAGGAATAGGGTCCCCCCTTTACACTTTTACCGATTTTTCAACTTTTGAAATAAGGCTAAATTATGGCCAATTAGCACGAATTAGCCTTTCTCTATGCTAGGGAAGGTGCGAAAACGTTTTATCCTATCCAAAACGTTATTTTTTCACGAAATATTTGAAGTTTAAAATATGGTCAAAATCAGGCAAAATGAATAGGGTCCCCCCTTTAGACTTTTACCGATTTTTCAACTTTTGAAATAAGGCTAAATTATGGCCACTTAGCACGAATTAGCCTTTCTCTATGCTAAGGAAGGTGCGAAAACGTTTTAACCGATCCAAGCCATTATTTTTTGACGAAATATTTGAAGTTTAAAATATGGTCAAAATCAGGCAAAATGAATAGGGTCCCCCCTTTACACTTTTACGGATTTTTCAACTTTTGAAATAAGGCTAAATTATGCCCATTTAGCACGAATTAGCCTTTCTCTATGCTAGAGAAGGTGCGAAAACGTTTTATCCTATCCAAAACATTATTTTTTCACGAAATATTTGAAATTTAATAAATGGCCAAAATCAGACAAAATGAATAGGGTCCCCCCTTTAGACTTTTACCGATTTTTCAACTTTTGAAATAAGGCTAAATTATGGCCATTTAGCACGAATTAGCCTTTCTCTATGCTAGGGAAGGTGCGAAAACGTTTTAACCGATCCAAACTATTATTTTTTGACGAAATATTTGAAGTTTAAGAAATGGCCAAAATCTGAAAAAAGGAATAGGGTCCCCCCTTTACACTTTTACCGATTTTTCAACTTTTGAAATAAGGCTAAATTATGCCCATTTAGCACGAAATAGCCTTTCTCTATGCTAGGGAAGGTGCGAAAACGCTTTATCCTATCCAATACATTATTTTTTCACGAAATATTTGAAGTTTAAGAAATGGCCAAAATCAGACAAAATGAATAGGGTCCCCCCTTTACACTTTTGCCGATTTTTCAACTTTTGAAATAAGGATAAATTATGGCCATTTAGCACGAATTAGCCTTTCTCTCTGCTAGGGAAGGTGCGAAAACGTTTTATCCGATGCAAACCATTATTTTTTTACGAAATATTCGAAGTTTAGGAAATGGCCAAAATTTGACAAAATGAATAGGGTCCCCCCTTTACACTTTTACCGATTTTTCAACTTTTGAAATAAGGCTAAATTATGGCCACGTAGCACGAATTAGCCTTTCTCTATGCTAGGGAAGGTGCGAAAACGTTTTATCCTATCCAAAACGTTATTTTTTCACGAAATATTTGAAGTTTAAAATATGGTCAAAATCAGGCAAAATGAATAGGGTCCCCCCTTTACACTTTTACGGATTTTTCAACTTTTGAAATAAGGCTAAATTATGCCCATTTAGCACGAATTAGCCTTTCTCTATGCTAGAGAAGGTGCGAAAACGTTTTATCCTATCCAAAACATTATTTTTTCACGAAATATTTGAAATTTAATAAATGGCCAAAATCAGACAAAATGAATAGGGTCCCCCCTTTACACTTTTACCGATTTTTCAACTTTTGAAATAAGGCTAAATTATGGCCACTTAGCACGAATTAGCCTTTCTCTATGCTAGGGAAGGTGCGAAAACGTTTTAACCGATCCAAACCATTATTTTTTGACGAAATATTCGAAGTTTAAGATATGGCCAAAATCAGGCAAAATGAATAGGGTCCCCCCTTTACACTTTCGCCGATTTTTCAACTTTTGAAATAAGGCTAAATTATGGCCAATTAGCACGAATTTGCCTTTCTCTATGCTAGGGAAGGTGCGAAAACGTTTTAACCGATCCAAACTATTATTTTTTGACGAAATATTTGAAGTTTAAGAAATGGCCAAAATCTGAAAAAAGGAATAGGGTCCCCCCTTTACACTTTTACCGATTTTTCAACTTTTGAAATAAGGCAAAATTATGGCCATTTAGCACGAATTAGCCTTTCTCTATGCTAGGGAAGGTGCGAAAACGTTTTATCCTATCCAAAACATTATTTTTTCACGAAATATTTGAAATTTAATAAAACGCCAAAATCAGACAAAATGAATAGGGTCCCCCCTTTACACGTTCGCCGATTTTTCAACTTTTCAAATAAGGCTAAATTATGGCCACTTAGCACGAATTATCCTTTCTCTATGCTAGGGAAGGTGCGAAAACGTTTTAACCGATCCAAGCCATTATTTTTTCACGAAATATTTGAAGTTTAAAATATCGTCAAAATCAGACAAAATGAATAGGGTCCCCCCTTTACACTTTCGCCGATTTTTCAACTTTTGAAATAAGGCTAAATTATGCCCATTTAGCACGAAATAGCCTTTCTCTATGCTAGGGAAGGTGCGAAAACGTTTTATCCCATCCAAAACGTTATTTTTTCACGAAATATTTGAAGTTTAAAATATGGTCAAAATCAGGCAAAATGAATAGGGTCCCCCCTTTAGACTTTCGCCGATTTTTTAACTTTTGAAATAAGGCTAAATTATGGCCACTTAGCACGAATTAGCCTTTCTCTATGCTAGGGAAGGTGCGAAAACGTTTTAACCGATCCAAACTATTATTTTTTGACGAAATATTTGAAGTTTAAGAAATGGCCAAAATCTGAAAAAAGGAATAGGGTCCCCCCTTTACACTTTTACCGATTTTTCAACTTTTGAAATAAGGCAAAATTATGGCCATTTAGCACGAATTAGCCTTTCTCTATGCTAGGGAAGGTGCGAAAACGTTTTATCCTATCCAAAACATTATTTTTTGACGAAATATTTGAAGTTTAAAATATGGTCAAAATCAGGCAAAATGAATAGGGTCCCCCCTTTACACTTTCGCCGATTTTTCAACTTTTGAAATAAGGCTAAATTATGGCCATTTAGCACGAATTAGCCTTTCTCTATGCTAGGGAAGGTGCGAAATCGTTTTATCCTATCCAAAACGTTATTTTTTCACGAAATATTTGAAGTTTAAAATATGGTCAAAATCAGGCAAAATGAATAGGGTCCCCCCTTTACACGTTCGCCGATTTTTCAACTTTTGAAATAAGGCTAAATTATGGCCACTTAGCACGAATTAGCCTTTCTCTATGCTAAGGAAGGTGCGAAAACGTTTTAACCGATCCAAGCCATTATTTTTTGACGAAATATTTGAAGTTTAAAATATGGTCAAAATCAGGCAAAATGAATAGGGTCCCCCCTTTACACTTTTGCCGATTTTTCAACTTTTGAAATAAGGATAAATTATGGCCATTTAGCACGAATTAGCCTTTCTCTCTGCTAGGGAAGGTGCGAAAACGTTTTATCCGATGCAAACCATTATTTTTTTACGAAATATTCGAAGTTTAGGAAATGGCCAAAATTTGACAAAATGAATAGGGTCCCACCTTTACACTTTTACCGATTTTTCAACTTTTGAAATAAGGCTAAATTATGGCCACGTAGCACGAATTAGCCTTTCTCTATGCTAGGGAAGGTGCGAAAACGTTTTATCCTATCCAAAACGTTATTTTTTCACGAAATATTTGAAGTTTAAAATATGGTCAAAATCAGGCAAAATGAATAGGGTCCCCCCTTTACACTTTTACGGATTTTTCAACTTTTGAAATAAGGCTAAATTATGCCCATTTAGCACAAATTAGCCTTTCTCTATGCTAGAGAAGGTGCGAAAACGTTTTATCCTATCCAAAACATTATTTTTTCACGAAATATTTGAAATTTAATAAATGGCCAAAATCAGACAAAATGAATAGGGTCCCCCCTTTACACGTTCGCCGATTTTTCAACTTTTGAAATAAGGCTAAATTATGGCCACTTAGCACGAATTAGCCTTTCTCTATGCTAGGGAAGGTGCGAAAACGTTTTAACCGATCCAAACCATTATTTTTTGACGAAATATTCGAAGTTTAAGATATGGCCAAAATCAGGCAAAATGAATAGGGTCCCCCCTTTACACTTTCGCCGATTTTTCAACTTTTGAAATAAGGCTAAATTATGGCCAATTAGCACGAATTTGCCTTTCTCTATGCTAGGGAAGGTGCGAAAACGTTTTAACCGATCCAAACTATTATTTTTTGACGAAATATTTGAAGTTTAAGAAATGGCCAAAATCTGAAAAAAGGAATAGGGTCCCCCCTTTACACTTTTACCGATTTTTCAACTTTTGAAATAAGGCAAAATTATGGCCATTTAGCACGAATTAGCCTTTCTCTATGCTAGGGAAGGTGCGAAAACGTTTTATCCTATCCAAAACGTTATTTTTTCACGAAATATTTGAAGTTTAAAATATGGTCAAAATCAGGCAAAATGAATAGGGTCCCCCCTTTACACGTTCGCCGATTTTTCAACTTTTGAAATAAGGCTAAATTATGGCCACTTAGCACGAATTAGCCTTTTTCTATGCTAAGGAAGGTGCGAAAACGTTTTAACCGATCCAAGCCATTATTTTTTGACGAAATATTTGAAGTTTAAAATATGGTCAAAATCAGGCAAAATGAATAGGGTCCCCCCTTTACACTTTGGCCGATTTTTCAACTTTTGAAATAAGGCTAAATTATGGCCACTTAGCACGAATTTGCCTTTCTCTCTGCTAGGGAAGGTGCGAAAACGTTTTATCCGATGCAAACCATTATTTTTTGACGAAATATTCGAAGTTTAAGAAATGGCCAAAATTTGACAAAATGAATAGGGTCCCCCCTTTACACTTTTACCGATTTTTCAACTTTTGAAATAAGGCTAAATTATGGCCACTTAGCACGAATTTGCCTTTCTCTATGCTAGGGAAGGTGCGAAAACGTTTTAACCGATCCAAACTATTATTTTTTGACGAAATATTTGAAGTTTAAGAAATGGCCAAAATCTGAAGAAAGGAATAGGGTCCCCCCTTTACACTTTGACCGATTTTTCAACTTTTGAAATAAGGCAAAATTATGGCCATTTAGCACGAATTAGCCTTTCTCTATGCTAGGGAAGGTGCGAAAACGTTTTATCCTATCCAAAACGTTATTTTTTCGCGAAATATTTGAAGTTTAAAATATGGTCAAAATCAGGCAAAATGAATAGGGTCCCCCCTTTACACTTTTACGGATTTTTCAACTTTTGAAATAAGGCTAAATTATGCCCATTTAGCACCAAATAGCCTTTCTCTATGCTAGGGAAGGTGCGAAAACGTTTTATCCTATCCAAAACGTTATTTTTTCACGAAATATTTGAAGTTTAAAATATGGTCAAAATCAGGCAAAATGAATAGGGTCCCCCCTTTACACTTTCGCCGATTTTTCTACTTTTGAAATAAGGCTAAATTATGCCCATTTAGCACGAAATAGCCTTTCTCTATGCTAGGGAAGGTGCGAAAACGCTTTATCCTATCCAATACATTATTTTTTCACGAAATATTTGAAGTTTAAGAAATGGCCAAAATCAGACAAAATGAATAGGGTCCTCCCTTTACACTTTCGCCGATTTTTCTACTTTTGAAATAAGGCTAAATTATGCCCATTTAGCACGAAATAGCCTTTCTCTATGCTAGGGAAGGTGCGAAAACGCTTTATCCTATCCAATACATTATTTTTTCACGAAATATTTGAAGTTTAGGAAATGGCCAAAATTTGACAAAATGAATAGGGTCCCCCCTTTACACTTTTACCGATTTTTCAACTTTTGAAATAAGGCTAAATTATGGCCACGTAGCACGAATTAGCCTTTCTCTATGCTAGGGAAGGTGCGAAAACGTTTTATCCTATCCAAAACGTTATTTTTTCACGAAATATTTGAAGTTTAAAATATGGTCAAAATCAGGCAAAATGAATAGGGTCCCCCCTTTACACTTTTACGGATTTTTCAACTTTTGAAATAAGGCTAAATTATGCCCATTTAAAACAAATTAGCCTTTCTCTATGCTAGAGAAGGTGCGAAAACGTTTTATCCTATCCAAAACATTATTTTTTCACGAAATATTTGAAATTTAATAAATGGCCAAAATCAGACAAAATGAATAGGGTCCCCCCTTTACACGTTCGCCGATTTTTCAACTTTTGAAATAAGGCTAAATTATGGCCACTTAGCACGAATTAGCCTTTCTCTATGCTAGGGAAGGTGCGAAAACGTTTTAACCGATCCAAGCCATTATTTTTTCACGAAATTTTTGAAGTTTAAAATATCGTCAAAATCAGACAAAATGAATAGGGTCCCCCCTTTACACTTTCGCCGATTTTTCAACTTTTGAAATAAGGCTAAATTATGCCCATTTAGCACGAAATAGCCTTTCTCTATGCTAGGGAAGGTGCGAAAACGTTTTATCCTATCCAAAACGTTATTTTTTCACGAAATATTTGAAGTTTAAAATATGGTCAAAATCAGGCAAAATGAATAGGGTCCCCCCTTTAGAATTTCGCCGATTTTTTAACTTTTGAAATAAGGCTAAATTATGGCCATTTAGCACGAATTAGCCTTTCTCTATGCTAGGGAAGGTGCGAAAACGCTTTATCCTATCCAATACATTATTTTTTCACGAAATATTTGAAGTTTAAGAAATGGCGAAAATCAGACAAAATGAACAGGGTCCCCCCTTTACACTTTTGCCGATTTTTCAACTTTTGAAATAAGGATAAATTATGGCCATTTAGCACGAATTAGCCTTTCTCTCTGCTAGGGAAGGTGCGAAAACGTTTTATCCGATGCAAACCATTATTTTTTGACGAAATATTCGAAGTTTAAGAAATGGCCAAAATTTGACAAAATGAATAGGGTCCCCCCTTTACACTTTTACCGATTTTTCAACTTTTGAAATAAGGCTAAATTATGGCCACTTAGCACGAATTTGCCTTTCCCTATGCTAGGGAAGGTGCGAAAACGTTTTAACCGATCCAAACTATTATTTTTTGACGAAATATTTGAAGTTTAAGAAATGGCCAAAATCTGAAAAAAGGAATAGGGTCCCCCCTTTACACTTTGACCGATTTTTCAACTTTTGAAATAAGGCAAAATTATGGCCATTTAGCACGAATTAGCCTTTCTCTATGCTAGGGAAGGTGCGAAAACGTTTTATCCTATCCAAAACGTTATTTTTTCGCGAAATATTTGAAGTTTAAAATATGGTCAAAATCAGGCAAAATGAATAGGGTCCCCCCTTTACACTTTTACGGATTTTTCAACTTTTGAAATAAGGCTAAATTATGCCCATTTAGCACCAAATAGCCTTTCTCTATGCTAGGGAAGGTGCGAAAACGTTTTATCCTATCCAAAACGTTATTTTTTCACGAAATATTTGAAGTTTAAAATATGGTCAAAATCAGGCAAAATGAATAGGGTCCCCCCTTTACACTTTCGCCGATTTTTCTACTTTTGAAATAAGGCTAAATTATGCCCATTTAGCACGAAATAGCCTTTCTCTATGCTAGGGAAGGTGCGAAAACGCTTTATCCTATCCAATACATTATTTTTTCACGAAATATTTGAAGTTTAAGAAATGGCCAAAATCAGACAAAATGAATAGGGTCCTCCCTTTACACTATTGCCGATTTTTCAACTTTTGAAATAAGGATAAATTATGGCCATTTAGCACGAATTAGCCTTTCTCTCTGCTAGGGAAGGTGCGAAAACGTTTTATCCGATGCAAACCATTATTTTTTGACGAAATATTTGAAGTTTAAGATATGGCCAAAATCAGGCAAAATGAAAAGGGTCCCCCCTTTACACTTTCGCCCATTTTTCAACTTTTGAAATAAGGCTAAATTATGGCCACTTAGCAAGAATTAGCCTTTCTTTCTGCTAGGGAAGGTGCGAAAACGTTTTATCCGATCCAAACCATTATTTTTTGACGAAATATTTGAAGTTTAAGATGTGGCCAAAATCAGGCAAAATGAATAGGGTCCCCCCTTTACACTTTTGCCGATTTTTCAACTTTTGAAATAAGGTTAAATTATGGCCATTTAGCACGAATTAGCCTTTCTCTATGCTAGGGAAGGTGCGAAAACGCTTTATCCTATCCAATACATTATTTTTTTCACGAAATATTCGAAGTTTAAGAAATGGGCAAAATTTGACAAAATGAATAGGGTCCCCCCTTTACACTTCTACCGATTTTTCAACTTTTGAAATAAGGCTAAATTATGGCCACTTAGCACGAATTAGCCTTTGTCTATGCTAGGGAAGGTGCGAAAACGTTTTATCCTATCCAAAACATTATTTTTTGACGAAATATTCGAACTTTAAGATATGGCCAAAATCAGGCAAAATGAATAGGGTCCCCCCTTTACACTTTCGCCGATTTTCCAACTTTTGAAATAAGGCTAAATTGCGGCCATTTAGCACGAATTAGCCTTTCTCTGTGCTAGGGAAGATGCGAAAACGTTTTATCCGATCCAAAATGTTATTTTTTGACGAAATATTTGAAGTTTAAAATATGGTCAAAATCAGGCAAAATAAATAGGGTCCCCCCTTTACACTTTTGCCGATTTTTCAACTTTTGAAATAAGGCTAAATTATGGCCATTTAGCACGAATTAGCATTTCTCTATGCTAGGGAAGGTGCGAAAACGTTTTAAACTATCCAAAACATTATTTTTTCACGAAATATTTGAAGTTTAAGATATGGCCAAAATCAGGCAAAATGAATAGGGTCCCCCCTTTACACTTTCGCCGATTTTTCAACTTTTGAAATAAGGCTAAATTATGGCCATTTAGCACGAATTAGCCCTTCTCTATGCTAGGGAAGGTGCGAAAACGTTTTATCCTCTCCAAAACATTATTTTTTCACGAAATATTTGAAGTTTAAGATATGGCCAAAATCAGGGAAAATGAATAGGGTCCCCCCTTATACTTTCGCCGATTTTTCAACTTTTGAAATGAGGCTAAATTATGGCCATTTAGCACGAATTAGCCTTTCTCTATGCTAGGGAAGGTGCGAAAACGTTTTATCCTAACCAAAACGTTATTTTTTCACGAAATATTTGAAGTTTAAAATACGGTCAAAATCAGGCAAAATGAATAGGGTCCCCCCTTTACACTTTCGCCGATTTTTCAACTTTTGAAATAAGGCTAAATCATGGCCATTTAGCACGAATTAGCCTTTCCCTATACTAGGGAAGGTGCGAAAACGTTTTATCCTATCCAAAACATTTCTTCACGAAATATTTGAACTTTAAGATATGGCCAAAATCAGAGAAAATGAATAGGGTCCCCCCTTTACACTTTCGCCGATTTTCCAACTTTTGAAATATGGCTAAATTATGGCCATTTAGCACGAATTAGCCTTTCTCTATGCTAGGGAAGGTGCGAAAACGTTTTATCCTATCCAAAACATTATTTTTTCACGAAATATTTGAAGTTTAAGATATGGGCAAAATCAGCCAAAATAAATAGGGTCCCCCCTTTACACTTTCGCCGATTTTTCAACTTTTGAAATAAGGCAAAATTATGGCCATTTAGCACGAATTAGTCTTTTTCTATGCTAAGGAAGGTGGGAAAACGTTTTACCCTATCCAAAACGTTATTTTTTCACGAAATATTTGAAGTTTAAAATATGGTCAAAATCAGGCAAAATGAGTAGGGTCCCCCCTTTACACTTTTGCCGATTTTTCAACTTTTGAAGTAAGGCTAAATTATGGCCATTTAGCACGAATTAGCCTTTCTCTATGCTAGGGAAGGTGCGAAAACGTTTTATCCTATCCAAAACATTATTTTTTGACGAAATATTCGAACTTTAAGATATGGCCAAAATCAGGCAAAATAAATAGGGTCCCCCCTTTACACTTTCGCCGATTTTTCAACTTTTGAAATAAGGCTAAATTACGGCCATTTAGCACGAATTAGCCTTTCTCTGTGCTAGGGAAGGTGCGAAAACGTTTTATGGGATCCAAAATTTTATTTTTTGACGAAATATTTGAAGTTTAAAATATGGTCAAAATCAGGCAAAATAAATAGGGTCCCCCCTTTACACTTTTGCCGATTTTTCAACTTTTGAAATAAGGCTAAATTATGGCCATTTAGCACGAATTAGCATTTCTCTATGCTAGGGAAGGTGCGAAAACGTTTTATCCTATCCAAAACATTATTTTTTCACGAAATATTTGAACTTTAAGATATGGCCAAAATCGGACAAAATGAATAGGGTCCCCCCTTTACACTTTCGCCGATTTTTCAACTTTTGAAATAAGGCTAAATTATGGCTATTTAGCACGAATTACCTTTCTCTATGCTAGGGAAAGTGCGGAAACGTTTTATCCTATCCAAAACATTATTTTTTCACGAAATATTTGAAGTTTAAGATATGGCCAAAATCCGGCAAAATGAATAGGGTCCCCCCTTTACACTTTTGCCGATTTTTCAACTTTTGAAGTAAGGCTAAATTATGGCCATTTAGCACGAATTAGCCTTTCTCTATGCTAGGGAAGGTGCGAAAACGTTTTATCCTATCCAAAACGTTATTTTTTCACGAAATATTTGAAGTTTAAGATATGGGTAAAATCAGCCAAAATGAATAGGGTCCCCCCACTTTACACTTTCGCCGATTTTTCAACTTTTGAAATAAGGCTAAATTATGGCCATTTAGCACGAATTAGCCTTTCTCTATGCTAGGGAAGGTGCGAAAACGTTTTATCCCATCCAAAACATTATTTTTTCACGAAATATTTGAAGTTTAAATATCGTCAAAATCAGACAAAATGAATAGGGTCCCCCCTTTACACTTTCGCCGATTTTTCAACTTTTGAAATAAGGCTAAATTATGGCCATTTAGCATGAATTAGCCTTTCTCTATGCTAGGGAAGGTGCGAAAACGTTTTATCCTATCCAAAGCATTGTTTTTCTTACGAAATATTCGAAGTTTAAGATATGGCCAAAATCAGGCAAAATGAATAGGGTCACTCTTTACATTTTCGCCAGTTTTTTAACCTTTGAAATAAGGCTAAATTATGGCGATTTAGCACGAATAAGCGTTACTCTTTCATAGGGAAGGTGGAAAAACGCTGTATCCTATCCAAAGAATTATTTTTTTGACGAAATATTGGAAGTTAAAAAAATAGACAAAATCATACAAAATGAATAGGGAATGCCTGAAGGATGAGCGTGGAGCACGGGTGGCGTGTGCTGTTAGGGCGCTGCCTCTCACCAATAGTTAAAGCCTGGTTAGACGAGCGATAAATCGAAGCACGGAAACTGTGAAGCGTTTGACGTGATGGTGGGAGTACAACAGGGGTCAGTCCTTAGCACATTATTGTTCGTGATTGTGATGGAGGCACTGACGCAAAAGGGCAGAGAGGGGCTACCATGGGAGCTCTTGTATGCAAAGAAAATTCGGATTAACTTTATGACCAGCAAGCATAATTTAAACCTTCGCTTTTACATTAAAAGTTTTTAGAAAATCTTGCCATTCGTATCGCTAAAAGAACATTTAAAAGTGACTTACGTGTTTAACCTCACGACAAACAACGACCATGTGCAATTTAAAGCTTCGCATTTGGATTAAAATATCTTTAGGAAACCTGCCTCGCATATTCTTGACTCTAAAACCACATTCAAAAAATTACCAGATTAACTTCATTACAAACAACAAGCAAGAACATTTTAAGCAAAGAACGTTAAGAAATCCTGGCTTCCATTTCTGAAGAGAACATTCAAAAGAGACTTACTTCGTGTCAACCGACCACCATGTACAATTTGAAGGTTCTCGTTTAGATTGAAATATCTTTAGGAATGTATTCTTGAATCTATAACAACATTAAAAAAATTACCAGATTAGTTTCATGACAAACAAGCAAGTACAATTAAAGCATTCGCCTTTACATTAAACGATCGCCATAACACAACCCACAAAGCGCTCGACGAAGATTCGCCTTGATGAAGCACCAAACATACTTTTACACCACTTTCTTGTACACTACACAATTGTAAACTGTAGAGTTTACCTTGGATATGTTTCCCAGATGTTCCTATGCGAACGTGTTGTATAATTCCTTGTTCTTTGCGGAAGGCACAGAGTTATCTTCGTCGTTAAACATCAAGTTGTTTCGTCCATCGTGCTCATCTCGACATTCTATTCCTTTGGTCGCTCAATAACGGTTGATTCTCAAGGTATTCGCTAAAGGAAGGTCTTTATCGCCCAAAGCCTTAACTCAATCTATACTCTTCCTTCTTCTAACATTCGCTTTCTTCTTCAAACTTCTTGAGCCATCTCGAATACTTGAACAACCTTCTAACATTTCAATGCTCGCCTTCTTTATAAACCACGTTCCCAAGTAGACGAATTTGAATTTTATTTTATGCAAAACAGTCACGCCTCGTGTATTTGTCTGCAATTCAAAAGAAATTTTGCCCCAAAGGCGCATAAACATCATTGAAAAAAAGAATTGGTTGAACTAAGGTGCAAATTAATCTAACATTAATTGAAAAATCTTCGGTTGCGGCCGAAGGAAGATATTTCGTGAGCCAGTTAGGCCTAGGTCAAACGTCGCTCTTCTCATGCGCCGAACCTAATGATAATAAGCTAAATCCTTTGTTTATGCTGATTTGCATTAGGTTCGGCGCATGAGAAGAGCGACGTTTGACCTAGGCCTTAGCCCTGGGCTGCCGCCGCTATGCCAAGCAATTCAAACTCATTAATTTAAACGTTTTTCAGTATATAAACATTTTATTTAAACATGGCAAAAATCAGACAAAAGGAATAGGGTCCAGCATTTACATTTTCGCCGATTTTTTAACTTTTGAAATAAGGATAAATTATGACCATTTAGTACGAATAAGCCTTTCTCTATGCTAGGGAATGTCCGAAAACGTTTTATCCTATCCAAAACATTATTTTTTCACGAAATATTTGAAGTTTAAGAAATGGCCAAAATCAGACAATATGAATAGGGTCCCCCCTTTACACTTTTGCCGATTTTTCAACTTTTGAAATAAGGCTCAATTATGGCCATTTAGCACGAATTAGCCTTTCTCTATGCTAGGGAAGGTGCGAAAGCGTTTTATCCTATCCAAAACATTATTTTTTCACGAAATATTTGAAGTTTAAGATATGGCCAAAATCAGACAAAATAAATAGGGTCCCTCCCCCCTTTTGCCGATTTTTCAACTTTTGAAATAAGGCTAAATTATGGCCATTTAGCACGAATTAGCCTTTCTCTATGCTAGGGAAGGCGCGAAAACGTTTTATCCGATCCAAACCATTATTTTTTGACGAAATATTTGAAGTTTAAGAAATGGCCAAAATCAGACAAAATGAATAGGGTCCCCCCTTTACACTTCTACCGATTTTTCAACTTTTGAAATAAGGCTAAATTATGGCCATTTAGCACGAATTAGGCTTTCTCTATGGTAGGGAAGGAGCGAAAACCTTTTATCCTACCCAAAACGTTATTTTTTCACGAAATATTTGAACTTAAAGATATGGCCAAAATCAGACAAAATTAATAGGGTCCCCCCCTTTACACTTTCGCCGATTTTTCAACTTTTGAAATAAGGCTAAATTATGGCCATTTAGCACGAATTAGCCTTTCTCTTTACTTGGGAAGGTGCGAAAAGGTTTTGTCCTATCCAAAACATTTTTTCACGAAATATTTGAAGTTTCAGGTATAGCCAAAATCAGGCAAAATGAATAGGGTTGCCCCCTTACACTTTCGCCGATTTTTCAACTTTTGAAATAAGCCTAAATCGTGGCCATTTAGCACGAATTAGCCTTTCTTTTTGCTAAGGAAGGTGCAAAAACGCTTTATTCGATCCAAAGCATTGTTTTTCTTACGAAATATTTGAAGTTTAGAAATGGCCAAAATCAAACAAAATGAATAGAGTCCCCCCTTTACATCGCCGGTTTTTGAACCTTTGAAATAAGGCTAAATTATGGCCATTTAGCACGAATAAGCCTTACTCTTTCATAGGGAAGGTGGAAAAACGCTGTATCCTATCCAAACAATTATTTTTTTGACGAAATATTGGAAGTTAAAAAATAGACAAAATCATACAAAATGAATAGGGAACGCCTGAAGGATGAGCGTGGAGCACGGGTGGCGTGTGCTGTTAGGGCGGTGCCTCTCACCAATAGTTAAAGCCTGGTTAGACGAGCGATAAATCGAAGCATGGAAACTGTGAAGCGTTTGAGGTGTTAGTGGGAGTACAACAGGGGTCAGCCCTGAGCACATTATTGTTCGTGATTGTGATGGAGGCAATGACACAAGAGGTCAGAGAGGGGCTGCCATGGGAGCTCTTGCATGCAAAGAAAATTCGGATTAACTTTATGACCAGCAAGCATAATTTAAACCTTCGCTTTTACATTAAAAGTTTTTAGAAAATCTTGCCATTCGTATCGCTAAAAGAACATTTAAAAGTAACTTACGTGTTTAACCTCACGACAAACAACCACCATGTGCAATTTAAAGCTTCGTATGTGGATTAAAATATCTTTAGGAAACCTGCCTTGCATATTCTTGACTCTAAAAACCACATTCAAAAAATTACCAGATTAACTTCATTACAAACAACAAGCAAGAACATTTTAAGCAAAGAACGTCAAGAAATCCTGGCTTCCATTTCTGAAGAGAACATTCAAAAGAGACTTACTTCGTGTCAACCAACCACCATGTACAATTTGAAGGTTCTCGTTTAGATTGAAATATCTTTAGGATCGTATTCTTGAACCTATAACAACATCAAAAAAATTACCAGATTAGTTTCATGACAAACAAGCAAGTACAATTAAAGCCTTCGCCTTTACATTAAACGATCGCCATAACACAACACACAAAGCGCTCGATGAAGATTCGCCTTGATGAAGCACCAAACATACTTTTACACCACTTTCTTGTACACTACACAATTGTCAACTGTAGAGTTTACCTTGGATATGTTTCCCAGATGTTCCTATGCGAACGTGAACAAATCGCAACAAATCACATAAAATCGCAACAACTCGCAACAAATCGCAACAAATTGCAACAAATCACAAGAAATCGCAACAAATCACAAGAAATCGCAACAAATCGCAACAAATCATACCAAATCGCAAAAAATCGCAACAAATCGCAACAAAACGCAACAAATCACAACAAATCGCAACAAATCACAACAAATCGCAACAAATAACAAATCACAACAAATCGCAACAAATCGCAATAAATCGCAACAAATCGCAAAAAATCGCAACAAATCGCAACAAATCGCAACAAATCGCAACAAATCGCAACAAATCACAATAAATCGCAACAAATCACAACAAATCGCAACAAATCGCAACAAATCGCAACAAATCACAACAAATCACAACCACGCAATCGCAACAAATCACATAAAATCGCAACAACTCGCAACAATTCGCAACAAATCACAACAAATCGCAACAAATCGCAACAAATCACAACAAATCGCAACAAATCACAACAAATCACAACAAATCGCAAAATATCGCAACAAATCGCAACATTTGATTTGTTTCGATTTGTTGCGATTTGTTGGGAATTGTTGGGATTTGTTGGGATTTGTTGGGAATTGTTGGGATTTGTTGCGATTTGTTGCGATTTGTTTCAAGGGAATTAAAAACAATTTAATTCATTTGAGAATGAAAGAATCTCGGAGTTCGGAGATGCAACAGACATGATTGTGTGGGGAACACAGTTCAAGAAGAATGAAAATAGAATTGTTTACGATCGACTATCACCGCTGGTTACCTGATGACACGTAAGCGGGACAGAAAATATCTCTGGGACGGAAAAGCAAATTCCCGCAGAAAAGGCAGTGTCACAACACTATCTAATACTGGCCGATTGAAAGTGCAGTGAAAGTCTGCCTAAAGGAAAGTGTGGCGCACCGTGCAATAAAGCTGCTAGAACATGGAATGAAAGTATTCGAGAGTTCCCAAGAGCTGGGAGTTGAGGAATGGCTAGTGAAAGCGGTGATGACGATGTATGAGAAAGCAAGCACAATGGTGAAAACGAAGCATGGAAAGAGTGAAGAGTTTGAGGTGAAGGTTGGAGTACATCAGGGCACTGACGGAAGAGGTCAGAGAGGGGTTGCCATGGAAGCTCTTGTATGCAAAGAAAATTATCTGATTAACTTCATGACCAGTAAGCATACTATAAACCTTTACATTAAGACTTTTTAGAAAATCCTGGCTACAATCCGTATCGCTAAAAGAACATTTAAAAGTAACTTACGTGTTTAACCTCACGACAAACAACCACCATGTGCAATTTAAAGCTTCGTATTTGGATTAAAATATCTTTAGGAAACCTGCCTCGCATATTCTTGAATCTAAAACCACATTCAAAAAATTACCAGATTAACTTCATTACAAACAACAAGCAAGGAACAAATCGATTTCGAAATGGCAACAAATTGCAATGCGATTTGCAAATCGCAACAAATCAGATTTGTTGCCATTTGTTGCGATATGTTGCTCTTTGCAAATCGCAACAAATCGTAACAATCGCAACAAATCTGCAAATCTTCATTTGCAAATCGCAACCAATCGCAACAAATCACAACAAATCGCAACAAATCACAACAAATCGCAACAAATCGCAACAAATCGCAACAAATCACAACAAATCACAACAAATAACAAATCACAACAAATCGCAACAAATCGCAACAAATCACAACAAATCACAACAAATAACAAATCACAACAAATCGCAACAAATCGCAAACAAATCACAACAAATCACAACAAATCGCAACAAATCGCAACAAAACGCAACAAATCGCAACAAATCGCAACAAATCACAACAAATCGCAAGAAATCACAACAAATCGCAACAAATCACAACAAATCGCAACAAATCGCAACAAATAACAAATCACAACAAATCGCAACATATCACAACAAATCGCAATAAATCGCAACAAATGGCAACAAATGGCAACAAATGACAACAAATCGCAACAAATGACAACAAATGACAACAAATCGCAACAAATCACAACAAATCGCAACAAATCACAACAAATCACAAAAAATCGCAACAAATCACAAATCACAACAAATGACAACAAATCGCAACAAATCACAACAAATCGCAACAAATCGCAACAAATCACAACAAATCGCAACAAATCACAACAAATCACAACAAATCGCAACAAATCGCAACAAATCACATAAAATCGCAACAACTCGCAACAACTCGCAACAATTCGCAACAAATCGCAACAAATCACAACAAATCAAAACAAATCACAAGAAATCGCAACAAATCGCAACAAATCACAACAAATCACAACAAATCGCAACATATCGCAACAAATCGCAACATTTGATTTGTTTCGATTTGTTGGAATTTGCAAATCGCAACAAATTTGATTTGTTGCGATTTGTTGGGAATTGTTGGGAATTGTTGGGATTTGTTGGGTTTTGTTGGGATTTGTTGCGATTTGTTTCAAGGGAATTAAAAACAATTTAATTCATTTGAGAATGAAAGAATCTCGGAGTTCGGAGATGCAATAGACATGATTGTGTGGGGAACACAGTTCAAGAAGAATGAAAATAGAATTGTTTACGATCGACTATCACCGCTGGTTACCTGATGACACGTAAGCGGGACAGAAAATATCTCTGGGACGGAAAAGCAAATTCCCGCAGAAAAGGCAGTGTCACAACACTATCTAATACTGGCCGATATGAAAGTGCAGTGAAAGTCTGCCTAAAGGAAAGTGTGGCGCACCGTGCAATAAAGCTGCTAGAACATGGAATGAAAGTATTCGAGAGTTCCCAAGAGCTGGGAGTTGAGGAATGGCTAGTGAAAGCGGTGATGACGATGTATGAGAAAGCAAGCACAATGGTGAAAACGAAGCATGGAAAGAGTGAAGAGTTTGAGGTGAAGGTTGGAGTACATCAGGGCACTGACGGAAGAGGTCAGAGAGGGGTTGCCATGGAAGCTCTTGTATGCAAAGAAAATTCTCTGATTAACTGCAGGACCAGTAAGCATACTATAAACCTTTACATTAAGACTTTTTAGAAAATCCTGGCTACAATCCGTATCGCTAAAAGAACATTTAAAAGTAACTTACGTGTTTAACCTCACGACAAACAACCACCACGTGCAATGTAAAGCTTCGTATTTGGATTGAAATATCTTTAGGAAACCTGCCTCGCATATTCTTGAATCCAAAACCACATTCAAAAAATTACCAGTTTAACTTCATTACAAACAACAAGCAAGAAACAAATCGATTTGGAAATCGCAACAAATTGCAATGCGATTTGCAAATCGCAACAAATCAGATTTGTTGCCATTTGTTGCGATATGTTGCTCTTTGCAAATCGCAACAAATCGTAACAATCGCAACAAATCTGCAAATCTTCATTTGCAAATCGCAACAAATCGAAACAAATCGCAACAAATGACAACAAATCGCAACAAATCGCAACAAATCACAACAAATCACAACAAATAACAAATCACAACAAATCGCAAACAAATCGCAACAAATCACAACAAATCACAACAAATCGCAACAAATCGCAACAAATCACAACAAATCGCAACAAAGCGCAACAAATCGCTACAAATCACAACAAATCGCAACAAATCGCAACATTTGATTTGTTTCGATTTGTTGGAATTTGCAAATCGCAACAAATTTGATTTGTTTCGATTTGTTGGGATTTGTTGGGAATTGTTGGGATTTGTTTCAAGGGAATTAAAAACAATTTAATTCATTTGAGAATGAAAGAATCTCGGAGTTCGGAGATGCAACAGACATGATTGTGTGGGGAACACAGTTCAAGAAGAATGAAAATAGAATTGTTTACGATCGACTATCACCGCTGGTTACCTGATGACACGTAAGCGGGACAGAAAATATCTCTGGGACGGAAAAGCAAATTCCCGCAGAAAAGGCAGTGTTACAACACTATCTAATACTGGCCGATATGAAAGTGCAGTGAAAGTCTGCCTAAAGGAAAGTGTGGCGCACCGTGCAATAAAGCTGCTAGAACATGGAATGAAAGTATTCGAGAGTTCCCAAGAGCTGGGAGTTGAGGAATGGCTAGTGAAAGCGGTGATGACGATGTATGAGAAAGCAAGCACAATGGTGAAAACGAAGCATGGAAAGAGTGAAGAGTTTGAGGTGAAGGTTGGAGTACATCAGGGCACTGACGGAAGAGGTCAGAGAGGGGTTGCCATGGGAGCTCTTGTATGCAAAGGAAATTATCTGATTAACTTCATGACCAGTAAGCATACTTTAAACCTTCGCTTTTACATTAAGACTTTTTAGAAAATCCTGGCTGGCATTCGTATCGCTAAAAGAACATTTAAAAGTAACTGAACTTACGTGTTTAACCTCACGAAAAACAACCACCATGTCCAATTTAAAGCTGCGTATTTGGATTAAAATATCTTTAGGAAACCTGCCTCGCATATTCTTGAATCTAAAACCACATTCCAAAAATTACCAGATTAACTTCATTATACAAACAACAAGCAAGAAATAAATCGATTTGCAAATCGCAACAAATCAGATTTGTTGCTATTTGTTGCGATTTGTTGCGATATGTTGCGATTTGCAAATCGCAACAAATAGCAACAAATCGCAACAATGCGGAACAAATCGCAACAAATCTGATTTGTTGCGATATGTTGCGATTTAAATATGTTGCGATTTGTTGCGATTTGTTGCCGCGACTTGTTGCTATTTGTTGCGATTTGTTGCGATTTGTTGCGACTTGTTACTATTTGTCGCTATTTGTTGCGATTTAAATTTGTTGCGATTTGCAAATCGCAACAAATAGCAACAAATCGCAACAAATAGAGACAAATCGTAACAAATTCGCAACAAATCGCAACAAATAGCAACAAATCGCAATAAATCGGATTTCTTGCGATTTCCAAAGCGCAACAAATAGCAACAAATGCAAAGCGCAACAAATCGGAACAAATCTGATTTGTTGCGATTTAAATTTGTTGCGATTTGTTGCGATTTGGAAATCGCAACAAATCGCAACAAATAGCAACAAATCGCAACAAATGCAAATCGCAACAAAATCTCAACAAATAGCTACAAATCGAAAGAAATCGGAACAAATCCCAACAAATCGCAGCAAAGCTCAACAAATCGCAACAAATCGCAATAAATCGCAACAAATCTGATTTGTTGCGCTTTGCAAATCGATTTCTTGCTATTTGTATTTGTTGTGATTTGTTGCGATTGCATGGTTGCGATTTGTTGCGATATGTTGCGATTTGTTTCGATTTGTTTCGATTTGTTTCGATTTGTTGCGATTTGTTGTGATTTGTTGCTATTTGTTGCGATTTGTTGCGATTTGTTCCGATTTGTTGTGATTTGTTGTGATTTGTTGCGATTTGTCGCGATTTCAACAAATCAAAAAAAAGCGCAACAAATCGGATTTGTTGCGATTTGGAAATCGCAACAAATAGCAACAAATCGCAACAAATCGAAACAAATCGAAACAAATCGCAACAAAGAGGAACAAATCGGATTTGTTGCGATTTGCGAGCACTGCGATTTGCGGCTGGGACTTGCGACTGCGATTTGCGACTGCGATTTGCGACTGCGATTAGCGACTGCGACTTGCGACTGCGACTTGCGACTACGATTTGCGACTGGGTCCCCCCCCCCCTCTACATTTTGACCGATTTTTCAACTTTTTAAATAAAGCTAAATTATGACCATTTAGCACAAATTAGCCTTTCTCTTTGCTAGGTAAGGTGCAAAAACGCTTTATCCGATCCAAACCATTATATTTTGACGAAATATTTGAAGTTTAAGAAATGGCCAAAATCAGACAAAATGAATAGGCTCCCCCCTTTACATTTTGACCGATTTTTCAACTTTTTACGTAAAGCTAAATTATGGTCATTTAGCACAAATTAGCCTTTCTGTTTCCTAGGTAAGGTGCAAAAACGCTTTATCCGATCCAAACCACTATTTTTTGACGAAATATTTGAAGTTTAAGAAATGGCCAAAATCAGACAAAATGAATAGGGTCCCCCCTTTAAACTTTCACGGATATTTCAACTTTTGAAATAAGGCTAAATTAAGGTCATTTAGGACGAATTAGCCTTTCTCTTTGGTAGGGAAGGTGCAAAAACGCTTTATTCCATCCAATCCATTATTTTTTGAGGAAATATTTGAAGTTTAAGAAATGGCCAAAATCAGACAAAATGAATAGGGTCCCCCCTTTACACTTTCGCCGATTTTTGAACTTTTGAAACAAGGCTAAATTATGGCCATTTAGCACGAATTAGCCTTTCTCTATGCTAGGGAAGGTGCGAAAACGCTTTATCCTATCCAAAACATTATTTTTTCACCAAAATCAGGCAAAATGAATAGGGTCCCCCCTTTAGATTTTCGCGGAGTCAGCCCATCTAACGTTTACTGGTATAAAACCGTAGTCTGGCCAATGCGAATGTGATATAACTCTTATAAATTGATACAAAACACTTACGTTTCCCCGCAAACCGACGAAGCCAGTCTTCGAGGCAAAACAATGCACTATAAAAAGCAAGAAATATGGTATTTCGAATACAGTTTGAACAAAATTTAGGTAACTAGATTGAAAATGGTAAGATTCTTACTTTTTCTTCGACGTGAAGAGTCGAGTTAAGTTGTAAAGTGTAAATCTTCTAGCTCACATTTTGAACTTCTCAACATGGCCGCCATATTTTTGAATTTTGTCAATCTCGGTCCCAGAGCCAAATATGCCCGGACGCGCGGGCAAATTTTGTACGGTGCTTATATTCGCAGGTGTTCTTTGCGGGCCTCCGTTGCTTGCCCCCCACACTGATCTATATATACGCTGTATAGAGATTATATCTCTCGATGATAACCTGACCACCCTACCCCCCACAATGGAACCATAAACTAACCCTAATCACAAACCCGGGAAAATTTGTAGTATGAAAGATCTCTGTCTGTCTGTCTGTCTGTCTGTCTGTCTGTTTGTTTGTTTGTCTGTTTGTTTATTTGTATGTCTGTTTAGGTGTCTGTCTGTTTATTTCTCTCTCTGTATGTCCGTCTATCCGTCTGTCCGGTAACTGACAATGTGACTGGTTACTTAAAGGCAATAAAAATACTCATTTATATGAGGTAATTCATTACTAAAGAAATGCAACACGTAAATGTCATACCCGCATCATTTAGGCAGATGAATGGCACCGAGAATGGCACGAATGACAACAGAGTGGCAACAGAATGGCAACAGAGTGACAACAGAGCGACAACAGAGTGACAACAGAATGGCAACAGAGTGGCAACAGAATGGCAACAGAGTGACAACAGAGTGGCAACAGAATGGCAACAGAATGGCAACAGAGTGGCAACAGAATGACAACAGAGTGACAACAGAATGGCAACAGAATGGCAACAGAGTGACAACAGAATGACAACAGAGTGACAACAGAATGGCAACAGAATGGCAACAGAATGGCAACAGAATGGCAACAGAGTGACAACAGAGTGACAACAGAGTGGCAACAGAGTGGCAACAGAGTGGCAACAGAATGGCAACAGAGTGACAACAGAGTCGCAACAGAGTGACAACAGAATGGCAACAGAATGGCAACAGAGTGACAACAGTGTGACAACAGAGTGGCAACAGACTGGCAACAGAATGACAACAGAGTGACAACAGAATGGCAACAGAGTGGCAACAGAGCGGCAACAGTGACAACAGAGTGACAACAGAGTGGCAACAGAATGGCAACAGAGTGACAACAGAATGGCAACAGAGTGACAACAGAATGGCAACAGAATGGCAACAGAGTGACAACAGAATGGCAACAGAATGGCAACAGAGTGACAACAGAATGACAGCAGAGTGACAACGGAATGGCAACGGAATGACAACAGAGTGGCAACAGAGTGGCAACAGAGTGGCAACAGAATGACAACAGAGTGACAACAGAATAGCAACAGAATGGCAACAGAGTGGCAACAGAATGGCAACAGAATGACAACAGAGTGGCAACAGAGCGGCAACAGAGTGGCAACAGAATGACAACAGAGTGACAACAGAGTGGCAACAGAATGGCAACAGAGTGACAACAGAGTGGCAACAGAATGACAACAGAATGGCAACAGAGTGGCAACAGAATGACAACAGAGTGGCAACAGAGTGACAACAGAATGGCAACAGAATGGCAACAGAGTGGCAACAGAATGGCAACAGAGTGGCAACAGAATGGCAACAGAATGGTAACAGAATGACAACAGAATGGCAACAGAGTGGCAACAGAGTGGCAACAGAGTGGCAACAGAGTGGCAACAGAGTGGCAACAGACTGGCAACAGAGTGACAACAGAATGACAACAGAATGACAACAGAGTGACAACAGAATGGCAACAGAATGACAACAGAGTGGCAACGGAATGACAACAGAATGGCAACGGAATAACAACAGAATGGCAACAGAGTGGCAACAGAATAACAACAGACTGGCAACAGAATGGCAACAGAGTGGCAACAGAATGACAACAGAATGGCAACAGAATGGCAACAGAATGACAACAGAGTGGCAACGGAATGACAACTGAATGGCAACAGAGTGGCAACAGAATGACAACAGACTGGCAACAGAATGGCAACAGAGTGGCAACAGTGACAACAGAGTGGCAACAGAATGGCAACAGAATGACAACAGAGTGGCAACAGAGTGACAACAGAACGGCAACAGAATGGCAACAGAGTGGCAACAGAATGACAACAGACTGGCAACAGAATGACAACAGACTGGCAACAGAATGGCAACAGAGTGGCAACAGAGTGACAACAGAATGGCAACAGAGTGACAACAGAATGACAACAGAATGGCAACAGAATGACAACAGAGTGGCAACGGAATGACAACAGAATGGCAACAGAGTGGCAACAGAATGACAACAGACTGGCAACAGAATGGCAACAGAGTGACAAGACTGGCAACAGAATGGCAACAGAGTGGCAACAGTGATAACAGAGTGGCAACAGTGACAACAGAGTGGCAACAGAATGGCAACAGAGTGGCAACAGAATGGCAACAGAGTGGCAACAGTGACAACAGACTGGCAACAGAATGGCAACAGAGTGGCAACAGTGACAACAGACTGGCAACAGAATGGCAACAGAGTGGCAACAGTGACAACAGACTGGCAACAGAATGGCAACAGAGTGGCAACAGAATGACAACAGACTGGCAACAGAGTGGCAACAGTGACAACAGAGTGGCAACAGAGTGGTAACAGAATGACAACAGAGTGCCAACAGAATGACAACAGAGTGCCAACAGAATGACAACAGTCTCTCTATTTGTTTCTCTCTGTCTGTCTGTCTGTCTCCGTCTCTCTCTCTCTAGACTCCCTGTGTTCCCCATACAAACGAGCTGCTTTACCCAGGGGCGTCGTCAGGGAGGGGACTGGGGGGACGATTTTCTAATTTGTTCAAAACCGAGAAGGTATTAGGGGGGGGGGATTAAGAAACTTGTGAAAGGGGTTTCCTAAGATTGAAAAGTGCGTGATCCCAAACAATAAAATTTTAAAAAATTTCCTACTATTTGGCAGCTGAGCCCGTTGCTGCAGTGATTTCCATATCGTTTCTCACTTAGTGTGCAGCAGTACCAGGCATTTCTCTCTTTGAAACCAATTTATGACGTCATGAAACGTGTGACGTCATTACCACCTCCTCCTCCTGCAACCACCTAGTCCCTCACATTTTCCAGGGCTAGCAACGCCTTGGGGGCGTTTGTTTGTTTGTTTGTTTGTTTCTCTGTCTGTTTGTTTGTTGCCAGGATATCTCACAAAATACTGCACAGGTTTTCATAAGTGGGATACACGGTTAATTCAAACATGCGATTTGAAACCTTATATCTTGTTCTCAAACTCATTAATAATTCATGAATTATCGGAGGCAATCCATGAACATATACCAGATCACATGCACGAGTTTTGATACCCAATGAAAACCTGTAGGAAACTTCCTAGTGAACTGCATCACATTTCTTAATCTGCATATTGAAATCAATGAAGAAAACACCGCAAATTGCGATGCGAATACTCGTTTGAGAAGCAAGATCAAACACTCGGTTTATCAGGGGACAACAATAAAAACCTCGGGGCTATGCCCCTCGGTTTTCATTTGTTTTCTCGTGTTTGGAAGCCCTGATGAAACACTCAAACTCGTGTTTGATCTATTACGTCAAAAGTGTTCGCCTCAGACTGCAGGAAAAGCCGTTTTAGAGACCCAAAAAAATAGAAAATTTTTCCGGGCGAGAAGGCCTCACTTCACAACCCCCCCTACATTTGTTGCACCCTTGATTAAAAGACAAGACGCCTGGGCCGAGGAAGATCAGATCGAAGGCTGAATGTTGTGCATACTTCACAGTGGTGAACATATTTACGATCAAGACAGTTGTCAGCCACATGTGATCGCTATTAAACTATAAAGTCAGCCAGTCAGTTTCGAAATCTACAAACAACGTGCAACAACTTGTAAAGACAAAGTAACATTGTCGCGTATACGGAGCTCCGAGGTTCCAGCCCGCCGGGTCGGTGAGCAGAGCTAACCGAGATCCCGGTTGGACAAAGCGAGATCTCGGCTAGGCGGGCTACCTAAACTAAACTAAACTAAACTAAACTAAACTAAACTAAACTAAACTAAACTAAACTAAACTAATCTTATTTATACTGGATAGCTCTATCAGTTAATTGATAACTGTTCTCCCTAGAGGTCCAGTAAGGGCCATCCCTCATTGGTCCAGTGTTTCTACAGGAGGAAACCGGAGTACCCGGAGGAAACCTGCGATGTTTGGTAGAGTCAAACTGGAAGCACTCTTCTCACATGCGGCCAGGGTGAAATTTTAATCAGATAACTGCTGAGAGCAGGAATTGAACCCGGGTCGCAGAGGTGAAAGGCACGTGCGCTAACCACTGTGCCACCAAAACACCTCGGTTCGGTTCTCATATAAACGCAAGATGAAAATTAATTACTGATCAACAATTAAGTATATGTCAGTGAACAGCTCCAAGGGAGAACACTTCGAACAACAACTCGAGGAAAGGCGACCAGAGAAATCACGAATACGCCTCACGATATCAGTTTCGCAAAGCCTATCGGGGCCAGATGATGCCATAATAGGGACCTTTAGCAAACGCAACGGGAACGTCGTGATAACGTCTTTCATACAAAAGAAATTTACCTCTAATACATGGACAAACGTTGTCCCACCCTGGGGGAGCCAACTTTGTGTTCATTTTACTTAGTCTCAACAGCGAGCGTTTACATGGGGGATTTCATACTTGTCTCGGGTAGTAGGGTCACCCTGGGGTAGGGTCACCCTCTTTGCGAGGTAGGGTTACCCTAGGGGGCGAGATAAAGTTGACTCGCCTACCCGAGGCAACACTGCGAAACAAAATGGCGGCAGAAAGTGAAACAATTGATAGAGCAGCAAATACGAAGCGAAAAAAATGGTCTTGGTCTCCAACAATGGTTGAAAACCTGATAATTGGCCTGAAGAAGTATAAAAGCTTCTGTGAGTTTAATTCTATCGTTTAATTCTAACAGTACAGTTACAGTTTCTTCCCGACGATCGGCCATCTTAAATTAGATGCATTAAACTATACCCAGTCCTCCAGGCTTAAACCGATTCAGAAGTCATAATCTAATTCCTCATGTAAACACACGACAAAGTTGTCTCGGGGGTAGGGTGTCCCTCTTACCCGAGCCAACCTTTAGTCCATGTAAACGGCCCCTATTAAAACAAAGACAATGAACAATTTGAAGTCCCAAGAGTAATCCCTGCACCGTCCTCGTTGTGCATACAACGGTCAACTGATGTATCTTCACGTATTCAGGACGACGTACCTTAACACATTGAACAGTGAAGCTGTTGGGTGCATTTGACGTTAACCTATATAGCGGACAGCAACTTTTAGAGGCTCTAAAGCTTTTCGAAGGTCGAAACATATACATCAAGCCAATGAAATTTCTTTTAAATGTTGTAATTCAGATTGCTCGCTTCGTTCTAGCTTTGTTTGGAATCTTTGAAAGGTGGTGTTTAATAATGGTTAAGGTCAAACTCGCCCAACAACTTTCACTGTGTAATACGTCGTTCTTCGTAGGCTAGGACGATGCATGAATTCATTATTTTTGATTTTACATTGTATAAAGGACGTCGTCACTGACGTTCCCGTTGTCTAGCTTTGCTAAAGGTCCCTAATTGCCAATCCTCGACGTAGACAAAAAAATAACACGGAACGGAGCCGAAACCTAGACTCGGCTACCGTGCCCAATAAAGTTATTTTAAAAAGAAACCCCCCAAAAAATTATTAAAACATCCAATGTGACCCACAATACTCGCGTGCACCAGCGACTCAAAATAACTTAGCAGCTTTACGAGTTCTATGATCATAACATGGCAGTCAATTGCCAAATGTGCCTATGGTATACACATACAAAATCTCACAGCTTGTTAACAGCATGTGTTTGCGACAGGCTGATAGCAACGCTGTTAACAGGTTTTGGAAAACAGAGAGTCCTCTACCCACGCTCCAATAAGCCATTTGCACGATGACATGAGATGGCGTTGGGTGACTACAACTACCAGAATGCATTGCCAGCCAGTATTCTAGGGCTTCGCCTAAATAGTCGAGGAGGAGAAGCGGGAAAACGTCGACCACGTAGCACCCCCACTACACAATAGTTTTGACTCCAGATTATAATAGGCTGATACCCATAGAACTTTGCTAGGTCAGTCGTACTCACAAATTGTGGGGTCAGTGGCCTGCTACATAGAGGGGGTGGGTGGTCCTTACATTGACAGATTAAAAGTGCACATGAAACGAAAATTAAGTTTGTCTTATTTGAAAGAACACTTAAAATGATAGAGTAACATCTTTTGCAGTTTTTCGTTTCCTTGCTTCGTTGTTGAGATATTTCAGTTTGTTTGAAATGTAAATTAAACAACTTGACGTCACATGTGCATAATGAGTTATCAGAGAAGGTTATATATCTTTGCTATTATCAAACATAATCACTTGAAAATCCACATGTTTGATGCTGTGGGAGAAACACACCCCTACCCTTCCTTCGAATTAATTTGATTTGATAATAGCAACGATATCAATCTCGTTCCCAGAGCCCACGTTCCCCACCCGGGAAACGAGAGACTCTGGGATAATCCGTTTCAAATCACAGGATTCTTGTTATTCCGGTTGAGGTACGCATGCACAAATATCCAAGCGGAATCTGGATAGTATGTTCTCCTTGTTTGACTTTTCCCCAAACAAGTCAATGGGGTTGCTGGCGAAGCTCGAATCACAGCATCTACGCACATACAGCGAAGATATCGATCGCGGCAACGTCTTCACTGGAGTTTTGATATCTTTGTTATTTTGGTTTTATTAATTCTACTTCCGGTCACTTCAGACCAACTCATGCTCACTATTCAGCCAATAACGTAACGATTTGAAACAGATTATCCCAGTGTCTCACGTTTCCCGGGTGGGGAACGTGGGCTCTGGGAACGAGATTGCAACGTTATATAACCTTATCCGATAACTCATTATGCACATGTCTCATATCTCGAGACTTAACTCCTCATCTTATGTTGCTGGAATAATTATTGTGGGACAGCGAACTCAGGTGGAGAATAAAGATATTTAACAGTTATACCATGAGCTCGAGTCGTATATGAGCTCATAGCCAACGAGGCGCTTCGCCGAGTTGGCTATTAGTTCGTATACGACGAGAGCAAATGGTATAACTGTTTTATTATATAGCCAAGCACTGTACAAGAGACCAAAATTACACGGCGAAATGTTTGAAACAACAAACTTCCGGCATAGGCAACTAATACCTCCGCCATGCGTAATGATGCATTGATTGCATTCACAGAGTTTCTCGCGCTGAGCTGTTCGGTAAACAGTTTTGAAATGTTGCATAAATGTTACTCGAGAGGCAAAAAATGTGTTAAGCAGATCAACAAAAAAGATTAAAAGGTACCTTTATGAAGTCAAAAGGTGGGTCAGTTGTTTATATTAGCCTTGCTGTCGTGAAAAAAGTTTGGATTTCATGCAAGAATGAAACTGAAACACATTCGGCAGTGAAACTAAATTACTTAGTTGGTTGTTTTTGAAAAAGAACATGCTTTTTACTACTCCAAATGCTTATCTAAATAAAAAAAGTCTCTTTACTGGTGATCTCCTACGAAATGTGTGTTGTAAGCTTGATTTTAACCGCGAGTTTCTTTGTTTGGCAACAAATTAATACCAACCCGCTAATTTAGTCGTGTTTCTGAAGTAAAAAGACGTAATTTTTAGGTGAATTTTACCATTTGACATGCTAAATTGTGTATTTGTTAATGTATTTTTACACAATGTTTTTTTTTTTATACAATGGTTTGAGGATTTTGATGTTTTTCTGTATAAAAATCCGTCAATTTCAACTCTTTTCGGCAGTTTAAAAAAAACAACATGCCGCCATCTTGTTTTTCCTCTACTAGCAGGATATGAGCTGATAGCCTGGTAGTAGGGAACCAATCAGATTACGCAAAAGCTCATATCCGATAGCATGCTATATAAAAATAGGTGTTATTATATGGCAGCAGCGCTGAGAGGTCCGAATAAGGAAATCCTGTAATTTGATTGGTTCATAAGCGGTCGGATATTTCCCGTATCCGCCCGCTCAGAGCGGAATCTGCCGGTTCGGGACCGTAAGTTTTATAAACAAAATGGCAGTCATGTCAGTATATGCAACAAGATGGATTATAATTTCAGAAATACTCATAGTTGAAATATATCGTGCAGGTATGTTGTTAGAAATTCTACAAGCTTTCATTTCACTATAGTTCGAGTTTCCACGTTTTGTGAAAGTTTTTAAAATGTCCAAAATGTTCGTAACATTGTTCGTAATAATATAACATTTACTTCTCACAAGTATTAGAATTTCAGATGATTTTTTATTCAACTATACTTAACGTACGATCTTGAGCAATATGTCAAACAAAAGCAATTGAAAAATACTATTTGGGGTAGAAATTTCAGGATTCTAGCTCAACGGAAAGTACTTTAAAAATGGGAAAGTATCTGCCATTTTCGTTTAGTTCGCAAGAAAGATGGGTCGAGTTTTCACAGAACGTTCACAACATTTATGGCCATATAATAAACTACTTATTGACCTCGCTTGTTCGGTCTGTACTAGTGAAATATCGGACCTCTGTTTTTTGCACAGACCTCAACTCGCTGCGCTCGTCTCGGTCCGTCCTATAAAACATTGGTCCGATATTTCACTAGTACAGACCTCACGCTCGGTCAATAAGTAGTTATTACTCCGAGTTACGAATCATACTGCGCCTGGGATTCGAACCCGCGACCTTTGGTTTACTAGTCCGACGCTCTACCGACTGAGCTACATAGTCAAGATGCATCTAATATCATTATTCTCCACCTGAGTTCGCTGCCCCACAATTATTCCAACAACGTAAGATAAAGAGTTAAATCTCTCGATATTGAAGAAACTAGACTTCAGTTTCGAAATATCAAATATAAGTACCATCATTCCACGACCTGCTTTCAACTTGACCATGTAGCTCAAGGTGAAGTAATAGAAGCAACAAATTGCTGCAACATTGTTGCGTTGCAAGTTGAAAAGCGTTGTTGCCCGTATTACCACCCACCTTCAAAAACGCATAAATAATTCATGAGGAAAACACAAAGGAAAATCATGACCGTGACGTGTCTCTATATGTGATAGAGACACGCTCGCTATTTTCGATGAACTTTTTTTCCGATTTTGCGGCTCAGACAACTTCAGTTTTCAAAATTGATTTCTATACGAGCTTATTATATGGATAGTTTTTGAAGCCATTTAAAACATTCGCAGTACGTGTTTTATCAGGCTATCGCCTTTAAATCTGATAAAACACTGCTGCTCATGTTTTAAATAGTACTTAAATATTGTCACGCAACAATGATTTTGTTGCAAGTTGAATTAGCATGTTGCAGCAAGTAGAACTGGAGTCTACTTTTTTCAACAAATTTTTTCAACTGCAACAAAACCAATTGTTGCGTGACAATGTTTAAAGGGCATATGACTCGAAAATTAAGTTTGTCTTATTGAAAAGAACATTTCAAATGATAAAATAACATCTTTTGCAGTTTTTGGTTTCCTTGCTTCGTTTTTGAGATATTCCAGTTTGTTTGATATGCAAATGACACAACTTTTTATGTCACACGTGCATAATGAGTAAGAACATTGTGACATAAAAAGTTGTGTCATTTGCATATCAAACAAGCTGGAATATCTCAAAAACGAAGCAAGGAAACCAAAAACTGCAAAAGATGTTATTTTATCATTTTAGATGTTCTTTTCAATAAGACAAACTTAATTTTCGAGTCATATGCCCTTTAAGGTGGGTGGTAATACGTGCACTTTTCAAAAGAAAAATGTTGCCCGTATTACCTCACCTTCAGTCGGTAGAGCGTTGGGCTAGTAGACCGAAGGTTGCGAGTTCAAATCCCAGCCGCAGTAGAGTTTTTCTCTATACTTAGCCAGCATGGTTCGTCACTTGGAGTAGCACTTAATATGATATCATTATTCTCCACCTGAGTTTGCTTTCCAACAACGTTGTACTTGATGTTGTAGCTTTGAAATATAGTAAGGCCCTGTTTACATGAAGCGTATTGAGTGTTCAAGTCAAATCTCGCATGTTGTTTCCCCTTGTTGTGTTTACATGAAGAGGATTGAGTGTTCAAGTCAAATCTCGCATGTTGTTTCCCCTTGTTGTGTTTACATGAAGAGGATTGAGTGTTCAAGTCAAATCTCGCATGTTGTTTCCCCTTGTTGTGTTTACATGAAGCGTATTGAGTGTTCAAGTCAAATCTCGCATGTTGTTTCCCCTTGTTGTGTTTACATGAAGCGTATTGAGTGTTCAAGTCAAATCTCGCATGTTGTTTCTCCTTGTTGTGTTTACATGAAGAGGAGTGAAAGTTTTCGATCTGATCGAAACGAATGGCTGAAGTCAATCAACGCAGTGGAGTGGATTGACTTAAGATTCAAACTTGAATCGGCTTGAATGTCTCCAATCTGATTCATCTAAACACGGTTTGACTTGAAAATGACTTGATACGCATGTGACGTTAGTGCGTGTCGTGCTAAATGGCAGACATTGAGGAAAGCCCAGAAAATAGTGTTAAAAAACCGCTTACAAAAAGCAAAAACAGATCGGATTCTCCATGTAAACATGTGCCCGGATTGACTTCACTCGCGTTTTTCGATCCGACTGGACTGTCAATCCGCTTCATGTAAATAGGGTCATATAGTAAGGGTTTGAGCTGCATAGGATGCGAAGTTTAAATCAATGTCCTTTTCCCTTCAGGTCTTGAACTCAAGCCCAGCTAAATTAGGATATTCGAGAAAAAACCAGAGCGCACCGAGGGCCCAGAACACTGCCAGCCCCATACAGAAATACAGTATAAAGGCGCTTTGGCTGAAAATAAAGCCAGAAATGATACGACTAGTCACGTAGGCTAGGTGCAGTGTTGCGTAGCACGACCCTTGGTAGAACACGGCGTCTTTCGAGTCCGTGATTTGGGATACTATCGACGAGCCAAAAGCATAGGAGAAATACTGCATTCCGAAACACATGTAAAAAATCAGGAGGTAGCTCCCGTCGGGAGAGGCGTCCGGCCAACAGGAGGCGAAGTAGGCTAAAATTGAAATGGGGATAAGTTGCAAGGACATGAGGAAGACCAAGATTTTTCTCTCTTCGAAGTGTTCGGCTGCAATGAAGAGCAACAAGATGAGGGCAAACGAGAACATCGAGCTAGTCAGGAAGAGCAGTTTGACGTGAATAAACGGAAGGTGAAAATGTTCCTGTGCGAGCAACGGCGTACAGAAAGTCACTGTGGACGAGAAGAATAGGCTTAGAAATATAACATAGAATAGACAAAGAATCGTAGAAGGAGAGCCGAAAGATCTCGGTGAATCGCTTGGATAATCCTCCGTTTGGCCCCCCTCGTAGGCGACGACCGTTTTTCCAGCCGGAGGAGTCTCCTCGTGTCCGAACTCACTAGGCAACCACAGCGAGATGACGAATGAGATGAACCATATAGTCGCCAATATGATTCCCGGGGAATTCCCTGCGTTGATTTTCCAGCCCAGGATATCGGCATCGAACGTTATGAAGCTACTTACGGTCGGACCGAACGCGGCGCCCAAAGCGTACAGTCCGTCCAGGAACATGAACGCCTTCGCGCGGTACTGCTCCGGCGTGTGGAGGACGAGTTGACCGTAAAACACCCCGGCGGAGCCGTCGGCGAATCCGCTCACGATTCGCCCTAGTAGAGGGAACCAGGCGGAGAACGGGATGGAATAGATGAAATCCCCACTGAACCTCAGGATGTAACAGAAAACGATGATCAATTTGATGTGTCCATAACGGTCGACGAATTTGCCGATAAGTGGTCCGGTTAGGACGGCGGCCATACTGTAGGAGGACAAGACCATTCCCAGGAAGTTCTTTGTTTCGCCCAGTGACTTGATGTAGTACCAGGCCGTCGGCAATATGAAGAATTCTTCGGCCCCGTCTAAGAAGAGACGAACCGCAATGAAGACGCATACCCAGGTTTTGAGCAGAGTGACCGGCATCCTCAGATTGAAGTCGTGGTCTCAACAGTGCTACAGAAATATAGTTCCTAGGACAAAAGACAAAAAGAGTTCTAAGGGTGTTCGCCTGATATTGCAACTCTGTTCGGAGTCTCACTGACCCAATTTCTTGTTGTATGTAATTACGAAATACTTATAATGCACTGTGATTTTATTGTTCATAGTTATTTCTCTATATCTTTTGTATGTTTAGGGCCCACAGTAATTGGCTAACGCTGTTGTGGTTCCCCTGCCATTGTTAAATCTGCTGTTATTTCTATGTTTATTTCTATGTATGTTACATATGGCGAAGTTAATAAAATAAAAAAAATAAAAAAAATAAAAGTATGAAATACCAAGGCAGTTTTTCGTTGGGTAACGTATATGGTGACGTCATCAAATTTCGTTGCTACGTTACTAAGGAGGGTTTACTTTATTTAGCGGATAATCTATTTCCAGAATGGCTCACAAATTTACAAAATTACCAATATATTATTTGTAGACATTAAGTAAGGGTTAGAGAATGGTCACGTGTGCTCTATAGGATATAGAGTCCCGAGAATTAGATAGAAGTCCCCGAGTTTTTTCCATAGAGCACGAATGACCATTCTCTAACCGTCTTAGAGAATGGTTGCGACCACGAAGAAGTTTCAATTTTAAAGGGTATTGGCAATAAAAATTAAATTTGTCCCATTTGAAAGAACTCGTCAAATGGTATAAGACCTTTTGTAATTTTTCTGTATCTTTCTTGTGTTTTGAAATATTTCGACTAAAGACAGCGTGCTGTGCGACATTTTTGGCGTTTCTTCGTGCGCACTAAATAGCAAGCGACAGGCCACCGCTCTTTAGTACTGTGTCTGGTTTTGTTGTTTGATTCCAAAGAGAAGTGAAATGTGGGCTTCAAACATCTTCACTCTGATAAAGGGCTCCGCTCGAAACGTCAGATTTCCGTAACCAAAAATCTCGCCAGTTTACCACATTTTCACTTTGCTTTAATAAGTTTGCTTTTTTATAAATCTAAAACACATATCTACCGCAGCAGCACTTTACTTTTTTTTACCTTCATTATAGGCCGGTGTCACAGCGTTTAAACATTTTTTATACCCAAAACAACACAGAAAACGATGAATATGTTACATTCATTAATTTTCATATCCAAAGCCAGTTATAAACCTCACATAGTCGAGCTTATTGTGTTGCAATAGCTAAATTCAAAAATCTTAACACTGTTATTAAACTGAGTATTAAGTACTACAAAAAACTAGAAAGTTACCAAATGGAAAATATGTATACAACTACAAGGATAAATAAACATCGCTAAAAATGGAGATCGCTTTTACTAACTCTGGTAGTGGTTTCTAAATATAAAGTGACAAAAAAACTTCAGACTGTTCGCTATTATGAATTTCGTTTATATTATTGTGTTCATACTACATATATTTAACTTTTCGAGGGGGGTCCAAATCCGCCAACGAGGGTCCATATTTACTAGTAGATTTGGACCCCCGGGGGTCCGAATTTAGGGTGGTCCAAATTAACTGGGACACCGGGCGCACATGCTACGATTTTAGTCCGCCAACTAAATTTTGGGCTTTTGACTAAAGGCGGATTTCCAGTCCTCGCACGAAGCAAGAGTTCTTCGAAGAAACTTCGAGGTGTTTGGATATCCTGATGAAGCACTCTTCTGAATGTCTGATATATCATCTCAAACAAATCGATATTTTAAAGGGTATTGGCAATAAAAATTAAGTTTGTCTCATTTGAAAGAACTCGTCAAATGGTATAAGAAGACCTTTTACAATTTTTCCGTATCTGTTTTGGTTTTGGAAATATTTCGACCAAACTCAGCGTGCTGTCCGCCATCTTGGAATTATTTTCGATATGCAAAATCATGCATGTGACGACATAAGCCGGGTAAAGTGAAATTTTTATCTTGCCAACCTTATGACATTATGAGCTAGAAACTTGATTTTTTGTTGCGCTATTTCCATTTAAATTGACCCACAACATTTAAAAAGCCTTCCGTGGAAATTTGGGCACCCACGGAGTAGTTTCATCAGGTTTACCCTGCTTGTGACGTCACCAATTTTCTAGATAATTAGACCCAATATTACAACAAGATGGCGGACAGTACGCTGTCTTTGGTCGAAATATTTCAAAAGACAAGAAAGATACAGAAAAATTACAAAAGGTCTTCTTATACCATTTCGGGAGTTCTTTCAAATGAGACAAACTTAATTTTTATTGCCAATACCCTTTATGAGAAAATCGAGGTGAAAGTTCGATTAATTTATGTAACTTCTTCCTTCAATATCCATGCAAACCATCGACACGGTAATGATTTCCTTTGTGCAGTTTTCCTCATGAATTGCTAACGAGTTTGAAATGTTGGTGTGTGTCGTGCTACATGGCAGCCAGACATTGAGGGAAGCACAAAAAATAGTGTTCCAAAACCGAAAACAATGTTCACTACCGCGTTTTCCGATCCGACTGTCCATGGACGGTCAACCCGCTTGCGGTGTCATTACTGAGCATTTTTTATGGACAATATCAAACTGGTTTGATATTGGCCGATTAAAATCGGTCAAAAATATGGCATCATGCCATGTGTGGCGAGTAACAATTTAAATGTTATCGTTCACTGATCACTCGTTACTCTTCCTGAAGTTATTTGATTTGATGATCGTAAAAATGGTGGCTCCAGTTGCTAAAGATGTGAGGCTGCATGAAAATGGCACAACTGGCGGGGTTTCAAACAAATAAGGCGACAGGCGACTGATGAAGAGATAAAAGTAGCGTGCTGCGTAGAAACAACAATCGAAATATAATAAGGTTAGATATACTGCCGAAACCAGTGCTGTGAGTAACTTCGTTACAAGTAACTAGTTACAGTAACTAGTTACATTTTTAAGTAACTGTAACTGAAACTAGTAATTACTTTTTATGAAGAAGTAACTAACTATAACTAGTTACTTTTTTAAAGAACTGTAACTAGTTACAATATTTGGTTCAAAAATGTGACTAGTATAGTTACTGATATTCAGTTGAGGATGTCATTCTTTCTTGATAAAAATGGTTTTGATATAATAATAAAGGTACAGCATGTACACATTTGACTATTTCTGCTTAGTGACAACTATATTTAGGCATTTAGCTGTAAAAACATAATTATGGTACTGGCATCTAAAAAACAGTAATTTCTTTGTTGATTCTAGTAACACGGACAAAGGAATGTAACTTTGTAACTAGTTACAAAATTTTTGAAGTAACTTTGTAACTGTAACTAGTTACTTTCTTTTCATTGTAACTTTTATAGGTAACTAGTTACTTTTCTAACGATGTAACTGTAATTAGTTACAAAAATTATGTAACTTTTACAGCACTGGCCGAAACAGAGAACGTAGGAGTCTAACGTTTCGAGCGAAGGCCCTTTAGGAGTCTAACGTTTCGAGCGAAGGCCCTTCGAAGGGTATATATATCTAACCTTACTATTATATTTCGATTGTTGATGAAGAGATAGCCGACTTTTTTTAACTCAAACTTCGAGGTGTTTGGATATCCTGATGAAGCACTCTTCTTAGTGTTTAATATAGTATCTCAAACAAATCGCTATTGTAAGAGAAAATCGAGGTGAAAGTTCGATTAATTTATGTAATTTCTCAGTCCTCCAATATCCAAACCATCGACACGAATTAATAAAGGAGGATTTCCAGTTGTCGCACGAAGCAACTCGCAGCTCGCTGCATGCACTCGCAAGCTCGCTGCGAGTATTTTAAGCCCTCGTGGCAGATAGTTGGAAATTTTGAACTATTTTTTACTCGTGGCAAGTACTCGCGGTAAATAAACCAATCAAAACGAATTATGTCAACATTTCAAATCAGTGAACTCTATATAAAGACTGGAACGATACCTCCATAAGGTCGGCCCTATGATTGGATGAAGCCAAACTTCCGGCTGCTGGGGGCAACACATGAACGTCTGACAAACGTCCAAGGAGCGGTAGAAAACAGACAATGGCCCAGCGAGAATTTTTTGATTTTTTTGTAGTTGAACTTCACTTGAATTGATATAACGAAGTCAGTATGTATTAGAATCATTGTCCTTTCTGTCTGAGGTATGTTTGCTGGCAAAAATAGATTGAAGCAGGAAATATATTGTCAAACGAAAGCAAAATTTTGCTTGGATTGATGGAAACTCCTGACGAAAATTCAGGTTATATTTAGTATTTATTCGTCTTTATTTTATGAATTCTTGCAACCCTGTCAAGCTGTGAATTATGAATAGTCTCCTCATACCTTTTGAATCATTGTAAGACCACATATATTTTGATCTTTGATGCCTTTAAAACACTGTCGGTTCGTATTTCTGTGTTTTGTTCGATTTTTTGACTGTTCAGAAAATTTAATATTTATGGTTTTTATTGATCATGTCAGCATCCATATGCTAGACAGATTATAGCCACTAGATTTCAGTAGGCCTTAGCCCTGATTAATGCTATTTTTATTTGATTCAAGATAGTTCATAGACTTTTTTCTTGACTTTTGATACCTCAACTGGCTCAACACTTGGAGCTGCCCTACAAAAAATCAAGAGATCCGCGCGGTTTCGGACTCAAAATGTGTTTTTTTGTCAAATATTCAAGCTACGTTTTTGCTGCTAAAACCCTTTAGAAGAAGTATCTATTACTGTAGCATGTTTGCATTTCTTTGTAATTGGTTCATAACAAATTATAACTTAAAAAATAAAGATTTTCTTGCATATAAAGAGGACTGGGGCCGCCCTGCATGTCAGCCTCCATGACGGCTTCAAAATTTGGTTTGTAGGTATCGTTCCAGTCCTTATATAGAGTTCACTGTTTCAAATTCGTTAGCAATTCATGAGGAAACTGCACGAAGGAAATCATTACCGTGTCGATGAATGGAAAATGGCTAGAGTATCACCTCTTCATAAAAATGGCCATAAAAATCTGCCTGGTAACTACAGGCCAATTTCTGTTTTGCCAGCTATTAGCAAAGTTATGGAACGAATTATATATGACCAACTATATAATTATTTAACCAAATTTGGGCTGCTTAGCGACTGTCAATTTGGCTTCCGAAAACTTCACTCTACTGCTACGGCATTATTAGACTGTACTAATAGTTGGTATATGAATATTGACAAAAAATGTTTAACTTAGTAGTTCTAATTGACTTAAAAAAAGCATTTGATACAGTCGACCACCAAATTCTACTAAAAAAATTAGAACTCTATGGAATCAAAGGAGATGCTTTATCTCTATTAAGATCATACTAGCTTAATGAATCGCAGTCAGAAATGCCAAGTGAATGGATCTATTTCATCAGAGCGGTTGATTAAGTGTGGTGTACTGCAAGGCTCTATTTTAGGGCCGTTATTCTTTTTATTATATATTAATGATTTGCCTCGGTGTTTACATAAAACAAAACCTCGATTATTTGCTGATGATACAAACCTAACAGCAACTGGAGAATCAATTACTGATGTTGAAATTGCAATGAATTCTGATTTGGAAAATCATAGGAAATGGTTAATTGCCAATAAACTTAGCTTGAATGTAGCTAAAACTGAATTTATATTAATTGGATCAAAATCAATGATAAAAAGTTTTTCAAGTACACAGCGGCCAAATGTTATCATAAAAAACAAACCAATTAAACAAGTATGCATGCAAAACTCTTGGAGTGACTATTGACCAGTATTTATCTTGGAAGAATAATACTGAAAATATTTGTAAGAAAATAACATCGGGAATATCAGCTCTCCGTCGTTTAAAAAAATTTGTTGAGAAAGATACTTGTTTCTGTATATAATTCTATTGTTCGTGCATACTTTAGTTATTGCTGTGGAGTATGGGATGTGTTTGGTGAAACACAATCAAAACGTCTCCAAAACCTCCAAAACAGAGCTGCACGACTTATAATGAATATGAGCAATGAAGTAGATCATCTGGTTGCTTTAGGTGCTTTAGGCCGGGAGCCACTTAAAGCAGAAAGAAAAAAGACCAAGGCAAAACTGATGTTTAAATTATTGAATAAAATGGGTCCTAACTCGCTCACTCAACTATTCACCTACAAAAGTGAGATGTCAAACTATGAACTTCGGGACATCTCAAGCACTCTTTGCTTACCACAGCCGCGTACTAATAGCATGAAAAGAAGCCTCATGTTTAACGGGGCATACATTTGGAACTCTTTACCAAAAGAAATTAGGCAGAGCAAGTCCCTCTCGTACTTTGAAAGTAAAATCGCTATTCACATTTTGGATAATAACATAAGAAATCAACTTGTAAATAGATTTGTTTGTTTTTTGTTGTTGTTTTTTTATTTTTTTTACTATTAATACCTTATACTCTTGTAAATAGATTTCTATAACTTTCATACTATACTATACCATACCTTTATAATTTTATGTTATTGTACACGCCCCTTCTGGAAATCAGCTTAGGTTGACATGGTTAGCGTGTTTAAATAAAGTTTTCTATCTATCTATCTATGGTTAATTTGCATGGATATTGAAGGAAGAAATTACATAAATTAATCGAACTTTCACCTCGATTTTCTCTTAAAATATCGATTTGTTTGAGATGCTATATCAAACACTCAGAAGAGTGCTTCATCAGGATATCCAAACACCTCGAAGTTTGTTCGAAAAACTCGGCTGTCGCTTCATCAACCGCGAGTTATCGCAACGAGCTGCGTTTGGTGGAAATACAATGGAAACCGTGCGAGTGCTCACAGCGAGCTGCTTCGTTGCTTCGTGCGAGGACTGGAAATCCGCCTTAACTAATGAGTTTGAATGTTGACATAATTTGTTTTGATTGGTTTATTTACTGCGAGTACTTGCCGCGGGTAAACAGTAGTCCAAAATTTCCAACTATCTGCAAAGAGCGCTAAAACACTCGAAGCGAGCTTGCGAGTGCTCGCAGTGAGCTGTGAGTAGAGAGCTTTATCTCATGACACACCCACATTTCATTGTTCTAACAGACCAGTTAAATCCTTTATTCAACTGATTAGCATGCAGATGCATAGCGGATAACTAGTTTCCAAATAGTGAAATAAAAGTGGTGGGCTGCGTAGGCAGTGTAGAAACAACAATCGAAATATAGTAAGGTATGATATACTGCCGAAACAAAGAACGTAGGAATCTAACGTTTCGAAGGCCCTTCGTCAGAGAGAAACGTAAAGAGTGCAATGAGATGCGAAAGACATTTGCTATTCATACCGTCAATGAGTAAAAAGGAGGTGGTGTAAACGGTGAAACGTTAGATTCCTACGTTCTCTGTTTCGGCAGTATATCATAGAATTGAACGTGTTCAACGACGGGCTTCGAAATTCATTCGGGATCTACCCTTCCTTTGTGACATTAAATACGAAGAACGACTACTTACGACTAAACTCCTTCCTTTAACGTACTGGCATGAATACCTAGACATTGTATTTTTCTACAAAACTAACCACGGCATCAACATCCTCAACAAGACCACCCTACCAACTCCTCAACATCACAAACAAACAAGATCATCCAACCCTGACTGCGACAAATATCAAACCAAAAAATGTAATACTTCGACCTACCAAAAATCATACACAATTCGGACAAGAACATGGAACATACTACCAAAACACATCACACTCTCAACTACTACATTAACAAACTTAACAACACATATGACGTAGGCGACCCATGAACATGGAAAAGCATATGTTTAAAATGCAACACAGCTCGAAGCCTTATGAACCCACCATCGTGTTGCTTTTAGTAGATATCGCAGTAAATTTAATGTATTTAATGTATGTTGTATATCGTTATGTATTTTTAAAGTAACAGTTAAATCGTACTTGTTTTGGGGCCGCATGCAGTAATTGGCACCACAGTGTGTTGGCACTAGCTGTCGGTCACACTAATTACCGACAAAAACCGACAAGAACCGTCAAAAACCGACAAAAGCCGTAGGCACATCATAGGCAGGATTCTTTAGTCAGGGGAGCAGTATAGACTGTCCAATTTCCAGGGGTATGCTACATAGAGATCATAATATAAGTAATAAAATGCGAGGAAAATTGAACGCCGCCATAGTACCAGTCCCTTTGAACACTTGCCTACGGGAACAGGTGGGAAACATTTAACTGACCAAAAATCGCGGGCGCGTTTGTTGTTTCTTTATTTTTAACATTTTTTGTTCGAAATGAGGTTCGTTCAGGTTTGAATGTTTTGTTAGCTGAAATATTTGGTAAGTTGAAGAAGAGAAACTGTGGCGATTTCAAACTGGTTGTGATGACTTTCATGTGAGCTATATATTCCTATAAAATGTGAGTGGTCAGTTGAGTGATTGTTGCAATATGTTTCTGTGTAAATTTAACCCGTAGCGTAATTGTGTGAAAGTACCAGTGGAAAATGCAGTGGAAAGTACAGCATGTTTATTTTGCGTTCTCTCACAATTTATTATTAGCCACGATTTTAGTTGCAAGAAACTTCTGTTTTGGAAATTTCGGGAATTTTTGTCGGTTTTTGTCGGCTTTTGTCGGTAATTAGTATGACCCCTAGCTGTTGGTTACCCAGCCTATTGTCTTAATGTCTGTATTTATGTTTGTAATATGTGTATGGCAAAGTTATTAAAATAAAATAAATACCTTACTATATTTCGATTGTTGTTTCTACACTGCTACGCAGCACGCTACTTTTATTTCACTATTTGGATTATTTCACCGCTGCGACCACATGCCTAAACCTCAAGAAGTTATCTCATAGTCTCCGTCATGAAATGGTAAGTCATTTACTTCCCTTAATTTATTATTGAGTCGGTTTTCTTTGTTCTTCCGAGGGCTTTATATCGCATAAAGACCTTGAATAATAATTAGATACGAAATGAAGAAAAAAACAAGGAAAATCTTTGTCCAAGGTGGGAAAAAAAGACAAAACTTTGTTGGAAAACCTCCTCAATAATAAATTAAGTCAGATAAATCCCTCGAACGTCGGGATGTATGCGATATAAAGCCCTCGGACGCTGCGCGTCCTCGTTCTATCCCTCGTTCTCGGCCTTTATCTATTACTTAGTTTATTCATGCATAAATTATCTTTGATGTGCCGCGGTCAATACATAGGTTATTGACCTTCCAAAAGCATGAGAAAGTGTATACAGTGCCAATATAAAGATCCAGAATGTTAGCGTTTTGATCCTCATCTCTGTACCTGCGGTATTATAAAATATTTTTTGTTTAGCCATGAGAAAAATATACTGTATATCGTTGTCGGTTGTTCGGTTGCCACTTGGATGCAACAGCTTCGGCTAGCTTTGCCTTTGACGAAATTGTTGGTAGGTTTTCCAAGTAAATTGCTTATATGGTTGATCAGTGATGTGCTTGATACAAAGTTCCACAGAGTAGGAACGAAGGAACATGACTGTCGATGAATTTTCGAAGTGATGGAACACTCGAAGTGTAGGCTCCATATATGGGAGGTATTGCGCAATTTTGCAGTTTTGTGTGGCGAAGAAAACAAACGGAGCCGAAACCTAGAGTAATGACCTACTATATCGCTTTAAAACTACGTCTAGAATACCATTTTTTTGTTAAACAACGACAAATATCGTCTGTGTCATGAATAAACGAAGTCGGTCACTAACCTCGGTTTCGGTCACTAACCTAATCTATACACTCCCTCCTTTTTACTCATCGACGGTATGAATAGCAAATGTCTTTCGCATCTCATTACACTCTTTACGTTTCCCTCTGACGGCCTTCGCTCGAAACGTTAGATTCCTACGTTCTCTGTTTCGGCAGTATATCATACCTTACTATATTTCGATTGTTGTAACTAGTTATCCCACTGTTTTGACTGCTTATCGCATGCTAATGAGTATCTTCCTTTCTAACACTTGTTTCTTTCTCGTATTTGTTAGATAAAAAAACAAAATTATTTCACTGCGAGAGAGTCATGAGATAAAATGGTTCATTGATGTTCACTCGTGTGATATGGGATTTAACATCGCTCGTGAAGCTTAACAGGCTCCTCGTGGCTGTTAAGCTTCACTCACGATGTTAAATCCCATATCACACGAGTGACCATCAATTAACCCATACTAAGCATGCAAATACAACGCGAACGTCAAGGACAACGTCCTTAATACAATAGAATTTTCCTCACACAACAAAGATGAATCCTAATTAGTCCCAAGAGTAACTTAGGCTATATGTATATGCACACGGTAACGTTTCCGAGCGTTTTCGTATTGTTTCAAGTAAGGAGCTGATTTGTTCGATTCCCTTGAGAACAGTAAACAATACGAAAACGCTTGGAAACGTTACCGTGTGCACATAGCCCTAACGCCGTTCCCGTTCCACAAACAACGTTATTCAGATCATTTTCACGTCTTTATTTAGGGCAACGTGAACTCATGAAACGGCGAAACCTGTTAGTCGAGGTTGACTTCAAACTATGCAACGGAATCCTTTTAGAACTCTATAAGCTTTTGGATGTCGAAAAACATACGTTACGTATTCAATACTACGTAAATAATTCGTGGTTTCTGCTACATACTGAACTTTACATTGTCGTCGTCATCCCAGTTTACTTAAGCTCCCTGGTTAGTATGGGCGCCGCTGCGAGTTGCGACTTGGGAGCAGTTGCTTCGTGCGAGGACTGGAAATCCGCGTTACAGGAAGGCGAGCCCTCACCACTTAATGATAAATATATAATTATGCTTCAATGATTTTCACTTTGCATTTTAGTTGTACTATATGAGGGTGTTTACATAAGGCCGGCCCGAACTCACGCCGGACTGAATTTTGCAACAAATTTTATCGCGTGTGGCGAGCTAGCCCGGTCAATCGTGTTTACATGGGGAAAAAAACAGCCCGGATAACCAAAGCGAGATCTCGGCTAGGCGGGTTGGCTCTCATATAAACACAAGACAAAAATTAACATAAATAATAGCACAAGCACGATCTCGGCAAAGCTCGGCAAATTGATATGGAGTACCCCGGCTAGCCCTCTTACAGTTAACCTTTGATCTACTAACAACTCTGAATTATCGTGTGTTTAAGAAAGTAGAGCGTTGCGTATAGGCAGGGTAAAATTTAAGATAGAGCAAAGTGAAAAGGTGGTAAACTGCCAAGATTTATAGTTTTGATAACGAAATACTGACGTTTCGAATGAAGCCCATCGTATAGACAGTGTTTGACCCTTTGGCGCCTGCATAGTTTCTTAATTGGAACGATGCTGGCTCTAGTATTTTACTGTGGCTTCGTCGAGGGGAGAGTTTCTCGGGCGCGAAATAAGGTATAATTAACCTCGGATTTAACTGGCGTCCACTACAACATTGCAAAACCATAGGCATGAAATATTTTTTAAGTATTCTAAACATTGATTTATCGTAAACAACGGTTGAACGGCGTAGTTTTGCAATCGACCCTACCGGTTTTCTACACTTCATAAACTTTTGTTTAAGTTGAGGTTTAAAAGGTAGATACTAAGATAGAATTTGTCAACTTACGATTTAGCGGCATATCACTCCATGCTTGAGCCGTTTCTGTACATATAGCAATCCACCAAGTCAAAAACTGTCACCGTATTTAAGCAGTTGAAAAGGCGACGAGGCTGGCCCCGATGAAAACGAAGGCAGACTAAACAGTTATGAATCAGAAGCGCGTACACTTGTTTGGGGCAAAGTCTCCAAAGCTACAAACCAAACGAACGCTTTCAATTTGCCAGAATTGACGAGTCAACAAGGATGGATGCGGATAATAAAGATTTTCTAAACGCTCTGCTGAATACTCCTGCGCCGCATGAGCAGTGAACCAATAGCTAGAGACATTAACATACACAGCAATGTCTTGAATAAAACAACAAAGCAGTCAACTTGTCTACAAGCTATGCTGTACCATTGGCATATATTACACCAGTATTAACGACCTAAGTTTTCGCATTTCGAATCTTGTTTACGGACGGGATGGGCTGTTAGCGCGCTGCCTCTCACTAAAAAGTTAACTCGGGTTAAACGGGGTTAGTACTCAGTGTTGAAACAACAATCGAAATATAGTAAGGTCAGATATACTGCCGACACAGAGAACGTAGGAGTCTAACGTTTCGAGCAAAGGCCCTTCGTTCGCTTGGGGATGACCCCGTGGAACGCATGCGAGTTGTAGTTGATCTCTCCTGTGCTTCTAGGGTTTTTCGCCGCGTTCTCCAGTTTTCCTCCCTCCGTAAAATCATGTAATCATTATCTCTGAAGATGTTGTAGCGTAAACAACGTTAGATTATTAAATATTATGTTTTTATGTCATTGTGTTCATGGCTTTTATTCGTGTTTTGTGCTGGGCACTTATATTTATAATAACACCGTGTCGTATGGCGGCTGCCTGGAGAGCCTTCGATATGCCTCGACACGGCCACGTTAATCTGCGTCCTTCGCAATTCATCCGTTGGCTGCGAGTAAGGATGGTTACCTTCAAGATTCGTGTCACCGGTCTTCCAGCTCCAGTCGACCATTAAAGAGGCAATTATAAAGGCATGTAGATTTGATACTAATCTCATTTCAAACAACGTATTGAGTTTGAGGAGTGAAAGTATGCTTATTACGTCGGTTAAAAAGCTTCTTTTCGTGGTCCGAATCGCTCCGAATTAGAGTTAGATTCTGTTTACACGAAAAGCCAGTCTGGAGTTAGGTCGGCCTCAAAACTTCAGTTCGGTCTAGCAGGCGACCTAGCTGAGATTAGACCGACGTGAACCAGTTTGAAGCCACATAGTGAAATAAAAATAAAAGTAGCGTGCTGCATAGGCAGTGTTCTCTCTGACGAAGGGCCTTCGCTCGAAACGTTAGATTCTTACGTTCTCTGTTTCGGCAGTATATCTAACCTAAGTTACTATATAGTGAAATAAAAATAAAAGTAGCGTGCTGCGTAGGCAGTGTAGAAACAACAATCGAAATACAGTAAGGTTAGATATACTGCCGAAACAAAGAACGTAGGAGTCTAACGTTTCGAGCGAAGGCCCTTCGTCAGAGGCCCTTCTCTCTGACTAGGAGATTTGGACCGGGGGATCCAAATCCGCTGTGACACCGGCCATAAATAATGACCGGTCGCTAAAGCACTGCCTACGCAGCACTCTAGGTTTTACTCTGATGAAGGGCTCCGCTCGAAACGTCAGTATTTCGTTATCAAACTATTCTCGGCAGTTTACCATCTTTTCACTTTGCTCTATATTCAAACCGGGTGTTCTCTTGCAAGCTATATTGCCATATTCCCACGCACCATTGCAATGTTGATTGACAAGTTGCCGTGAGCAATTTGCAAACGTTTTGGGAATATTTACAGTTTCCGAAATTCAACATTTCTTTACTTAAACTACCATTTGCATTGCTGAAAATACTATCTACCCACCAACAGTACTATTTTAAACATAAATTTGTATTTATACTGAAAAGAAAGATGAACCTAATCGAAACTGAGGCATGATTATATCTATGCATGTGACCAGTGCCTGCTACGCAGGCTAGCATGCACGTGCCTTCTTTCTTTTCGACTGAGTGCCCTTTCTCGTCTCGGATGCCAATAATTAGGGACCTTAAGATCTACGACGGCAACTTCGAGGACGACGTCCTTCAAACAAAAGCATTCTTCTTGCAAAACAAAGATGATGAATAATTTCTAGTCCCAAGAGTAATCTGAACACCGTCCTCGCTCTGTATACAACGCCACTCAGAGCATTTTCACGTCTTCAGGACGACGTTGACTCGTGGGGTGATGAGAACTGTTGTTTGAGATTGCTTAACACAGCCACTGCAACCGTTTTAACACTTTGAAAATTATAAAACAAGCTTCAAGTATTTATTAACTTTACAACCATGAAAAAATGCCAATATACAGGAAATAAAGAGTGCAATACTTGAACATGATTGAAGGAATGATCAACAGGACACGAGTCCCATGTGAAGACCAACCCATGTCCTTTATTTCTTTCACGTATACGGTATACAAATTATGCCACCAAAAAAGAAACGCTTTAAGGTGGAATGCCTCGTTTGTCATGCTACATTTGACTCAGACTACCGAAGAAAACACAACGAGTTATGCCATGGATAAGCTAATCGGCTACAAGGCTGCAGGCGCGCCGAATAATCCGTTTGAGGTGACAAATCGTCTGAATAATAATATTGTCTTTTCATAATTACATTTTGACCTTTTGTGCAATTGTTTTAGAATTCATTATATAGATAAAATGTAGTACCGGTTTGGGTTGGCACACATGTTAGCTACGGCCCTGTGAACCTTTAAAGGAATCTACTGAGGAATCTTCACTGGACGTTTGCAAATTGCTCAAGCCAAATTAACAATCAACATTGCATTGCATTGTAGTAGCATGCAAGAGTTCTTGGCTGTTCTAGGTTTTCGTAAACAAAATTTGCCGTATATATAGCTTCAATCGAAATATAGTTTAATTTGCCGTATATATGGCTTCAATCGAAAGTAAGGTTAATAAAAGTAGCGTGCTGCGTAGGCAGTGTAGAAACAACAATCGAAATATAGTAACTTAGGTTAGATATACAATACTGCCGAAACAGAGAACGTAGGGATCTAACGTTTCGAGCGAAGGCCCCTTTTAAACATTTTTTATACCCAAAACAACCCGGAAAACGATGAATATGTTACATTCATTAATTTTCATATCCAAAGCCAGTTATAAACCTCACATAGTCGAGCTTATTGTGTTGCAATAGCGAATAAAAAACATTGTTGGGCGACATTTTCATAGTTCGAAAATTTGGTTCGTTGACGTACATGCATCAAATAAAATTCTATTGCCAGTAACATTATCTAAATTCAAAAATCTTAACACAGTTATTAAACTGAGTAAGTACTACAAAAAACTAGAAAGTTACCAAATGGAAAATATGTATACAACTACAAGGATAAATAAACATCGCTAAAAATGGAGAGCGTGGAGAATGGAGATCGCTTTTACTAACTCTGGTAGTGGTTTCTATTTTACGGTTTGTGTTCTTTATCACTAATATAAAGTGACAAAAAAACTTCAGACTGTTCGCCATGAATTTCGTTTATATTATTGTGTTCACACTACATATACTTAACTTTTCGAGGGGGCTCCATATTTACTAGTAGATTTGGACCCCCGGGGGTCCAAATCTACTAGGATATTTGGACCGGGGGTCCGAATTTAGGGGGGTCCAAATTAACTGGGACACTGGGGTTGGGGCCGCGAAGAGAAACTATTTTGACTGCCAAAAATTATTTACCCAACCAACATATATAAGACCAGAAATTTAAATTACTAAACCCTGTAGGGGTATAGAAATTTTTTTACCCAACCGAAGGAAAAAATATTGTAAGTGCCACTAACCCCAAAACGTTTTTTGCACGAATAAACATCGCCAATCCAAATGATGAAGAATGCAATATAAATTAACTAAATTAGTAAAATCCTCTTGATTTAAGAATCGATTGAAGTGGCGATAATGACGGACACGACGGAGCACTTGGGAGACGTCGAGAAGGGTTTGTGACGTAATACCAGGAATTCTGGGTTTTTTTTACTGTAAAGTAAATAGGAAAGAACTTACCCAGGTTACGTTTATAGCCAGTTTGGCGATATTTTTAATTTTAATTATTTTATTATAGTTCCAGTGTACTACACTTCATAGATTTTTTAAGACGAATTCCTGGTATTACGTCATACGCATCCTATACCCATTCCCCTCACTGCTCCGCCATGGGACAAACAGATGCGAAATTTTGCATAAAGGGGCATAAAAAAATGAAAGAAGTGTTCAATAACAGAAAAGATATGTTGGTGCTAATATACTCAACAAGGGCTATTTGAATCCCGAGAAAATTTTTGGGGGGTTAGTGGCACTTTAACATACCATAATTATTGATGAGTTCATCACTTGCCTTACGTACTGTATCGTTCATTTAATTCCGACAAAGCCAATTTTCCAGCATATCGTCCATAATTTCCCTTTGAGGTAACTGACCTTCTTAGTTCGTGATTACCTCAGTAACTACGTTGGTTATTTAGATGATGAACTCTGAACTTTTTTATTTTACTTATCGAGTCACTTTTACATAAATATGGTAAAAAAAAATTTCTTACCCAAACCTTAAGGGAAGTAACTTTTTTTACCCAACCTTTTATGTCTTAGAATTTTCATTTACCCAACCATTTTCTCTTCAGCCACAACCCCGGCCATAAATAATGACCGGTCCCTTAGATTGAGCAAAACGAAAAGGTGCCAAACTGGCTCCATACAGTTTCTTGAAAAATGGAAAATACAAGTTTCAGAGTCCAAAACACGTACATAAACAATTCGAAAAAAGAATAAAACTAATTATTATATAGCAGCAGCGCTGAGAGGTCCGAATGCGGAAATCCTGTAATTTGATTGGTTCATAAGCGGTCGGATATTTCCCGTATCCGCCCGCTCAGAGCGGAATCTGCCGTTCGGGACCGTAAGTTTTATAAACAAAATGGCAGTCATGTCAGTATATCGGCAACAAGATGGATTATAATTTCAGAACTACTCATTGTTGAAATATATCGTGCAGGTATGTTGTTAGAAATTTTATAAGCTTTCATTTGATGTATAGTTCGAGTTTCCACGTTTTGTGAAAGTTTTTAAAATGTCCAAAACGTTCGTAACATTGTTCGTATTTACTTCTCACAAGTATTAGAATTCCAGATGATTTTTATTCAAACTACTTAACGTACGACCTTGAGCAATATGTCAAACTAAAGCAATTGAAAATTACTATTTGGGGTAGAAAGTTCAGGATTCTAGCTCAACGGAAAGTACTTTAAAAATGGGAAAATGTCTGCCATTTTCGTTTAGTTCGCAAGAAAGATGGGTCGAGTTTTCACAGAACGTTCACAAGATTTATGGCCATATAATAATCGCTTGTTCGGTCTGTACTAGTGAAATATCGGACCTCTGTTTTTTGCACAGACCTCAACTCGCTGCGCTCGTCTCGGTCCGTACTAAAAAAACATCGGTCCGATATTTCACTAGTACAGACCTCACGCTCGGTCAATAAGTAGTTAATGTTATCCATAATTAAACAGTCTGACAATCAAAAACTGTTACCAAATAAATACCAACAGATGTTGCTATGACAACAATGACGTTTCAAAATGGCTGCCAATTACCCTTCAAACTAATTTCATTCGAAAAAAACGATGGTAACCCCCAATTTTTTTTACATTAAAACTTTCCTTGAAGTATGAGTAATCAATAGGCCGATTTAAAAAAATTCTGTAGAACGAATAATTTTTTTCTCGGAAGAATCATGTTTGTTAATTTTTTAAAAATTTCGTTCTACAGAATTTTTTTAAAATCGGCCTATTGATTACTCATACTTCAAGGAAAGTTCTAATGAAAAAAAAATTGTTTGAAAATAGTTTGAAGGGTAATTGGCAGCCATTTTGAAACGTTATTGTTGCCATAGCAACAACTGTTGCTTTTATTTGGTAGCAGTTTTTGATTGTCAGACTGTTTAACTATGCCATAACATTTAGTTTTATTCTTTTTCCGAATTGTTTAATCACGTGTTTTGGACTCTCAAACTTGTATTTTCCATTTTTCAAGAAACTGTATGGAGCCACCTCAATAATCCATCTGAGTAAACAGCCACCTGAGTAAACAGCCGCCACTTCTCGCTCGCCCCCTCGCGAAAGAGACGTCTGAGCAACGAGCCAAGAAATTCCATACTGATGACGTAAATCTACCGAGATTCGGGTAGTAGCGCTGATTGGTTACTTTGTAATCATACGATAATTAATTCAAAACTCGGCTCGACCAAGATCAACTCCAACATCATTCCTGTCTGAAATAACAAAGTTAAAGCTTAATCTTTGCCAACAAAGAAAGGTAGATAGATACTTTTGCTAAAGCGAGTTTGAGTTGCAATAAACAGCAACATTTCCCATCGAAATTGAACGATTTTGCTAGACATAGAGCGCCACTTCCTGTCGAGACTTCAAACTGTTGTATCGTAGCAACGCAGGTTTCATATTTCATTCAAGCAAAATACGATCGTTTGAAATCTCGACAGGAAGTGGCGCTCGGTGTCTGGCAAAATCGTTAAATTTCGATGGGAAATGTTGCTGTTTATTGCAACTCAAACTCGCTTTAGCAAAAGTATCTATCTATCTTTCTTGGTTGGCAAAAACTAAGCTTTAACTTTGTTATTTCAGACAGGGATGATGTTGGACTTGGTCGAGCCGAGTTTTGAATTAATTATTGTATGATTACGAAGTAACCAATCAGCGCTACTACCCGAATCTCGGTAGAATACGTCATCAGTATGGAATTTCTTGGCTCGTTGCTCAGACGTCACTTCTGCGAGGGGCTGAGCGAGATGTGGCGGCTGTTTACTCAGGCTACCTCAATAACGAAATACTGACGTTTGGAGTGGAGTCCTTCATCAGAGTAAAACCTAGAGTGCTGCGTAGGTGGTAAACTGCCGAGAATAGTTTTAATAACGAAATACTGACGTTTCGAGTGGAGTCCTTCAGGCTTCAGCGGAGTGGAAATCTGGTTTTTGGTGTTTTTGGTGAGCATCGGCCGGGACAGACCTACACCAGAGCCTATTGACACGTAGCAGGAATATATTTTCTGATGGATTTTGCGCAGAGTGAAACGACGTTGATCTGTCATGGATGGTGATTTGTATGACTCAAGCCACGGGTATCGGTCATTACTTTGTCTTTTCTGACAACTGTCTGCCAGGTGCTAAGCAGGTACACTTTTGTATTAAAACACGTTGGTATGGGTGATGAGCACGCCATCCTCGTTCCTAAGACCTTCTCGGTACACTAGAAAACTGAGCCCTTAGTCAGATGGACACCGAATGTCTTACAAATTCTAGGACATCGAGTCACTGAATATATCATTACTTTGTCTTTTCTGACAACTGTCTGCCAGGTGCTAAGCAGGTACACTTTTGTATTAAAACACGTCGGTATGGGTGACGAGCACGACATCCTCGTTCCTAAGGCCTTCTCGGTACACTAGAAAACTGAGCCCTTAGTCAGATGGACACCGAATGTCTTACAAACTCTAAGACATCGAGTCACTGAATATATCACATAGCCTTAGGTGCCAGAATGGACATAACATAAAGGCCTGGCCAAACGCTTTCAACATTTCATTCAACATCGTTCAACATAGTTGAATTCAACATGTTGAAAGCGTTTGGCCACCCCTGTTGAATGATGTTGAACGTTGTTGAACGGTGTTGAATGATGTTGAACGAAATTTGAACATGTTCAAATTTTCGTTCAACACGCGTTCAACATTTCTATTGCTCTCAAAATGTTGAAAGGTGTTGAACGCATTTGGTCACATTTCATTCAACTTTGTTGAACAGAGACATGCGCCATGCGGGGTATTGTCGATTCCAGCTTTTGTGGTAGCCCGCGTTCAATTAATTGTCATTCATGAATGTTGAACGATGTTGAATTCATTTGGCCACTCGTGCTTTCAACATTATTCAACATCGTTCAACAATGTTGAATGCGATGTTGAAAGCGTTTCGCCAGGCCTTAACAAACGAGATACACTCGAACTGAGAAGGGTTGCTTTATTATGAACTCACAAAGCCGGTTGTGGTGTTTGCTGCTCTTCCCGCTGAATGAAATAGTGCGATTTCTCTTACCGAAATGCTATTTGAAGGCTTAGTTTATTCAAAGGTAGGCTTATACGGACATTTTAGCGTCGCCGCGAGGACTAAGTCTCAGATTTACGCCACGTTTAAAATTGTTCGATTTTCAGACGTAAATAATTCGCTTTCATAATCCTGAGCCATAATCTTGATTGAGTGGCAGCGTTGTTTGACGGTTTAATATCCGTTTGGCCACATCCTGTTTTAGACTATTCCTTTATACCTTCGTCCACCCAATCAAATGTCTCAATCGTTTCGTTGTAACTAACCAGTTTTTCATCATGATCATCATCATCATCGTGATCATCATCATCATCGTGATCATCATTGTGATCATATCATCATCACAATCACTGTGATCATCATCATCATTAAATCACTATCAGCTTCATCATTGTAATCATCATCACCACCATCGTGATCATCAACATCATCATCGTCATCATCATCATTGTGATTATGTCATCATCATCATCATCATCATCATCATCATCATCATCGTGATCATCGTGATCATCATTAAAATCACTATCAGCGTCATCACTGTAATCATCATCATCACCATCGTGATTCATCAACATCGTCATCATCATCATCATCAACAACATCATCATCTTCATCATCATCATCATCATTGTGATTATCATCATCATCATCATCATCATCATCATCGTGATCATCGTCATCATCATCATCATTGTGATTATCGTCGTCATCATCATCATCATCACCATCATCATCATCATCATCATCATCATCATCATCATCATCATCATCATCATCATCATCATCATCATCGTGATCATCGTGATCATCGTGATCATCGTGATCATCGTGATCATCATCACCACCACCATCATCTTCATCATCATCATCATCATCATCATCATCATCATCATCATCATCATCATCATCATCATCATCATCATCATCATCATCATCATCATCATCATCATCATCATCATCATCATCATCATCATCACCATCATCATTGTGATTATCCTGATTATCATCATCGTGATCATCACCATCATACTCCTCACAATCATTTTCTAAAAGTCGTTATTTCCCCCCCTTTCATTTTCCACGTAGGTTCACTCAGTGCCAAAGAAAAATGCACTTTATCTCAATGAAAACCTGGGTATTCGTCTTCATTGCGGCTCGCTTATTCATGGAAGGACTCGAAGAGTTCTTCCTATTACCGACAGCCTGGTATTACATCAAATCGTTAGGCCAAACCAAGACCTTCCTTGGATTAGTAATGTCCGTCTACAGCGTTTCAGCCATACTAACCACCACTCTCATTGGAATCTTGGCGGACAGATTTGGCAACATCAAATGCATAATTATTTTCTGTTACTCCCTTAAAGTACTCGGAAACTTGCTCTACTCCATTCCGCTCTCAGCCTATTTCCCGTTAATCGGTCGCCTTGTAAGTGGATGTTCGTTCGGATCGAATGGAGTGTACTACGGCCAAATCGTTCTCTACACCCCAGAACGCTATCGGGCGAAGGTGTTCATATTCCTAGATGGAATCTTCTGTATGGGTACCGTTTTGGGCCCGACTGTCAGTAGCCTATTGACATTCGATGTCCAGATCCTCGGCTGGAGGATCGACGCTGGAAATTCGCCTGGAGTAATCCTGGCGATGCTCTGGCTTATATCACTGGTGGTAGCGTTTCGGTTACCGAGTGAACTTGGGAAAGAACAGACTGAACGGTCATCGATACCCCGCGGTAATAAACAACTATCAGAACACTTGGATTCCAGCGAGCTAGATCCAGAACGTCGCTCTTTCCGAACGATTGCTTGCTTATTGCATCTTATATTCTTGAGCGTATTCTACTCGTCCATCGTGGCGTTCTACACGCCTCTGCTAGCACAGGAACACTTTCATCTACCGTTCGTCCACGTCAAATTGCTTTTCCTGACAAGCTCGCTCTTCGCCTTCGCTCTTTTCCTCACGCTTTACATCGTCGCCGAACATTTCGACGAAAGGAAAGTATTAGTTTCGTTAATGTTGGTCCAGATTCTTCCAATTGCCTTACTAACCTACTTCGCTGTCACTTGGGACAATCCTCTGGCAAACCAAACTTATTTGTTGATTATTTATAACAGTCTGGGCGTCCAATCCTTCTCGTTTTCGTTCGGCTGTTCGCTCTTGTCCAAAGTCACCGAGACGAAGGACGCTGCCTTTTACCAAAGTCTGTCCCTCGTGGCAGTTCGTGTCGCTTACATAGCCAGCCGTGTGTTTTCGAGTTTGATTTTCACGAAAACATCTCTATTACTCTATTGTTTGGGACTCACTTTGTCCTGGGTCCTAGGCGCTTTTTGGTTTGGTCTCGAATATAAGAAATTCGTACAGCCTGATAACAACTAGTCTGCGTACAGCCTATACCCGATTTCGAAACCCGATAGTAATAGACTAATTACTCACGATCGGAAATTGCGGCTGTCGACTGGGACCCAATCCGGCTGACCTGGATTAGCTACGCATGCGAAGAACGAATATCTTGCGTGTAAACGTCATCAATACACGCGAGACCGAGCGAGGCTGGCGCGAGATAAACAAGGAGCGAAGGAGCGTTGTGGTTCATGTGGATTCATACGATATCCATTGAAGAGGATACTAGGGATATTGTAGCCAGGATATCAAGCATTTGTTGACTTGAAATATATCAAATATGGCGGGAAACTTAGACGAAGAACAAGGTGCGATCTAGTATCGTAAACTTCCATGTTAAATGACTAAAATCTGTTGTTTGTTGGCCGTTTACTACCCCCAAAAGAAGTCGGGTTTGTTTTTTTCGCAGATATGTGTACGCAATTGACCTTTAAAACGGATTTTAAAGTTCGAATCAGTCGTGGAAACTATACTTTATATATATATATAAAGTGTGTATATATACATCGCTATCTGAATGTACTTCACCGATGCTGTCCCACATGCGGTTGTCACCGACGATCGCATGTGTATAAGTAATTGATGAAATTCATTCAGATTGTTCTTCCAAGCTACACTGATGAGCTGTAGTACAGCGAAACACCGTGTCTGTAGATTGAACTATATATATATATATATATATATATATATATATATATATATATATATATATATATATATATATATAAAGAATAATATTTTATGCATTCACCAACAAACACAGCGAACTTCTCGCCACGAGAACAGTTTTTTTTTTATCTACGACTGTTACGCCTCTAAGACTCTCTTAGCTTGCATGTAGCTCTGGTCTCGCTCTGTTCTATGGATAGGTTATCATATGAGGAACGAGGTGATATCGTGATATTAAGTGCTACTCCGAGTGGCGAACCATATCAGGTGGGATCCGACGCTCTACCGACTACTTGAGCTACACGATCAAGCTGAGACCTGATGACATAGCGCTATACGGTTGCGTAACCGCAACCTGCGGACGCCAAAACGGTATGTCCCGATGTTCCGGGATACATCGTTTTTTTATCACCCGCTGTTTACTCCACTGATCTCTATATAAACTGGATAGGGCATTCCCTATGGCCAGCAATCAAACATTTCGTGCCAGTCGCCGCCATCTTACGTAGTGGAACATATGACGCATTGCGGCCTTAGAACTTGTTCCCAATCCCAAAGTTGACTGGGATAAGCAATCTTGACGTCACCACGGTCAGATTATCCGGGGGGAGGAATATTAAGTACTCTGTGCCGGAGGAGTCGGAAAATCCGTAAAGCAAACAACAGATGCCGGTTCGTTTAGTTTTCACTGTTTAACAACGAATACAGTCAAAAGATGGCAAGTACACAACACGAAATATTGTTAAGGCATGAAGATTACTATAAAAGGTACAATTTAAGACTTGGAATTGAATTCTTCGCAGATTTTATAGTCTGTTTTTCAGTTTATATTATCGTGAACTTTCTTCGTTATCGGCACTGAAAAAAACACAACGAAATTTAAAGGTTTTACAGCTCAGTAACAGAAACAAATACAAGAAATTAGCGTCTTGAACCTTATTGAGTACTTCTTGTGTCATTACATTCGTTTAAATTTTCTTAAAATAACTCTTGTCTGTTTTCAATCTACGAAAGCTTATGAACTTTAGTGGCGGCCATCTTGGGTAGTGGTCACGTCATCATACAACTGGCACGCTAAATCCGGCCCCGTGCCCCATCCAGTTTTATTGAGATCAGTGGTTTACTCTCTCCTCCGCAGAGTTTTTTCGGAGATCGGCTATGTCGGGGATCGTCGGAGATGCGTTGAAATCGTCAGCTGGACATAAAGAGTGCGGGCGGAAAGCGGAAGAGAAAGCGAAAAAAGAACCTCTGCCAGATTTCTGTGTCAATATGGCGGCATCAGGGGGGTGTCAATAACTTTTGGAACTGCGGGTTGTAGAAAACATGTCGAATATAGCAGAAGGTTACACGACCACAGTTAATTGAATGCATGTGTGGACAAACTAGGAAAGTTCGTTGTTTCAATGTGAGCTACACGTCGGCCGATATAAGTATGTTATCCTCTGGTTCGTCAGTCTTCGTCTGATATATTAAACGGGAAAACTGAGTATATTTTGTCTTTTTTACAAGAAAGACATATTACAAACATGTCATGATGACTTACCAACAAATATGTTACTAATATAGACGTGGATGACTTAGTTATCCGTCAATTAGCAAGTCATGCAAGAAACCGACATCTTGTGCAAGAAACCGACAGAAATCTGGCAGAGGCTCAATGTAATTTTCCGTTGGACTAGTTTTGCCCGCACTACTTATGTCCAGCTGACGCCTCCGAGCATCTCCAAGGACCCCCGAAACCTCCAATCTCCGAAATTTAACCTCTGCGGAGGAGAGAGCGCTGTTTATATCACCTTGATAAAGGCACAAGTTATGAAGTATGTGATCATACTGTAGTTAGGGGAGGGAGATGGTTTGGAAACTCGGCAAAAGTCATTGTTCTATGGTTTTGTTCAATTTGTCTAATTTCACGGTCACTGAACGTATTGTATTTTCTGTATAATGAAGCAGTCATCCAATAGCAACGTTCGGGTTTATAATTAGTGCAGTCCTTCGTCGTCACGTGTTGTAAGTCCTTTGTTCGTTGTGTAGTCCTTCGTCGTCACGTGTTGTAAGTCCTTTGTTCATTGTGTAGTCCTTCGTCGTCACGTGTCCATAGAATTTCCTTTGTTCAACCAATTGCCTTCCTCCAACATGAACACAATAACATGACCATTGCATAATCTTGAAAGACAATGGAAATTCCAAACCATCCCTCTCCACTAACTATGATGCGATAAAGAGTCGATGCCTTTGCTTCATATCTAGTGTCCAGTAACTCTCCCGGCTTTTGTCGTATATTAACGCGATGTTAGCCGCGCTCGCGTGCTCAAGCTGGATCCAAGCTCGCGAGAGTTCTGTTGGCTGAGACTGCACACCTTGACCAATTCTCAAAAAACAGCTACGTATATTGGCTTGCTTCAGTTGATTGAATTGTTTTTAGTTCCCGGTGACCCAAGCTTCAAGCCTGAACGTCTGTAAGCTGTCAATGGTGAACAGGATAGATGCTGAATTCCAGCCCCCTTTCACCGAAGTCTCGAAAAGTCGTTAATATTTCGCGTAATAAAAATCGTTAATGTTCCGCAGTTTCGTAGAAATGTGCCACACTCATTTCATCTTACCTTCTTGACTGTATTTCTGTGACAGGTTACTAAAAATGCACTCCTTATGGTCACTGTTCTTTCACATGCTTCACAATGCGTTACCTCTGCGAGCTGGCATCGACGTCCACTTTATTCGGTACAAAGCAAAACCGGCAGAACAGTTCACCTAGAACGAAAAACACATTGTATATTAATCGGAAACAAATAACCAAGAACACGCGCTCTGATTGCCTAAAACCTCTCAAATCAAAACTATTTAACAAATAGATTCCATTTTTTTGTTGTCTGTTCAGTTATAGATGCACAGATGACGTCACAACGTGGTAAGAACAAAAAAGTGGCCCACGAGACGCAGTCGAGTGGGTCACTGATGTTCTTACCACGTTGTGACGTCCTCTGTGCATCTATAACTGAACAGACAACAAAAAAATGGAATCTATTTGTTTTATACAATAAAAATTTAAAAGGTCTTTGTCGAAACTCGTGCCGGATTTTGGGGCATAAAGAAGGAAAAAGGCAAGTCAGCTGGTCAACGTGATCTGACGTGACCATGTGTCTGTCCTCTAATAGATCATGGGCGACAACCAATGAAAACACGCATAGCAACCAGGGTATTGTATAAAAACCTATAGGACAGGGCTTTCAAAATAAGGCGGCGGCCGGCGGAGCTCCGGCGGTTGCCATGAGGGATACCGCCAGCTACTTTTCTTTCAAATATCAAAATATCTGCTCTGCACGTTTCTCTCTACTTTAATTAAGCATCAAAATAAAGTTATTCTTTACTCAACCTTGTCTATTTTTATTCCTTTTTGAAAACAATCAATGTTTGTATTCGTTCAAAAATATTGACTTCGTCCATCTTGAATTGTTTCGGGAAAAACGAGCACTTCGAGTAATCCTATCGAAATGTATCCGTTATGATTCTCGGCCCAGGACTGGTTTTTTGATGCATAATAATTTGATTACTCAATGTATCAAAAGAAAAGCCCTGTGCGCCTTCGATCATAGGATGTGGTCAATGTGGTAGTGTTCAGTGACAGTGACACTGAACTAGCTAAATATCACTTTTCTATATAAGACTGAAAATTTGTAAAATTTGATAAAATCCGGTATAATAAAATGTCTGAGCAGTTGTTCTTTATTACAATATATTAGAATGGCTTTAGTTGTAGTTTAAAGATAAAAATCCCCCGTTCACCTTACAGCCGCCTACTTGAAATAATTCTGAAAGGCCTGTAGGAACACGGCTGCCAAACGTTTCGCACCTGCACGACGTCGAGACGTTAGCAATCTGCGTATAGAAAAGGTGCGAGTACACAACGTACCTATAACAGCCATGACAAGAATCGAAGCACCTGCATAGAAGACAAAAAAACAAAATTTAATATGTTATAAAACTCCACAGCAAATCTCTTCAAACTCTCACCTGACGTGCAGTTCTGGAAAATGTCCGGCAGCGCCGCTGCCAGGAAATTTTTTGTAAAAGTTGTTCGCAGGAAATTTTTTGTATCTTGCAGGAAATATTTGTCAGTTTTTTTAATCCAAGTCAAAGTTTAAAGATAAATTTCCTATTCTTCAAAAAATCGAAAAGCGTCACGGTCACACAATCACACAATTTTGATGGGCATCACTTTTGATCGAATATCAAGTTTCATATTCGATAACTCATCTTTCTATATTCTTGCCAAACCCAGCGGCGATTTGTAAACAATTCGAAAGTGTTTTGAAGGTTTATTATATGACCTTGACCTGTCTAAGTTTCGTATATCCTTGCGCAAATGACGCAACGATTTGTTTTAGAAATCAATGAAATATTTATCATTTCAGTATAGTGTTGCTGTTGCAGGCTGCAGCTGTCATTGTGCATTTGCAAGAATGCAAGCTGCTTTTATCTTATTCAACTGTTTCAGCAATTGGATTTTTGACGGTAGTACTTGTATTACGTAGTATTCAATTGAAAACGTTCGCTATTTCAAAGTATATATAGATACCACATTCAGATAAATTATGGTTTTGAGATACAAACTTGCAAGTCTGGTGGTATCACAACTTATAAAATTGAAAAATTCTATCAGGCAGGAAACCGTTAATTTAGTTTAGCAGGAAATATTTATTTTTGGATTTTGCTGCCAGGAAGAAAAATGCTTTATCTAGGACTGCTGACGTGTATACTACCCATCCCTTACTGGCTTGAATGTGGCGACATCTGTTTCATGTATAAATGTATTCACAACATATAGAAATTCATGCTTAATCACTATATCTCAATGGCTTGCGATTTTTTTCATGTTTGTTTACGTTTGAAAGTTGCACGTTTCACCAGAAAACGTTTAAGGTTTATAAAATAAATCAATCAACTTGCGGCGTCAGTTCAAAGAAACCTGTCAAAATGACGCCGCAAGTTGATTGATTTGTTTTTAAACGTTCAATGTTTTCTGGTGGAACGTGTAACTTTCAAACGTAAACAAGCATGGAAAAAATCGCAAGCCTAACGGTGGCTTGCAAATGACAGTATTTGAAGACTTGTTTAATCGGACCGACCAACTGACCAAACGATGGACCGACCAACCGATCAGGTGGACTGACTGACCAACCAACCAATGGACCAACCAACCAATGGACCGACCAACCAATGGACCAACCAACCAACCAATGGACCAACCAACCAACCAACCAATGGACCGACCAACCAACTGATGAACCAACCGACCAACTGATGGACCGACCAACCAATGGACCAACCAACCAATGGACCAACCAACCAACCAACCAATGGACTGACCAACCAACCGATGAACCAACTGACCAACTGATGGACTGACCAACAAATGGACCAACCAATGGACAAACCAACCAACCAATGATCGAAACAACCAACCAATGGACCAACCAACCAACCAATGGACCAACCGACCAACCGATGGATGAACCAACCGACCAACTGATGGACTGACCAACAAATGGACCAACCAACCGACCAATGAACCAACCGGCCAGCTGATGGCCTGACCAACCAACCAGTGGACCAACCAATGGACCGACCAACCAAGCAGGACCAACTGATGGACTGACCAACCCAGCAATGGACCAACCAAGCGATGGACCAAGTGACCAACCAATGGACCCGACCAACCAACCAATGGACGGATTGAACCGACCAACCAATGGACTGACCAACCAAGCGATGGACTGACCAAGCCAGCAATGGACCAACCAACCAAGTGATGGACCAACTGACCAACCGATGGACCCAACCAACCAACCAATGGACGGATTGAACCGACCAAGCAAATGGACCAACCAACCAATGGACTGACCAAGCAAATGGACTGACCAACCAATAGATCAACCCAACCAACCAATGGACCGTCCAACCAACCAATGGACTGATCAACTGACTAACCAACTGACTGATCAATCAACCGACTGACTGAATGACCAATCAATTGACTAATAATTTTCTATATACTGTACTAACCAAATGTGGCCAACCATTCCCAGTTTGTTGGAAACTCCCTCATCACTGTAAAGAGAAAACAGTTATTGTACAGTGTGTGTGTAAAATACATAAAATAAGGATAATGAGTGCAATCAAGCATTTCTTCTACACAGAGAATCTTGTGGTCAGAGGTTTATTAATTTCTCATTCAAATCCTAACCAAATTTTAATGGTTAATCCTTGGTCTATGATCAATTTTCCCACAAACTTTCATAAAAACCTGTAGAGTACTTAAACCAGGCAACAGACAGACAGACAGACAGACAGACAGACAGACAGACAGACAGACAGACAGACAGACAGACAGACAGACAGACAGACAGACAGGCAGGCAGGCAGGCAGGCAGGCAGGCAGACAGACAGACAGACAGACAGACAGACAGACAGACAGACAGACAGGCAGAGACAGGCAGGCAGAGACAGACAGGCAGACAGACAGAGACACAGGTAGAGACAGACAAAGACAGACAGACAGACAGACAGACAGACAGACAGACAGACAGACAGAGACAGACAGACAGAAGCAGGCCAGCAGGTAGACAGACAGACAGACAGAGGAAAAACATAACCAAGCCTTGAATTTCATCAAGGACATGTCCTCCGATAATCATCATTTGGCTGCTGATAGGGATTTTTCCCCATAATATGTAGGACACTTTTGTCCGCCGATGGAGTTTTGAGTTTTTTAATTTTCCCAATCGATCGAACGTATGTTCATAAGAAAATGTTCGGCGATAGAATATCCCAGCCAATGATTGAATTATCAGTGTGTAAATGTTTTGGCGACCATTGCGGGATCAGCCCGGAAATTCAGCCCAGAAATGCAGGCACAACTGTGCTAACCACATGTTCAAACACTGGTGGCCATGATTGTGCATTGACATTAAAATATGCAGAGGACATTGTTCAGTGTCGGAGTGAAGCGATCTGCATGTCCAAGCGAAGAAGATAGTCCTATATCTATATACCAGTCACTACTAACTAATACTATAGCACATAAATGACATAATATTTAGTCATTTCCTGACTGTATAGGATAACAGTTTTGTCCTAGCTGAGAGAAAAATGTCCTTGGATAGCCTCATGGAAACTCATTATTGGAGGACATTTTTGTCTTTGGATGCAAAAAGTACAATTTGAGGCCTGAACATAACATCCTGGCAGAAGAAATAATCCTCTATATCTTCAATTCAGAACTTACCTGCACATGTAATTGCTAAATGCACAACACCAGTCGTAAGAGCATAATCCCACATTCGGTGACGAATGAATAGCAGATAAAATCCAGTTGAAAGGATGTAGGTTAAGGCCAGGCTGAGAAAATTGACTGTGTTGATGTCACTGCCCACACAACATCTCTTGAAGTCAAATGGTGTCTTGCCATCAAATTTCTCTAAACTAGAAGAAAAGACTAACCATTAGTATTGCACAGTGTAAAAAAATTCTGGAAATTTTGTACACTCGGCAGTGGGGCAGAAGCGTACAAAATTTCCAGGATTTTTGTACACTCGGCAGTGGTGCCGAGTGTACAAAATTTCCAGAAATTTTGTTTTGTATCCTCGGCAGTGGTGCCGAGTGTACAAAATTTCCAGAATTTTTGTATGCTCAGCAGTGGGCCACAAGCGTACAAAATTTCCAGGATTTTTGTACGCTTGGCAGTGGTGCTGAGCATACAAAATTTCCAGAATTTTTGTATGCTCGGCAGTGGGGCACAAGCGTACAAAATTTCCAGAATTTTTGTATGCTCGGCAGTGGTGTGTGTACAAAATTTCAAGAATTTTTGTATGCTTGGCAATGGTGCCGAGTACACTCAGGCACTGGTGCCAAGTACACTCAGGTACTGGTGCCAAGCATACAAAATTTCCAGGATTTTTATGTGCTCGGCACGTGACTGCCTAGCGTACAAAATTTTCAGAATTTTTGTACACGTGGCACCATTGCCGAGCGTACAAAATTTCCAGAATTTTTGTATGCTCTGGCACAAGTGCTGAGCATACACAAATTCTGGAAATTTTGTATGCTAGGCAGTGGTGTTTAGCATACAAAAATTTGTACAAAATTTCCAGGATTTTTGTACACTTGGCAGTGGTGCTGAGCGTACAAAATTTCCAGAATGTTTTTACATGAGGCACCATTGCAGAGCTTACAAAATTTCCAGAATTTTTGTATGCTCGGCAGTATTAACACTTTGAGGCCTGGACCAGCTCTCCTTGTGTTGAATAAAATCATCTTGCGTTGAATAAAATACCAGAATAAAATACTAAAGATGACTCGTCTTCAGGCTTCAAAGTGTTAAAGAGATAGGTACAAAATTTGCAGAATATTAATTTAAATTAATAGTAAAATTAATTTAAAAATACATTAAATTTAAGGCTCGAAATACAGTACTTACCCAAAAACCCAATACAACAAGGATGCTAACATGTAGAATACTGTGAAAAATATCAACAGCGAAACAGCGGTGTTCTTCAACAGAGTCTGCAAAGAGAAACAACACAAATTAGAACAGAAATCAAATTATCGCATTCCCAATCCCTTTCAATCTCGTTTTAATTTTGACCATCCGTACTTCTGTGCAGGTTTCTAGTATCTCTTTTATGTTTTTCTACAATATAAAACCGTTATTGTAAAATTTTATGCAATTTCAGGCATTTTTTTCTGCATAAAGATCTGCTAAAAATAGGGTGACATTTGTCCCTTTAAATACTGAACGAAATATTTATCTAATTTTATAGACACAAATTTCTCTATCTTCTTTAAAATTTAACAACAACAGTACACAAAGTATCTTTAGAAAGCAAGTAGTTTTTGAATTTCGAGAGAATTCAATTTAAAAATGTACAAAACGACAAATGAACAAGGACAGCAAATGACTGTCTGAGCATCTCCACTTTCTGAGCTAACGAATTCGATATTTTTTAAAATAAATCGACTCCGAGACTCCTATCTTTCAAAAAAGAGATTTTAAAAGAACTACCTTAACTGTTATTTTGTCCCGAGTAGACATTGTGTGCTAAGGGTTTTACATAAACTTCGTTTAAATTGCGATGAAAACTTAAAGAACGCTCCTTCAACGTGTTGTCTTTTTGTTTACTTCGCACTCGGGCAACGCTAGCTCCTCCCACGATAAATACTTGTTTCCATCTATCAGATTGACATACGTCATTTCCCCTTTTATTTATTTTTTGCTTCTTTTATCGCTAGGTTTAGCGTTTTCTTAGAATCAAGGTTGGTTTTATTTTAAGGATAACCTCTTTGGGGAAAAATTTGGGTTAATTGTCTGGTATTTGGTGATGATATTTCTTTGATAAAATGACGTCATGGCAGTTTGGCAAATGGAAACTAGTTTCTGAATGAATGTCTTTGGGATTGTACCCCAATGAACTTAGCAGGTGATTCGGTAGACGATTCAAAAATCCGAATATTTTTAAAAATACAAATCATGTTGAATTAAAAATTCGATCCGAAGGTTCGTTGGCTGGTTGGATAAATGGTTCGTTGGCTGGTAGGACGAATAGTTCGTTGGTTGGTTCGTTGGTTGGCTGGTTGGATGAATGGGTCGTTGGCTGCTTGGATGAATGGTTGGTTGGATGAATGGTTCGTTGGATGAATGGTTGGTTGAATGGTTCGTTGGTTGGTTGGATGAATGGATCGTTGGCTGCTTGGATGAATGGTTGGTTGGTTGGTTGGTTGGATGAATGGTTGGTTGGTTGGATGAATGGTTCGTTGGTTGGTTGGTTGGCTGGTTGGTTGGATGAATGGTTGGTTGGTTGGATGAATGGTTGGTTGGATGAATGGTTGGTTGGTTGGATGAATGGTTGGTTGGTTGGATGAATGGTTGGTTGGTTGGTTGGATGAATGGTTGGTTGGTTGGATGAATGGTTGGTTGGTTGGATGAATGGTTGGTTGGTTGGATGAATGGTTGGTTGGTTGGTTGGTTGGTTGGATGAATGGTTGGTTGGTTGGTTGGTTGGTTGGATGAATGGTTGGTTGGTTGGATGAATGGTTGGTTGGTTGGTTGGTTGGATGAATGGTTGGTTGGTTGGATGAATGGTTGGTTGGATGAATGGTTGGTTGGTTGGTAGGTTGGATGAATGGTTCGTTGGTTGGATGAATGGTTGGTTGGTTGGATGAATGGTTGGTTGGATGAATGGTTGGTTGGTTGGATGAAGGGTTCGTTGGTTGGTTGGTTGGCTGGTTGGTTGGATGAATGGTTGGATGGTTGGATGAATGGTTGGTTGGATGAATGGTTGGTTGGTTGGATGAAGGGTTCGTTGGTTGGTTGGTTGGCTGGTTGGTTGGATGAATGGTTGGATGGTTGGATGAATGGTTGGTTGGATGAATGGTTGGTTGGTTGGATGAATGGTTGGTTGGTTGGATGAATGGTTGGTTGGTTGGTTGGTTGGATGAATGGTTGGTTGGATGAATGGTTGGTTGGTTGGATGAATGGTTGGTTGGACGAATGGTTGGTTGGTAGGTTGGATGAATAGTTCGTTTGTTGGTTGGTTGGATGAATGGTTGGTTGGTTGGTTGGATGAATGGTTGGTTGGTTGGTTGGATGAATGGTTGGTTGGTTGGATGAATGGTTGGTTGGTTGGATGAATGGTTCGTTGGTTGGATGAATGGTTGGTTGGTTGAATGGTTCGTTGGTTGGATGAATGGTTGGTTGGTTGGTTGGTTGGTTGAATGGTTCGTTGGTTGGATGAATGGTTGGTTGGTTGAATGGTTCGTTGGTTGGATGAATGAATGATTGGTTGGTTGGTTGGTTGGATGAATGGTTGGTTGGTTGGATGAATGGTTCGTTGGTTGAATGGTTCGTTGAATGGTTCGTTGGTTGGATGAATGGTTGGTTGGTAGATTGGATGAATGGTTGGTTGGTTGATTGATTGATTGGTTAGGTGGTTGGTTGGTTGGATAGATGGTTGGTTCAGTTAGTTGGTTGGTTTGGTGACTGGTTGGACAAATGGGTGGCTGGCTGGTTGGATAGATGGATGGTTTTGGATACGGCTACCCAAAAGTAGCGGCACGGTGCATGGTAGTACTACCCACCAAAATCAGTAGTGTCTTTTCCGGAAGGAAAAAGGTTGTTTGGAAGGCGGCCAAACGTTAATGTTTATATATCAATTATTTTGTTCAGAGGCCGATGTTCATCCATGAACGAAATCAACGAATTCTGTTGAACAATATGTTTTTTTGAACGCGGTGTATGGCGCGCCATTTCGGCCAAAAGCATTCGAGAATTTTTTTCGGGTCGAGAATCGGCCAAAAGTAGTCGAGAATTAAAAATCGTTGCTGTTTTTCAACAGACGAGAAAGAAATATTTCATACAATGCAGACAGTCTATTCAAGTTTTCCGATGTAGTCGAGAAATCTTTCAATCAAGGTTGTTTATTCAATCAAGATTTTGGAGATGGTCGAGATATTTCAATCAAGTTTTGTGAGTAAGTCGAGAACATTTTTGTTGTGGGTCGACGGTTGGGATGAGGAGATACGGGGAGGACCTACGATATTTTCTGAAGGGGGGACGTTACAACTACATTCATACCCTGTCTGACTCTGGGTCCGTCGGCATTTTGGTTTCTTTCCCATGCCGTCGTATTATATATTACCTTGCGCAATTCATACAAGTGTCGACAATAATAATTTAGATAATGAAAGAACCGGGAAAGAGGACTCATTTTGTCGCACCAGCAAGCTACTTCAGGCTAGTTAGGACTGATATTTAACTGAACCAGACCGTAATGACCTATTAGGAAGTTTTCAATCGGCTGATACTGATACGTATTTTTCCGGAGGGTTGTGGTTAGGTTTAGGGTTTCCGGGGTTTTTGGTTAGGTTTAGGGTTTCCTGAACTGAGCCGGGGGGGTGTAAATATCACGATAGCAGCACATGCATGAGCGATCTTTCCACCGACTCTTTCAAACACGCCAACTACACTAGCCCTACCACTCAAGGCAGTGGAAAGATCGCTCATGCATGTGCTGCTATCGTGATATTTACACCCCCCAGCTCTACATTGCACAACTGAACTGAGCCGGGGGGTGTAAATATCACGATAGCAGCACATGCATGAGCGATGTTTCCACTGACTCTTTCAGACACGCCAACTACACTAGCCCTACCACTCAAGTCAGTGGAAAGATCGCTCATGCATGTGCTGCTATCGTCATATTTACACCCCCCCCCCAGCTCTACATTGCACAACTGAACAGAGCCGGGGGTGTGTGTAAATATCACGATAGCAGCACATGCATGAGCGATCTTTCCACCGACTCTTTCAGACACGCCAACTACACTAGCCGTACACTCAAGTCAGTGGAAAGATCGCTCATGCATGGGCTGCTATCGTGATATTTACACCGCCCCCGGCTCTACATCGCACAACTGCATGAACAAACACTTCGCTGTAGCGACAAGCATGGTCACGAAGATCATGCACTACATTGGTAACTGCTACATACGTGGCCGTATCCGTATCAGCCGATTGAAAACTTCCTAATAGGTCATTACGGTCTGGTTCAGTTAAATATCAGTCCTGACTAGCCTGAAGTAGCTTGCTGGTGCGACAAAATGAGTCCTCTTTCCCGGTTCCTTCATTATCTAAATTATTATTGTCAACACTTGTAAGAATTGCGCAAGGTAATATATAATACGACGGCATGTGAAAGAAACCAAAATGCCGACGGACCCAGAGTCAGACAGGGTATGAATCTAGTTGTAACGTCCCCCCTTCAGAAAATATCGTAGGTCCTCCCCGTATCTCCTCATCCCAACCGTCGACCCATAACAAAAATGTTCTCGACTTACTCACAAAGCTTGAAATATCTCGACCATCTCCAAAATCTTGATTGAATAAACAACCTTGATTGAAAAATTTCTCGACTACATCGGAAAACTTGAATAGACTGCATTGTATGAAATATTTCTCGTCTGTTGAAAAACAGCAACGATTTTTAATTCTCGACTACTTTTGGCCGATTCTCGAGGTAAAAATATTTCTCGACTAGTTTTGGCCGATTCTCGACCCGAAAAAATTTCTCGAATGCTTTTGGCCGAAACGGCGCGCGGTGTACTTAGCTTCCTCCGCAGGAAACTCTGTGTCTTCCCACTTTGTGAGCAATAGTGGAAACTGTGTACACTTCCCACTTTGCGAGCAAACCAGATTACCAGAGAAAGTAATCTGGTTTGCTCACAAAGTGGGAAGTGTACACAGTTGCCAGCCTAGACATAGGCTTTTCCGTGGCTGAGGCTGTGACCTATGGGACTGGGAACTAAATTCGCTTCATGACGTAAGCAGAGTTAATGCTTATATTTCCCGTTGTCTCTCCCCAGTCCTTTCGGCCCAGGCCCCCAAATAGGAAATAGAAGGCCTAGGTCTAGGCTGAGTTTCCACTATTGCTCGCAAAGTGGGAAGACACAGAGTTGCCTGCGGAGGAGGCTAGGGTGTACTGATTTTGGTAGTTTAAGCCTGGTTTCCATATAGCCGTAAGAGCCGGCGGCATGGCTGCGGCAAGAGGCAATGGTCCAATCGCATACAGCTTTTTATTACTGGCCAATTCAACACTGTCTATGATTGGACCATCGCCCCTTGCCGCAGCCATGCCGCCGGCTCTTACGGCTATATGGAAACCAGGCTTTAATTACGATTGTTGGAGAAATGTGCTGCTAGCTTCACGTTATGACGTCAATCTCGTACCCAGAGCCTGCGATCCTTTTGGTCATTACCAAGGATCAGAGGCTCTGGGAAACTCCGATGAAACTTGTCATCTGATTGGTTAGTTTAAAAACAGTAAAATTTCAAATAGTGTGCACGTTGCTAACTTGTTTAATCGATTTCTCGACGTTCTGTAACACATAATTATATACGACAGACCCAAAATATAATTGAACACATGAAATAATTCAAAACAGCAAAAATCCCGACAATTTATAAGTTAAAACTATTATTATTGTCGCTTCGTCGCCAAACAAACATCCATCGTCTGACTCGTCTCGTAATTCTTCGCAGTTTCGTCTCAGAACTTTAAAATTATATTAGAGAATACAAGGTCGATGTAGTTTAGCACAATTTCTTACCTGAGCGGCTGAGCCGATTGAGCGGCTGAGCCGACATTTTTCCGGAGGGTTGTGGTTAGGTTTAGGTTCACCGGGGGTTTTGGTTAGGTTTAGGGTTTCCGGGGGGGTTAGGGTTAGGTTGGGGTGGTGGGTTGGGAATTAGTTTTTAAAAATTAACGATTATTGGTAATTCTAGGGATTTCACACTTTTTCATCGGAGTTTCCCAGAGCCTCCGTTCCTTGGTAATGACCAAAAGGATCGCAGGCTCTGGGTACGAGATTGGTTATGACGTAATCTTGCGGATAAATTGTTACAAACGCCAATCAGAACATTAGAAAATGTAGCAAGGACAATGGAATTCGCATCCGGTGAAAAATTTACACGGCACTGCGGCACTAAACTCAAGTTGTTCATAAAAAGATGGCCAGCAAAAAGACATCCATGTGGTATCTGGCAAAGAAGGGAGATTTCGCTAGTATGCAATCCACTATGGAGAACACTACTTGTATAAATATCGAAGAATCGGGAGGGCGATTGGGAGGAACAGCTCTACATTACTCTTGCGAGAACGAGGACATCGAGATGGTCAAGTGTTTACTTGATCATCAAGCGAACGTCGGCGCTGTGGACAAAATGAAAAGACAACCGCTTCACATCGCGACGATTGGAGGCCATCTCGACATTATTAAGCTACTGGTTCAACGAAAAGCGAACGTTAATTCAAAGGATAAGGAGAAGCTAACAGCCCTTCATTATGCGTCGACCAGAGGACGTACTTCGATCGCTAATTATCTTATTGAGCAGGGCGCTGACATTCACTCTCAAAGTAAGGGTGGCTCCTTGGCCCTTCATTACGCTTGTATAGATGGTCATTTGGACGTTGTGAAGCTGCTTATAGGCGTCGGTAGCGATACTGGATGTACCAATGATTACGGTTACACACCGCTCCACCACGCATCTCGGACAGGGCACACTGCGATAGCCGAATTCTTAATACAAAACGGTTCTGAAGTTAGCTCGAGAAACAGAGATGGCTATTTGCCTCTTCATTACAGTTGCTGTAATGGTCATCTGGATCTTGTAGAGTTGCTCGTTAGTAAGGGCACCGACATCCGATCGACGACGAATGATGGTAGCACTGCGCTTCATATCGCGGCTTCCAAAGGTTTTACGTCGGTCGTGGACTACCTTATTCAACATGGTGCTGAACTCGAGGCTAGGTGTAATAATGGTTGGCTGCCACTTCACTATGCCTGTAGTGGTGGCTGTTTGCATACGATTAAATTTCTCATTAGTAAGGGGAACGACATCAGATCTGTGACGTACGATGGGAATACACCACTTCATATCGCCCTGGAAGAGGGTCGTGCCTCGACTGCGGAATACCTTATCCAAAATGGTGCAAACATCAGCTCGAGAAATAAGAATGGATATATACCACTACACTATGCTTGTCATAATGGCCTTTTGGAAATTGTGGAATTTCTTGTCAATAAAGGAAATGTCAGATCAAGCGAATCTTGCAGTTATCTTCAACTTGCTTGTGAGTACTGTGATTGACTTTGTTTCATAGTGTGTGGTGTAGTGCACAGTAGAGTCACGTGGTGTGGTGTTTTGTAGATGGTGTAGTGTTGTGTCATGTGGTGTGGTGTAGTGTGCTGTAGTGGTGATTGTGGTGTAATGTAGTAGTGCTGGTATGGTGATGGTGTGATGTGTAGTGGCATTGTATAGTGACTGGTGTATTGCGTGGTGTAGCAGTGCTGTGTAGTGTAGTGGTGTGGTGTAGTGGTGTCATGTACACGCGTAAAAATCTCACAAGTTGTTACAGCATTGTTGCCTGGACAATGCTGTAACAACTTGTTGTATGTGAACAACATTGATAAATGAACAACATTGTTCATCATTGTTTCAACAAGTTGTTACAGCTTCATGAAAAACAGCCGTTGTTCACGCATGTTGGAACAACCGAAGAACGTGTTGCTACATCAACCATGTTCACCATTGTTGTAACATTGTTGTTCATCGTTGTTATTTCATCATGCTGTTACAATATGTTGTATCATGTGCGAACAACGTTGTTGACTATAAAAATGTGCTGTTGGAACAACTTGTTCATGACTGTTGATTTATCCGTGAACAAGTTGTTCGAACCATAAGTGAACAACTTGTTCACCGCGAGCAGCACAACATTGTTCACACCTGTTGACAACCGTGAACAAGTTGTGCGTTTTTACGTGTGTAGTGGGGTGGTGTAGAGTCTGGCAACTGTGGTGTAGTAGTCATGTAGTGGTGTGGTGTCATTTAGTGACTACATGTATGATGTAGTGTGTGGTAGTGGTGTAGTGTAATGGTGTGCTGTAATGGTGTGGTGTCATGTACAGTTGTGGTGTAGTAGTGTGGTGTAGTGTGGTGTAATGGTGGTGTAGTGTAATGGTGTGGTGTCATGTACAGTAGTGGTGTAGTAGTGTGGTGTGGTGGTGGTGTAGTGTAATGGTGTGTTGTAATGGTGTGGTGTCATGTACAGTAGACAGTAGTGGTGTAGTGGTGTGGTGTGGTGTGGTGTGGTGTGGTGTGGTGTAGTGTAGTGTAGTGTAGTGTAGTGTAGTGTAGTGTCGTGTCGTGTAGTGTAGTGTAGTGGTGCAGTGTGGCATAGTGTAGTGTAGTGTGGTGTACCATAGTGGTGTAGTGTAGTGGTGTCATGTTGTGTAGAGTTAAGTGTTTAGTACAGTGTAGCAACAAAGTTGATAAAAATTTAATAAACCACCATAAAACAGTCTATTTGGTGTTACTAAAACTGATGATCTATGGCACACCTCAAAACATTGACAAATATGTCTGCATCCCCAAGACTTCAAAACTGAGACCATGGCACAAGATCACTCGACCCCCCAATTTTGTATTCTCCAGCCAATCATATTTCACTGATACAAGTACAACAATATCAATTTCAAAGGTTTAGGAATGCAGATGGTTCACCATTGTTTTGGTGTATTTCATGATGCCCCATGCTTCAGATGACCAGCTTTCACAAACTGAATGTACAGATCAAGATTGACAACCCTGCATGCATAAAACACTTGCTATATTTGTAAATACAGTCAACCCTTGTTATAGATAATATAGAAGACAGCCTCCAGACCATACAGTAGATTGGTGCCCAAAATAGGGATGAGGGTGTCACTCAGACTGCTGTCAAAACCATGACTCGGGTACATAAAATGTATAATTATGCTGAAGTATTTCTTTGTGCCTATGAATGTCTTTATGTGCATGTTACTGTAGGTCAAAATGGTCATGCCGATGTTGTGAAGAGGTTGTTTGCTCATGGTGTAAATTTTGAGAAAATTAGTTTGTGCAAGACTGCTCTTGATAAAAGTATTCGAAGAGGACATTGTGAACTTGCGATTGTACTACGAGAAAAACTTGAAAGTCAAGAAATGGAAACAGGTACGGTATTTAATACCAAAATCAATTCTGCATGGCATAAGGCAAAAAAGACATGTAATGATTTCCACCCAAAGCATTGACAAATCCATCTGCATTCATACTGTAAGCTTTTTTGACTGGAAAACTGAAGAGTGGCAACACTCTTCTATGACTGAGCACATACAGCATTAATATAACATTACACGTTAGTAAAAAAAACCCCACAATATCTGGGTTTCTGGTTTCCTGACCCTACCAAGTTTTTGGGCAGCAAAATTCCAACCAAAATCTTTTTCATGAATTTTTGAGATGCATGGGCCAGAGATGCAGTGTGATTTGCATCTTGGGATAGCAAACATGGTGGCAGAACCTAGTAATGTGCTCAAAATTAGATTTAATATAGATGTACTACCATAATTGATATTTGGTTTTAGAAAGAATATTATCATGCCTTGGCACAAAATAAGAAAAAAATAAATCGGAATAAATTTTTGCAATAAGAATATATATATATATAGAAAAGGTATTCTCATGCTCTGTTACCAAATCTGTATTTTCTGGGTGATAACCCACGGGTTATCTCTTAATTTTGCTAGGAAACATAATTAGTGCGGGTAATAGGGTGGTGCAGGTAATCTGTTGAATTCTTAAGACGACACCATCACAAGGCCCGGTTATTTCATTTTCAGAACGCGCTCGGGTTTCCTTTGGTCCCATAGCCCACACCTGCGATACACTAATGATATATTATTCAAAATGGCTGAATATAAATGAAGGAACACCAAACAAAGAAGAAATACAAGTCAGTCTGGCGTGCTCCCTTGCCCAAACCTATTATTAGCAGCTGCAGCCTGCAGGTTATCCAATGGCCCTAACAAAAAAAAGTCTATAGGTGACCTATAGAGTAGTCTATAGGCCAACCTATAGGATTCTATAGGCTTCTATAGGCAATTGGAACATTTCCTATAGGTGACCAACCTATACAGTAGATCTCTATAGGCACCGAGGGCTTCTATAGGCAATTGGAATGTTTTCTATAGGTTGCCTATAGGCACCTATAGACTTTTTTCATAAGGGGGTGTGGGTAATACACTGATTTATTTTTCCAAAAGTGACATTTTTGTTGCTGTGTGGGTAATACACCGTGCGGGTTATTGCCCAGAAAATACAGTACTTGCTTTCCAATGTCAGAAGCTCTGTATTTTACCCCATTCCTGCCTCAACCAGCAAAAAATGGCCCCTTTTATAGTTTCACTGTCTAATGTCCGACAATTTCACTTGTTAAAGGAAAAACCCTCACACCCCCTAGCCTGGGGTTACTCTGGCAATTTTTAGGTATGGACTGTGTGTTGCAGTGTGACCTAAAATGGTGATTTTCTATACCCTACTGCAGACCAATAACCTACACTGTATACATATATAAAGTCCAACACATTGACATTAAAAATAATAATCATCATTGATTAATAAATAATTATCATTTAATATTAATTAATATTATGATATTATTATTATTATAATAATAATAATAATATATATATATTATTATATTTATATTATTATAATTATTATTATAATATTATTATTATTATATTATTTGTTAATATTAATTAATTACGGTATCATTTTAATTGTATTTCAAAAACTCATTAATAATTAATGAGGAAAGCACAAAGGAAATCAGTACCATGTCCGTGGTTTTATACCTGATAAAACTTCTTGACATCAAAAAGAATACTAATGAACATACAATTTTATAGAAAGAATACTAATGAACATACAATTTTATATAAAGAATACTAATGAACGTAGAATTTTATATAAAGAATACTAATGAACATAACATCCAATAACGAATCGTTTTTGAAGCCATTCAAAACACTCACATCACGCGTTTTATCAGATTTAAAACCACGAGGGCGCAGATCTAAAACACTCGGGCTGCGCCCTTGTGGTTTTAAATCTGATAAAACACTCCTGCTCGTGTTTTAAATATTACTAAAAACATCGCTTTCAAAATGAATTAAACATCCAAGTCATTGCAGTTATTTTATACTAGCCTCCACTGAATGACATGGATTTGAAAAAGTAGTAGTCTGTCCTGTCGTGGATCAGCGCGAGTGTGATTGGCATCCATACCCTATCTTAGACCAAAATAGGCACCCTTATTCCAGACCAAAATAGATAATTTGTATATATCCTATCCCAGGCCCCTGGAGCTCAAAAACCATACCCTGTAGAGTGTAGAGGGGCACACCCATGCCCTTATATATATGAGTACCCAGTAATAAGATAACAAGTGATTAACCACCTTGTACCTGAGCCAGCCAAAAACATCCCCTTTATCGTTTTACTCTGTCTAATGCCAGATGATTTTACCAATTTTACTCATCAAAGAGAGAGCCCTCAGACATCCTAGGCAGCAATGGTTAATATTGTTTTTAGGAAGTTTTTGGTTGGCCATTAATGAAAGTAAATTTGGTGAAACATTTTTATATCAAATTAGTCAAATGTTCCAGCTCAAACCTTGAAAAAACCCACAATAAATGTTCTTTTTGCTGAACTTTATAAATAAATAAAAATGAAAAATTATATTTTAATACTTGTTTTAGGGCAGAGTTTTCTAGGAAAAATGCGTGGTGCTTTTGCTAAGAAACCAAAAAAGAAGGAGGGAAAAGGTATTGAATATAAATATAGTTTTGATAAAGAAATACCGACGTTTCAAGCAGAGCCCTTCATTTTACTCTGATGAAGGGCTCCACTTGAAACGTCAGTATTTCATTATCAAATTTATTCTTTGCAGTTTACCACCTTTTTATAATTATACTTTGTTCTATCAAGAATAGTTTTGATAAAGAAATATTGACGTTTCAAACAGAGCCCTTCATTTTCACATTTTGCTCTGATGAAGGGCTCCACTTGAAACGTCAGTATTTCATTATCAAATTTATTCTTGGCAGTTTACCACCTTTTTACTTTGCTCTATCAAGAATAGTTTTGATAATGAAATACTGACGTTTTAAGCACAGCCCTTCATTTTCACATTTTGACTCTGATGAAGGGCTCTGCCAGTATTTCATTAATATTAAAACTATTCTCAGCAGTTTACCACCTTTTCACTTTGCTCTATCACAAAACGTCTTTGGTCCCTGTATTAAAACTAAGGTAGATATTTAACATATTTTCTGGAGGAGAAATAATAAATATGAAACACCCTTTTCCCCACGTGCCTGGAATATGCTGGTTTTTAACAGGGTGTGTACAAGCCGTAGTCAGCCTCTACGATAGACAAGTTGGCGTAAAATAAAAGGTTAATATGTTGTACTTACCCATTTTGTGAAATATGAAGTCCCCACTATTAATTCAGTAAGAGAATGTACACCACATTTGACCAAGACATTTGAACCACACGTGCACGGCTGACGCAGCCATATTTGAATTTTGCAAGCCACTGGAGCCAGCAACGATGCAGCGGTTACGTTTGCACTACATAGGTGCTACTTAGTGTAGCCCAAGCAGAGAGAGTACGGCAGACGGCAGAATGTTTGTTGTTTAGTTGGTTGGTTGATTTGTTTGTTTGTTTGTTGGATGATCTGTTTGGTTTGTTTTTTTTATGATTTGTTTGTTTGTTGCTTGGTTTGTTGTTTGGTTGGTTTGTTTGTTGCTTGGTTGGTTTGTTTGTTTTGTTTGTTGCTTGGTTTGTTTGTTTGGTTGTTTGTTTGTTTGGTTTGTTTGGTTGGTTGTTTGTTGCTTGGTTTGTTTGTTGCTTGGTTTGTTTGGTTGTTTGTTTGGTCGTTGTTTGTTTGTTTGTTTGTTTGTTTGTTTGTTGGGTTGGTTTGTTTGGTTGTTTGTTTGTTTGTTTGTTTGGTTTTTGTTTGTTTGTTTGTTTGTTTGTTTGTTTGGTTTTTGTTTGTTTGTTTGTTTGTTTGTTTGTTTGTTTGTTTGTTTGTTTGTTTGGTTTTTGTTTGTTTGTTTGTTTGTTTGGTTGGTTTGGTTGGTTTGGTTTGGTTGGTTGGTTTGGTTAGTTGGTTTGGTTGGTTGGTTTGGCTAGTTGGTTTGGTTAGTTGGTTGGTTGTTTATTGCTTGGTTTGTCGGTTAAAATTGGATAAAATGTCATGAAAGTTTCCTTGTGTTGGAAACATAATTGAAAAAATGCTTGATTGCTCTCATTATTACACCTTATATAACCGATACAGTACGTCCCCGCATATAAGAAACCGACTTTTTTGAAACCAGGCTGTTCAGTTTCTTATCCGCAAAGGAGGAAATATTCTTTCTACCAGCAGGCTGTAGTTTCTAATATGTCGGTTTCTTATATGCGGGCACGTACTGTATTCAAGCAATCCGGTATGGTGCAACTTAAACTGGGGTCTCAATAACCCGCTGGCGGAGGTATACAGTCTCTAAGTGCCCTCTTGTTCAGACTGGGTGACACAAGCTGTAAGCGCGCTGCCTCTCACCACTGAAGTTAAAGGGTATAGGCAGTAAAACGTAAGTTTGTCTCTTTTGAAAGAACTCGTCAAATGGTATAAGAAGACCTTTTACAATTTTTCCGTATCTGTTTTGGTTTTGGAAATATTTCGACCCAAAGACAGCGTGCTGTCATATGCATGTGACATCATAAGCAGGGTAAAGTGAAATTTTTATCTTGCCAACCTTATGACATTAAGAGATAGAAACTTGATTTTGTTGCGCTATTTCCATTTTAAATTGACCCACAACATTTAAAAAGCCTTCCGTGGAAATTTGGTCACCCACGTGCTTGTGACGTCACCAATTTCCTAGTTAATTAGACCCGATGTTACAAGAAGATGGCGGACAGCACGCTGTCTTTGGTCGAAATATTTCAAAACACAAGAAAGATAGAGAAAAATTGTAAAAGGTCTTCTTATACCATTTGACGAGTTCTTTCAAACGAGACAAACTTAATTTTTATTGCCAATAAGTGCTTATAAACTCAAATATGATATTACCGCATTAATTTTATTCTATTTAATGCCAAAATATTTTTTTGATTTGAACTTTTATTTGTTGTTATATTGAGGTTTGTATTTCCAAAATGGTAATGAGGATGACGTCTATGTAGGCATAATTTGCATACGCAGTGTTCTGTTACAGCAGAAATATTACCCAATTCACATGTTAATGGAATACTTGAATAGTATATTCTATATTTTATCAATTTTTTCATTAAAATCTTCAAGCGATTTATCGTAAGAAAAGAAAAAAACACACACAAATGCCTACATTGACGTCATCCTCGTTAACATTTTGGAAATACAAACCTCGATATAATGCACCAGTCAATATAAACCCCCGCACCCCCCCCCCCCGGCCGGGACATAGCGGGGCATTTGACTTGCACACAGGTCAAATATCGTCTAATGCCCCGCATCCCAGGGCAGTTTCTTTATTCTAATAGCATAAAAAGCCCCGGTCAAATGCCCCCGCCCTTTAAAACACAAAACAACATTTAAAACAACATTTTAATGAAAACTGTTTTAGCTTTTCATGAAAGGGCTCTGGGGACGAGAATGGAGACAGTCCGGAAATTTCCATACCAGTCTTTTCTCCGTCAGGGTAAAATGCCCCGGTCCTGTCCCCTGCTGATTGTTTGTATACAGTACAAAAGCAGTAAAATACCCCGGTATGCGCGGAGTTTTCCCTATCAAATCACAGGAAATTCCCCGGTAATGCCCCGCTATGTCCCGGCCGGGGGGGGGTGCGGGGGTTTATATTGACTGGTGCATAACAACAAATTGAAGTTCAAGTCAGAAAATATTTTGGCATTGGACTATTCACGTTACATAGAATCCGTATCAGTAATATCTTATTTGAGTTTATAGGCACTTTAAGCCCTAAATAAAGACTATTATTATTATTATTATTATTAATGGATTAGTACTCGAATGGGCGACTTCATGCGGTAGTGTTGTTGATTCTCTCAGTCCTAGATAAAGCATTTTTCTTCTGGCAGCAAAATCCAAAAATAAATATTTCCTGCTAAACTAAATTAATGATTTCCTGCCTGAAATAATTTTTCAATTTTATAAGTTGTGATACCACCAGACTTGCAAGTTTGTATCTCAAAACCATAATTTATCTGAATGTGGTATCTATTTAACAAATAGATTCCATTTTGCCGTTGTCTGTTCAGTTATAGATGCACAGATGACGTCACAACGTGGTAAGAACAAGAAAGTGGCCCACGAGACGCAGTCGAGTCACTGATGTTCTTACCACGTTGTGACGTCTTCTGTGCATTTATAACTGAACAGACAACAAAAAAATGGAATCTATTTGTTTTATACAATACAAAAACTTAAAAGGTTTTTATAAAAACCCTGTCGGGTTTTGGGGCATGAAGAAAGAAAAAAACGAGTCAGCTGACGTGATCCATGTGTCTGTCCTCTATAATAGATCATGGGCAACAACCAATGAAAACACGCATAGCAACAAGGGTATTGTATAAATATACTTTGAAATAGCGAACTTTTTCAATTGAGTACTACGTAATACAAGTACTAGCGTCAAACATCCAATTGCTGAAACAGTTGAATAAGATAAAAGCAGCTTGCATTCTTGCAAATGCACAATGACAGCTGCAGCCTGCAACAGCAACACTATACTGAAATGATAAATATTTCATTGTTTTCTAAAACAAATCGTTGCGTCATTTGCGCAAGGATATACAAAACTTAGACAGGTTAAGGTCATGTAATAAACCTTCAAAACACTTTCGAATTGTTTACAAATCGCCGCTGGGTTTGGCAAGAATATAGAAAGATGAGTCATCGAATATGAAACTTGATATTCGATCAAAAGTGATGCCCATCAAAATTGTGTGATTGTGTGACCGTGACGCTTTTCGATTTTTTGAAGAATAGGAAATTTATCTTTAAACTTTGACTTGAATTAAAAAAACTGACAAATATTTCCTGCAAGATACAAAAAATCTCCTGCGAACAACATTTACAAAAAAATTCCTGGCAGCGGCGCTGCCGGACATTTTCCAGCACTGGATTCTCTCCTGTGCTTCGAGCGTTTTTCACTGGGTCTCCAGTTTTCCTCTCTCCGTAAAATCAACACCATCAGGGATTTGATTTAGATTTAATAACTTTATTGCCTATAGCAACTGGTAGTCAAACAGGGAGAAATGCCCCCAATTGAACGTGACTACCATGATGTAGGTGTTGAATTTACGGAGGGAGGAAAACCGGAGAACCCGGCGAAAAACCCTCGAAGCACACGAGAGATCAACTACAACTCTACTCACATGAGTTCCAAGCTCGACAACGGAGCCATTCCCAAGCGGTCACCCATCCAAGTACTAACCTCATCTACACGCGTAAAAACGCACAAATTGTTCACGGTTGTTAACGGGCGTGAACAATGTTGTGATGCACCCCGTGAACAATGTTGCGCTGCACCCCGTGAACAAGTTGTCAACAAGTTGTTCACTTATAGTTCTAACAACTTGTTCACGGATAAATCAACAGTCATGAACAAGTTGTTCTGACAGCACATTTTTCTAGCCAACAACGTTGTTCGCACATGATACAACATGTTGTAACAGCATGATGAAGTTACAAGGCTGAACAACAATGTTACAACAATTATGAACATGACTGGCTTAGATTTAGATTTAATAACTTTATTGCCTATAGCAACTGGTGGTCATACAGAGCGAAATGGCCCAATTGAACATGATTACCATGATGTAAGTGTTGGTTTTGCGGAGGGAGGAAAACCGGAGAACCCAGCGAAAAACCCTCGAAGCACAGGAGAGATCAACTACAACTCTACTCACATTAGTTTCCAGCTCGACAACGGGGTCATTCCCAAGCGGTCACCCATCCAAGTACTAACCCCGTCTAACCGGGCTTAACTTTTGGCGAGAGGCAGCGCGCTAACAGCACACGCCACCCGTGCTCATTGTGTATCATTGTTTCAACATGCGTGGACAACTGCTGTTGTTTCATGAAGCTGTAACAACATGATGAAACAATGATGAACAATATTGTTAATTCATCAAGGTTGTTCACACATGATAACAACGTTGTTATGCTGTAACAACTTGTGAGATTTTTACGCGTGTAATCGGGCTTAACTTTTGGTGTGAGGCAGCACCCTAACAGCACACGCCACCCGTGTTCCCCAAGGCGCTCACCCCTTGCTTAGGGTAGTAGGCAAACTCCAACTCAACTCAACTAAAGCCAACTCTTTTTTCACAGGTGACCATTTTGCGAGGTTACCAGCCAAAGAACCCACCATTGACGACCTCAGCTCGCTGGCGAGACAAGACATTTGCAAGAAACTAGACATAATCGATGACCTTGGCGGAGATTTTCGAAGGTTGGCCGCCCATTTTGGCATGCCTAGTGACGATATTGACTTGATTTCGCAGCACGAAAATGCTACACATAGAGTTCTAAGATGGGCCGAACGAAATCCCGGAAACACCACTTCTATATTACGACAGATATTGCTCACCATGGGACGTTTAGATTGTGTAGAAATATTAGATAAAGATTCAAAATAAAATCTATATAATAAAGTTTGAACTCTCTGAATGGAGTGGAGTGAAGTGAAGGAGTGGAGTGAAGTGAAGGAGTGGGGTGGAGGAGTGAAGTGGAGGAGTGAAGTGGAGGAGTGGAGTCAAGTGGAGTCAAGTGGAGTGAAGGAGTGGAGTGAAGTGGAGGAGTGAAGTGGAGGAGTGGAGTGAAGTGGAGTGAAGTGGAGTGAAGGAGTGGAGTGAAGTGGAGGAGTGAAGTGAAGGAGTGGGATGAAGTGGAGGAGTGGAGTGAAGTGGAGTCAAGTGGAGTGAAGGAGTGGAGTGAAGTGGAGGAGTAAAGTGGAGGAGTGAAGTGGAGGAGTGGAGTGAAGTGGAGTGAAGGAGTGGGGTGAAGTGAAGGAGTGGGATGAAGTGGAGGAGTGGAGTGAAGTGGAGTGAAGTGGAGTGAAGTGAAGTGGAGTGAAGGAGTGGAGTGGAGTGGAGGAGTGAAGTGGAGTGAAGGAGTGGAGTAGAGTAGAGTGGAGTGAAGTGAAAGTGAAAGTGAAGTGAAGTAAAGTAGTAAAGTTAAAAAAAAAGTAAATGTTTCTCGATCGAACTTTTCCAAACAAGGCGAATGAGGTACAATTTGTTATTCATTTCCAGCAAAATTCCACGTATTAAATTTGCCATATTTAAAGTCGACTAAAATTCGTCCTAGACGTTGCGACTGAAATTTTTTCCCAAGAAAGTTGTGAACGAGCAAGTTGATAATGAACTTTTCCCACCAAAAATGCGCAGTTGCTCGTCCTCGATCCAGAACTCCGTAGTGTTAAATAAATACCGCTTATAATTAATCGGATTGCTGGCTTGCTGTACAGTCAATTCTCGCCTTGCGGACACCCCGCTATTACGGACACCGCGCTATTATTAAGGACAGGAGCTAAATCCCCGGCCAAACTACTAAGAAATGTATGGAAATAACTCCGCTATTACGGACTCCCGCTATTACGGAATTGCGAACATTTAATGTGGTCCCAAACAAACATTTTTATTGTTTAAAAGCCCCGTTTACACGCCCAAAATTTAAGCGGGATCTGAGCCACATCTGACTTTAAGCGGGTTTATAATGTCCGTGTAAACAGATCGGCGTAAATTAATCGCGATTAGTTTGGACCACCTCAAGGACCGCTTAACTTAAGCGTGCTTAAATTTTGGCCGTGTAAATAGGGCTTTAGTCTCGTTACAACGGACACCTTGGACGTATTGAACGACATAGGGGGCTTTCCATTTACACGGTTAGACCGGTCAGTCTGGTTAAATGGAACACGATTCGTTTGAGACCTGGGATGGTCTGACTGGAAAATTTGGTCCTAATCGAAAGCAAGTCCATTCTGGCCGGACTGATCGGTCTAACCTTGTCAATTGGAAAGCGCCCATATTTATATATTCTTCTGTTTGTCATCATTTTTGTGGACAAAAATGGCAAAGACAAGACATTTCACGTCCATGTTACAGTTGAAATTTTTGGTTTGTAATTTGACTTGTATTGTACAATTATGTATCACAGTAAATGTTAACTAGGAATTAAAAGAAACTGGACATTTTAAGAGAAAAGAGCAGTAATACACTGTAGTGACATTTTACAACCTGAAATCGGGTCATTTTCATCGCATCCCGCTATCGCTATTACGGACACCAAATGACGGTCCCCAGGGTGTCCGCTATAACGAGAGTTGACTGTATTTGGTTACCAATAAGTGGAGCTGATGTGGAGCTGAATTAACTTTATGTGACTTTATGGAACAATTAGGATAGTGGTAAAATTGCAATCCATTTCATAAAATATGTGATCACATATACGGAAAGAAATCAAAGAATAAAAGGAAATGTACTTGTAAAGTTATACGGAATGAACAGTTGATTTCATATTACTTTACCGGGATGTGTTGCGAAGTTTGTCGAGAAGTTCATTCAGAACTGGGACACTACGTTGTCTAAGAGAATGTCAATTATCCAATCAAATTGGACTTTGATTCAGAGTTCGCAATTTCATTCGATAATTGACAACCATGGCTATACAACGTACTTGGCAATTTCTGAACGAATTTGCCTGGTAATATCCCAACCAGGAACTACGAAACTTGCCAACGAATTTCCAGCAAACTTCACAACAAACTTCGAACAAACTTTGCAACTTGCCAACGAACTTCCAACAAACTTCTCAACGAACTTCCAACAAACTTCTCAAACTCATTAATAATTCATGAGCTAATTAGCCAATCAGAGAATAATTTTCAATGTCCTCTCGTGTTTGACAAACATTCGAAAACAATAAAAATCACTCGGGTAACGGCCTCGTGATTTTCATTATTCTCTCATGTTTTACAAACACTCGAGAACAATGAAAATTACTCGGTTAACGGTCTCGAGATTTTCATTGTTCTCTCTAGTTTGTAACCCCTAGAGCGAACTCAGTGTAAACATGCCCTAAGTCAATCTATCAGCTTGCTTGCGAGCCCATAGTAATTTGGCCTGCGGTATATATCGCTTTTGTTTGAATTACACGAAGTATGGAAGCTTGGCAATGTTCAGTCAGTGCTTCTATGTTTCATATATATATATATATTCACCGTGAAAGTGATGAAACAGCTTTATTATTGATTGTTTTAGTCCTGCTAAAAGTAGTGCAACCACCGTATTTTCGAAGAAATTATTTGGTCCTCAGTGTAGGATCCAAGAAACGTTGGAACTATTTCTATGCTTCATAACGAACTTCAAAACTTCATAACGAACTTCAAAACTTCATAACGAACTTCGCAACTCACTTCGCAAATTCCTAACGAACTTTGCAACTTTCTAACGAACTTCCAACAAACTTTGCAACTTCCCAACAAACTTCGCAACTTCCCAATAAACTTCGCAACTTCCCAACAAACTTCGCAACTTCCCAACAAACTTCGCAACTTCCCAACAAACTTCGCAACTTCCCAACAAACTTCGCAACTTCCCAACAAACTTCGCAACTTCCCAACAAACTTCGCAACTTCCCAACAAACTTCGCAACTTCCCAACAAACTTCGCAACTTCCCAGCAAACTTCGCAACTTCCCAACAAAAACGCACAAATTGTTCACGGTTGTTAACGGGCGTGAACAATGTTGTGCTGCACCCCGTGAACAATGTTGCGCTGCACCCCGTGAACAAGTTGTTCACTTATAGTTCGAACAACTTGTTCACGGATAAATCAACAGTCATGAACAAGTTGTTCTAACAGCACATTTTTCTAGCCAACAACGTTGTTCGCACATGATACAACATGTTGTAACAGCATGATGAAGTTACAAGGCTGAACAACAATGTTACAACAATTATGAACATGACTGGTTTAGATTTAGATTTAATAACTTTATTGCCTATAGCAACTGGTGGTCATACAGAGCGAAATGCCCCAATTGAACATGATTACCATGATGTAAGTGTTGGTTTTGCGGAGGGAGGAAAACCGGAGAACCCGGCGAAAAACCCTCGAAGCACAGGAGAGATCAACTACAACTCTACTCACATTAGTTTCCAGCTCGACAACGGGGTCATTCCCAAGCGGTCACCCATCCAAGTACTAACCCCGTCTAACCGGGCTTAACTTTTTGTGAGAGGCAGCGCGCTAACAGCACACGCCACCCGTGCTCATTGTGTATCATTGTTTCAACATGCGTGGACAACTGCTGTTGTTTCATGAAGCTGTAACAACATGATGAAACAATGATGAACAATATTGTTAATTCATCAAGGTTGTTCACACACGTTGTTATGCTGTAACAACTTGTGAGATTTTTACGCGTGTAATCGGGCTTAACTTTTGGTGTGAGGCAGCACCCTAACAGCACACGCCACCCGTGTTCCCCAAGGCGCTCACCCCTTGCTTAGAGTAGTAGGCAAACTCCAACTCAACTCAACTAAAGCCAACTCTTTTTTCACAGGTGACCATTTTCCGAGGTTACCAGCCAAAGAACCCACCATTGACGACCTCAGCTCGCTTGCGAGACAAGACATTTGCAAGAAACTAGACATAATCGATGACCTTGGCGGAGATTTTCGAAGGTTGGCCGCCCATTTTGGCATGCCTAGTGACGATATTGACTTGATTTCGCAGCACGAAAATGCTACACATAGAGTTCTAAGATGGGCCGAACGAAATCCCGGAAACACCACTTCTATATTACGACAGATATTGCTCACCATGGGACGTTTAGACTGTGTAGAAATATTAGATAAAGATTCAAAATAAAATCTATATAATAAAGTTTGAACTCTCTGAATGGAGTGGAGTGGAGTGGATGAGTGGAGTGGAGTGAAGTGAAGGAGTGGGGTGAAGTGGAGGAGTGAAGTGGAGGAGTGGAGTGAAGTGGAGTCAAGTGGAGTGGAGTCAAGTGGAGTGAAGGAGTGGAGTGAAGTGAAGGAGTGGAGTGAAGTGGAGGAGTGAAGTGGAGGAGTGAAGTGGAGGAGTGAAGTGGAGGAGTGAAGTGGAGGAGTGGAGTGAAGTGGAGTGAAGGAGTGGGGTGAAGTGGAGGAGTGAAGTGAAGGAGTGGGATGAAGTGGAGGAGTGGAGTGAAGGAGTGGAGTGGAGTGGAGGAGTGAAGTGGAGTGAAGGAGTGGAGTAGAGTAGAGTGGAGTGAAGTGAAAGTGAAAGTGAAAGTGAAGCGAAGTGAAGTAAAGTAGTAAAGTTAAAAAAAAAGTAAATGTTTCTCGATCGAACTTTTCCAAACAAGGCGAATGAGGTACAATTTGTTATTCATTTCCAGCAAAATTCCACGTATTAAATTTGCCATATTTAAAGTCGACTAAAATTCGTCCTAGACGTTGCGACTGAAATTTTTTCCCAAGAAAGTTGTGAACGAGCAAGTTGATAATGAACTTTTCCCACCAAAAATGCGCAGTTGCTCGTCCTCGATCCAGAACTCCGTAGTGTTAAATAAATACCGCTTATAATTAATCGGATTGCTGGCTTGCTGTACAGTCAATTCTCGCCTTGCGGACACCCCGCTATTACGGACACCGCGCTATTATTAAGAACAGGAGCTAAATCCCCGGCCAAACTACTAAGAAATGTATGGAAATAACTCCGCTATTACGGACTCCCGCTATTACGGAATTGCGAACATTTAATGTGGTCCCAAACAAACATTTTTATTGTTTAAAAGCCCCGTTTATACACGGCCAAAATTTAAGCGGGATCTGAGCCACATCTGACTTTAAGCGGGCTTAAAATGTCCGTGTAAACAGATCGGCGTAAATTAATCGCGATTAGTTTGCACTACCTCAAGAAGGTGGATTAAACTGAGCACGATCAGTTAATCGCGCTTAACTTGGCCGTGTAAACGCAACGGGATTGAAAAACGCTTGCTATTAATACGTTGTTATTAATACGATAAAATGCATTTTTTTGCCCTGCTGTAGAAGCTTCCATCTCGCTATTCTTTGTTCCTTTGTTTGTTTTAGCTATTACTCTTTCTCGTGTACCGCTTAACTTAAGCGTGCTTAAATTTTGGCCGTGTAAATAGGGCTTTAGTCTCGTTACAACGGACACCTTGGACGTATTGAACGACATAGGGGGCTTTCCATTTACACGGTTAGACCGGTCAGCTGTCCGGTTAAATGGAACACGATTCGTTTGAGACCTGGGATGGTCTGACTGGAAAATTTGGTCCTAATCGAAAGCAAGTCCATTCTGGCCGGACTGATCGGTCTAACCTTGTCAATTGGAAAGCGCCCATCTTTATATATTCTTCTGTTTGTCATCATTTTTGTGGACAAAAATGGCAAAGACAAGACATTTCACATCCATGTTACAGTTGAAATTTTTGGTTTGTAATTTGACTTGTATTGTACAATTATGTATCACAGTAAATGTTAACTAGGAATTAAAAGAAACTGGACATTTTAAGAGAAAAGAGCAGTAATACACTGTAGTGACATTTTACAACCTGAAATCGGGTCATTTTCATCGCATCCCGCTATTGCGGACTCTCGTTATTACGGACACCAAATGACGGTCCCCAGGGTGTCCGCTACAACGAGAGTTGACTGTATTTGGTTACCAATAAGTGGAGCTGAATTAACTTTATGAGACTTTATGGAACAATTAGGATAGTGGTAAAATTGCAATCCATTTCATAAATATGTGATCACATATACGGAAAGAAATCAAAGAATAAAAGGAAATGTACTGGTAAAGTTATATGGAATGAACAGTTGATTTCATATTACTTTACCGGGATGTGTTGCGAAGTTTGTCGAGAAGTTCATTCAGAACTGGGACACTACGTTGTCTAAGAGAATGTCAATTATCCAATCAAATTGGACTCTGATTCAGAGTTCGCAATTTCATTCGATAATTGACAACCATGGCTATACAACGTACTTGGCAATTTCTGAACGAATTTGCCTGGTAATATCCCAACCAGGAACTACGAAACTTGCCAACGAATTTCCAGCAAACTTCACAACAAACTTCGAACAAACTTTGCAACTTGCCAACGAACTTCCAACAAACTTCTCAACAAACTTCCAACAAACTTCTCAAACTCATTAATAATAATTCACGAGCTAATAAGCCAATCAGAGAACAATGAAAATTACTCGCTTAACGGTCTCGTGATTTTCATTGTTCTCTCTAGTTTGTAACCCCTAGAGCGAACTCAGTGTAAACATGCCCTAAGTCAATCTATCAGCTTGCTTGCGAGCCCATAGTAATTTGGCCTGCGGTATATATCGCTTTTGTTTGAATTACACGAAGTATGGAAGCTTGGCAATGTTCAGTCAGTGCTTCTATGTTTTATATATATATATATATATATATATTCACCGTGAAAGTGATGAAACAGCTTTATTATTGATTGTTTTAGTCCTGCTAAAAGTAGTGCAACCACCGTATTTTCGAAGAAATTATTTGGTCCTTAGTGTAGGATCCAAGAAACGTTGGAACTATTTCTATGCTTCATAACGAACTTCAAAACTTCATAACGAACTTCAAAACTTCATAACGAACTTCGCAACTCACTTCGCAAATTCCTAACGAACTTTGCAACTTTCTAACGAACTTCCAACAAACTTTGTAGCTTCCCAACAAACTTCGCAACTTCCCAACAAAACTTCGCAACTTCCCAACAAACTTCGCAACTTCCCAACAAACTTCGCAACTTCCCAACAAACTTCGCAACTTCCCAGCAAACTTCGCAACTTCCCAACAAACTTCGCAACTTCCCAACAAACTTCGCAACTTCCCAACAAACTTCGCAACTTCCCAGCAAACTTCGCAACTTCCCAGCAAACTTCGCAACTTCCCAACAAACTTCGCAACTTCCCAACAAACTTCGCAACTTCCCAGCAAACTTCGCAACTTCCCAACAAACTTCGCAACTTCCCAACAAACTTCGCAACCTCCCACCAAACGTCGCAACTTCCCACCAAACGTCGCAACTTCCCACCAAACGTCGCAACTTCCCACCAAACGTCGCAACTTCCCACCAAACGTCGCAACTTCCCAGCAAACTTCGCAACTTCCCAGCAAACTTCGCAACTTCCCAACAAACGTCGCAACTTCCCAACAAACTTCGCAACTTCCCAGCAAACTTCGCAACTTCCCAGCAAACTTCGCAACTTCCCAGCAAACTTCGCAACTTCCCAACAAACGTCGCAACTTTGCAACTTCCCAATAAACTTCGCAACTTCCCAACAAACTTCGCAACTTTGCAACTGCCCAACAAACTTCGCAACTTCCCGGCAAAATTCGCAATGAACTTAGTACTCCACGGCAAAGTAATATGAAATCAACTGTAAACTCATTCTACCAATTATATTTACAAATAAATTAAACAAAGATAATAACGTATCTTGCATTTGGTTCCTAACCAAAAGAGAACGAAGGATTCTGTGGAACTCCGCAATACTGACCAAGAAAACGCAGCACGTCTTGACATTCGGGACTGTGGGATACCTGAAAGAAAACGGTTACTGCGTCAACAAAACTTTCAAAAACTTGGGGTTAGGCGTTATAATTGATTAGCCTGCGTTGCTGGCGCTATTAGGGGGTTCGGGCGCGGGCGGTAGGCGGGCAACGGGAAATACCGCCTGCCCCAATCTCGTTCCCAGAGCCCCACGTTCCCCACCCGTGAAACGAGAGACTCTGGGATAATCCGTTTCAAATCACAGGATTCTTGTTATTCCGGTTGAGGTACGCATGCGTAAATATCCGAGCGGAATCTAGATAGTATGTTCTCCTTGTTTGACTTTTCCCCAAACAAGTCAATGGGGTTGCTGGCGAAGCTTGAATTACAGCATCTACACACATACGGCGAAGATATCGATCGCGGCAACGTCTTCACTGGAGTCTTGTCGTCCGACATCTTTGTTATTTTGGTTTTATTAATTCTACTTCCGGTCACTTCAGACCAACTCATGCTCACTATTCAGCCAATAACGTAACGATTTGAAACGGATTATCCCAGAGTCTCTCGTTTCCCGGGTGGGGAACGTGGGCTCTGGGAACGAGCTTGCGCCTGCCCAAAAAACCATGTGTTTTTGAATTGTCCGTTCGCTGGGTGACGGAGAATTCTGATTGGTCAGAATATTGATTCTGATTGACGGCAAATTAGTGTTAGGTCTTCCGCGTCGTTCTCTATTAAGTCGGGTTTTATAAAATTCAAAAACACATGGTGTTTGGGCAGGCGGTATTTCCCGTTGCCCGCCTACCACGCAGGCTATAATTGATGAATATATATTGAAATAAATGAAACATGAGGGGACCAAGCATCCTTCTTCAATATATAGTTTTCGCTGGGCGCAAAGGATTATCGTAAAACGTAAATACCGTGATCTTTCTTGCTACGGTGGACACTCTTACCTTGGTTGCCATGACAAACTTATTCCAGGCTTCTTTATTGGCCGCCTTGCCAGGTCTCTTGAACTCGACTTTGTTTCGCAAAACAGGATAACCTAAAAGGCAAGAGAGGTTTACTATAAGCTCCTGACTAAATATCATACACGAAAAGTAGCTTTGACTAACGATGGCGGCACCGTGATGCAATACGATCACAACCTGTTTATTAAACGCTTTAATAATATTAACGTGACGTAACGTGACATGACATGAGGTGACGTGCATGAGGTGACATGAGGTCACGTGATACGACATCAGATGACGTGACATGACGTAACATGACATGAGATGAAATAACGTGACATGAGATGAGATGACATGAGCTGACGTAAAACGATATAACATGACATGAGCTGGCGTGACATGACATGAGATGAATATGAGATGACGTAACATGAGATGACATGAGCTGACGTGACATGACATAACATGACATGACGTGACATCATTGACACGACATAACATAACGTCACATGGCATGGCATGACATGAGATGAGATGAGATGACGTGACATGGCATAACATAACATAACGTCGCAAGACATGTCATTACTTAAGATAACAAGACATGAGATAACATGACATGAGATAACATAACATAACGTCACATGACATGAGATGACGTGACATGAGATGACGTGACATGAGATAACGTGACTTCAGATAGCACGACATGAAATGACGTGACATGAGATAACATGACATGACATGACATGACATAACATAACATAACATAACATAACATAACATAACATAACATAACATAACATAACATAACATAACATAACGTAACGTCACATGACATGACATGACATGACGTGACATGAGATGATGTGACTTGAGATAGCATGACATGAAATGACGAGACATGAGATAACATGACATGACGTGACATGTGATGACGTGACATGAGATATCATGACATGAAATGACGTGACATGAGATAACATGACACGAGATGACGTGACATCAGATGACGTGACATGAGATAACATGACATGAGATATCGTGACATGAAATGACGTGACAGGAGATAACATGACACGAGATGACGTGACATGAGATGACGTGACATGAGATAACGTGACACGAGGTGACGTGACATGAGATGACGTGACATGAGATAACGTGACACGAGATAACGTGACACGAGATGACATAACGTCACATGACATGACTACAATGCTATTTGGTTGGTATTCAACTTGCGATTCAAATCTTTCAAACTTCTGCTCCTACTAACCTGTGATCACACAAGGCAATGATTGGATATTGGTGCTGGGAGAGACCAAAGACGCTTCGTAAGTATCGCGTTCGTCCACAGGAAGAACTTGTTCAACCTATAGGACAATAAAACAATATTATAAACTGCACCACAACAAAAAAACCCACCAGATAATACAGGCCATGTCCACACCAATCCGTTTTCAAACGAAAACGGAGACCTCGTATCGAAAACGTATCAAAAGCTTCCCGTCCACACTATCGTTTTCGAATCGTTTTCGCCGTTTAGTAAAACGCTAAAAAGATCTACAGGGGTATGAATGAATAGTTCTAGGTGACTGAAACCAAGATAACATAATCGCGACATCATCGTTTTCCAAAAGCTTCGTTTTTGCCATCCACACTGATGCAGAAAAACGGCGTCTTCGAATGTCTCCACTCTGGAGAGGCCTAACCGTATCAAAAAGTCTCCGTTTTCGTTTGAAAACGGATTAGTGTGGACATGGCCAAAGATAATAGTCAAAACAGAGTGAGACTAAAAAGAAGAGAAAATAGCGAAGCCGAGTAAATTTTAACGAGAGTTTCAAAAAGTAGAGTGCTGCGTAGGCAGTGTGTTAGACCCTGTTTACATGAAGCGGATTGAGTGTTGAAGTCAAATCTCGCATGTTGTTCCCCCTTGTTGTGTTTACATGGAGAAGATTGAAAGTTTTCGATCTGATCGAAACGAATGACTGAAGTCAATCCACGCAGTGGAGTGGACTGACTTGAGATTCAAGCAAGGATCGACTTGAATGTCTCCAATCGGATTCATGTAAACACGATTTGACTTGAAAATGACTTGATACGCATGAGTGAAGTTGCTGCGTGTCGTGCTAAATGGCAGACATTGAGGGAAGCACAGAAAATAGTGTTCCAAAACCGAGAACAATGTTCCAAGCAGATCGAATTCTCCATGTAAACATGTGCCCGGATTGACTTCACTCGATCCGATTGGACTGTCGATCCGCTTCAGTATACACAGGGCCTTAGATAGAGAAAAGTAAAAAGGTGGTAAACTGTCCAGACTTCTGACAAAGGGCTCCCGATCGAAACGTCAGTATTTTGTTATCAAAACTAATTTCGGCAGTCTACCACCTTTTCACTTTGCTCTATCCAAACACTGCCTACGCAACACTCTACTAATGTTTTTCAATATTTACTGCTCCCTATTAAATAATAGAATTACTTTTTGATCCATGGAAACGGCCAACACCCATTCTTTGACTTCTTCTCGCTTGTCTTCCTGAAATGAATGTAGAAACATACATTCAAACTTCATTTTTCGTTTCTTATTGGTCAATATACTCCAGTTAATTCGCAATGTCTGCCAGCTGTGGTGTCATCGTCATCAGTCTAATTTTTACGTGTTTGTTTGTTTGTTTGTTTGTTTGTTTGTTTGTTTGTTTGTCTGTCTGTCTGTCTGTCTGTCTGTCTGTCTGTCTGTCTGTCTGTCTGTCTGTCTGTCTGTCTGTCTGTCTGTCTGTCTGTCTGTCTGTCTGTCTGTCTGTCTGTCTGTATCTGTCCGTCCGGCCATCCGTCCGTCCGTCTATATGTCTGTCTATTCGTGTCTGTCCATTTGTGTGTCTGTCCATTTCTGTGTCTATTTATTTGTCTGTCTATTTATTTGTCTGTCTATTTATTTGTCTGACTGTTTATTTGCTTGTATATTTATTTGTCTGTATATTTATTTGTCTGTCTATTTATTTGTCTGACTGTTTATTTGTCTGATTGTTTATTTGTCTGACTGTTTATTTGTCTGTATATTTATTTGTCTGTATACTTATTTGTCTGTATATTTATTTGTCTGTATATTTATTTTTCTGTTTACAACAGAATGACAACAGAGTGGCAACAGAGTGACAACAGAATGAGAACAGAGTGGCAACAGAATGGCAACAGAATGACAACAGAGTGGCAACAGAATGACAACAGAGTGGCAACAGAATGACAACAGAGTGGTAACAGAATGGCAACAGAGTGGCAACAGAATGACAACAGAATGACAACAGAGTGGCAACAGAATGACAACAGAGTGGTAACAGAATGGCAACAGAGTGACAACAGAATGACAACAGAGTGGTAACAGAATGGCAACAGAGTGGCAACAGAATGACAACAGAGTGGCAACAGAATGACAACAGAGTGGCAACAGAGTGGCAACAGAATGACAACAGAGTGGTAACAGAATGGCAACAGAGTGGCAACAGAATGACAACAGAGTGGCAACAGAATGACAACAGAATGGCAACAGAGTGACAACAGAATGACAACAGAATGGCAACAGAGTGGCAACAGAATGACAACAGAATGGCAACAGAGTGACAACAGAATGACAACACAATGGCAACAGAGTGGCAACAGAATGACAACAGAGTGGCAACAGAATGACAACAGAGTGGCAACAGAATGACAACAGAGTGGCAACAGAATGACAACAGAGTGGCAACAGAATGACAACAGAGTGGTAACAGAATGACAACAGAACGACAACAGACTGGCAACAGAGTGGCAACAGAACGACAACAGACTGGCAACAGAACGACAACAGACTGGCAACAGAACGGCAACAGAGTGACAACAGACTGGCAACAAAATGACAACAGAACGGCAACAGAATGACAACAGAACGACAACAGACTGGCAACAGAGTGGCAACAGAATGGCAACAGAATGACAACAGAACGACAACAGACTGGCAACAGAACGGCAACAGAGTGGCAACAGAATGACAACAGACTGGCAACAAAATGACAACAGACTGGCAACAGAACGACAACAGACTGGCAACAGAACGACAACAGACTGGCAACAGAACGACAACAGACTGGCAACAGAACGACAACAGACTGGCAACAGAACGACAACAGACTGGCAACAAAATGACAACAGAACGACAACAGACTGGCAACAGAACGACAACAGACTGGCAACAGAGCGACAACAGACTGGCAACAGAACGACAACAGACTAGCAACAGAACGACAACAGACTGGCAACAGACTCGCAACAGAATGGCAACAGAATAGCAAAAGAGTGGTAACAGAGTGGCAACAGAATAGCAACAGAGTGGCAACAGATTCGCAACAGAATAGCAAAAGAGTGGTAACAGACCGGCAACAGAATGGCAACAGAACGACAACAGAACGACAACAGAACGGCAACAGAATGGCAACAGACTGGCAACAGACCGACAACAGAACGACAACAGAATGGCAACAGACTGGCAACAGACTGGCAACAGAATGGGAACAAAATGGCAACAGAACGACAACAGACTGGCAACAGAGCGACAACAGATTAGCAACAGAGTAACAACAGAATGGCAACAGAATGGCAACATAGCGACAACAGACTGGCAACAGAGCGACAACAGACTGGCAACAGAACGACAACAGACTAGCAACAGAACGACAACAGACTGGCAACAGACTCGCAACAGAATGGCAACAGAATAGCAAAAGAATGCTAACAGAGTGACAACAGAATGGTAACAGAGCGACAACAGAATGGCAACAGAGCGACAACAGTATAGCAAAAGAGTGGTAACAGAGCGACAACAAGAGTGGTAACAGAGTGACAACAGAGTGGTAACAGAGTGGCAACAGAACGGCAACAGAACGACAACAGACTGGCAACAGAGTGGCAAAAGAATAGCAACAGAATGGCAACAAAATGGCAACAGAACGACAACAGACTGGGAACAGAATGGCAACAGAGCGACAACAGACTGGTAACAATGACAACAGAGTAGCAACACAATGGCAACAGAGTGGTAACAGAATGGCAACAGAATGGCAACAGAATGGCAACAGAACGGCAACAGAGTGGCAACAGAATGACAACAGACTGGCAACAGAGTGGCAACAGAATGACAACAGAGTGGCAAACAGAGTGACAACAGACTGGCAACAAAATGACAACAGAACGGCAACAGAATGACAACAGAACGACAACAGACTGGCAACAGAACGGCAACAGAATGACAACAGAACGACAACAGACTGGCAACAGAACGGCAACAGAGTGGCAACAGAATGACAACAGACTGGCAACAAAATGACAACAGAACGACAACAGACCGACAACAGAACGACAACAGACTGGCAACAGAACGACAACAGACTGGCAACAGAACGACAACAGACTGGCAACAAAATGACAACAGACTGGCAACAGAACGACAACAGACTGGCAACAGAGCGACAACAGACTGGCAACAGAACGACAACAGACTAGCAACAGAACGACAACAGACTGGCAACAGACTCGCAACAGAATAGCAAAAGAGTGGTAACAGAGTGGCAACAGAATAGCAACAGAATAGCAACAGAGTGGCAACAGACTCGCAACAGAATAGCAAAAGAGTGGTAACAGACCGGCAACAGAATGGCAACAGAACGACAACAGAACGACAACAGAATGGCAACAGACTGGCAACAGAACGACAACAGAATGGCAACAGACTGGCAACAGAATGGGAACAAAATGGCAACAGAACGACAACAGACTGGCAACAGAGCGACAACAGATTGGCAACAGAGTAACAACAGAATGGCAACATAGCGACAACAGTATGGCAACAGAGCAACAAGAGAATAGCAAAAGAATGATAACAGAGTGACAACAGAATGGTAACAGAGCGACAACAGAATGGCAACAGAGCGACAACAGTATAGCAAAAGAGAGGTAACAGAGCGACAACAGAGTGGTAACAGAGTGACAACAGAGTGGTAACAGAGTGGCAACAGAACGACAACAGACTGGCAACAGAGTGGCAACAGAGTGGCAAAAGAATAGCAACAAAATGGCAACAGAACGACAACAGACTGGGAACAGAATGGCAACAGAGCGACAACAGACTGGTAACAATGACAACAGAGTAGCAACACAATGGCAACAGAGTGGCAACAGAATGGCAACAGAGTGGCAACAGAGTGGCAATAGAATGGCAACAGAGTGCCAAAAGAACGGCAACCGAGTGCCAAAAGAACGGCAACAGAGTGGCAACACTTACTGATAGATACTGACATTCTGGCACAGGTACTTCAAAAGGAATATCTGTATCCGTGAAATCCGTGTTATCTAAATATTCCAAACTCCCTTCCTCAATTCCCTGAAAAAAGAAACAAATAAACTCAAAATAAGATACTTTACTAAGATAGTTTACTGTAGTTTGATGAACAAACAACATTTTACCTCGCTGATATCCAAATAACGATTCAAAAACACAAACGCCATGTTTTCCCAACCAGTGTTCTAAAAAATACATAAAATACATAAATTAAGTAAAAAATGTCGCTTGTTATTGGTTCTGCACGAATGAATAAACAAACGAACAAACTAAAGACCAAACAAACAAACAAACAAACAAACAAACAAACAAACAAACAAACAAACAAACAAACATACATACATACATACATACAAACAAACAAACAAACAAACAAACAAACAAACAAACAAACAAACAAACAAACAAACAAACAAACAAACAAACAAACAAACAAACAAACAAACAAACAAACAAACAAACAAACATACATACATACATACATACAAAACAAACAAACAAACAAACAAACAAACAAACAAACAAACAAACAAACAAACAAACAAACAAACAAACAAACAAACAAACGTACAAACAAACAAACAAACAAACAAACAAACAAACATACATACATACAAACATACAAACACAAACAAACAAACAAACAAACAAACAAACAAACAAACAAACAAACAAACAAACAAACGGAACGGAATATGAAACACGTCATTCTCAATTTAATTTCTTGCCACCCAAACCAAATAGTAATTAATATTACCACAAAAAGGCCTTTTGGATATAGAGGTGCTGTGATTTGGTACAATATTCCCAACGAGGTCAAAGAGTTCTACCTCAACTTATCAATTTAAAAATAGGATTAAAATTAATTCTTTTGTGTGACTGTTCTTCCTACTTAAATAATGTACAAAAATCTTTCGACTTTTATATATTATATTATAGGTAAATTCCTTAATTTTAATTTTAATTGCGATTTGTATTTATATATTGTGTTGTCTCACGGCCTTGTAAATATTTTTAATTGGTGAAATAGTACCGTGGTTAAATAAAGATTAATAATAAAAAACGGAACGGAACGGAAACGAAACGAAACCGAACGAACGAACGAACGAACGAACGAACGAACGAACGAACGAACGAACGAACGAACGAACAAACAAACAAACGTCATATTTTTAATCACGATAAGTATTACGATTATTTAATCACTGCAGCGAACGCTGATAAGGTCGTGAGATCTAAGTATTGATTTTGTGGAGGGAGGAAAACCGCAGCAACCGGTGAAAAATCCTCGAAGTACAGGAGAGAACCAACAACTCTACTCACATGAAGCTAAGGTGGTCACTCATCCTAATACTAACCCCATTCGACCGGGCTTAACTTCAGCAGTGAGAGGCAACGCGCTAACAGCTTGTGCCACACGTGTCCCCCCTCTCGTGTATGATATATTCCATCACAAGAGGAACTTACCTTGGCGGCCATTCCTGCTTCATAAAATCCTTTATCACATGGTAGAATATCAGTATGACGTAATAAGGAAACGCTGATTTGCGCTGCGAGCGTATCCTAAAAATATACAGAAACAAAATATGACTACGTTTACATTGTAGGCAACTCACCCACTCCTCTCTCCTCCCCCTGCCCCACTCCTCCTCTCTCCTCCTCCACCCCTCCCCCACTCCTCTCTCCTCCACCCCTCCCCCACTCCTCTCTCCTCCCCCTCCCCCTCTCCCACTCCAACTCTCTCCTCCCCTCCTCCACCCCCTGCCCCTCCTCCACCTCTCCCCCTCCTCCACACCTCCTCCATTCCTCCACTTTCCTCCCCCTCCTCCACTTTCCCTCCTCCACTTCCCCTCCCCCTTTCCTCCTCTTCCACTTCCCCTCTTCCACTTCCCCTCCTCTACCCATTCCTCCTCTCTCTTCCACCCCCTTTTCTCCTCTCTCCTCCACTTCCCCTCCTCCCCCTCCCGCATTCCTCCTCTCCTCCCCCACTTCCCCTCCTCTACCCATTCATCCTCTCTCTTCCACCCCTCCCGCTTTCCTCCTCTCTCCTCCCCTCCTCCACTTCCCCTCCTCTACCCATTCATCCTCTCTCTTCCACCCCCTCCCGCTTTCCTCCTCTCTCCTCCCCTCCTCCACTTCCCCTCCTCTACCCATTCCTCCTCTGTCACCCCCCCTCTCACTCCCCCTCCACTCAATTTCATTCTCGCTCGACACTCTCTCATTCGCTCTCCACACTTCCCTTTGTACCCTTCCTCATTCTCTTCCTCATTTCGAATATTTCAATCATCATATTCTTTTGAAAAGAAACATACAGGGTGTCCCAAAAAAAATGCCCCCCATCCATTTGAGGTGCACCTTCTTTAATTATGGTACAAGAAGTAAATTTTTATATCACGCCGAAAGCCCATCCCTTCTTTGCCTGAAATTTTCAGAGCTAAGTAGTTATCTACTCGCTTCCTGTAGTCATTTAAAGAGGCAACATCAAAATTTGAACTTGTCCAAATTATGTATGCTACATCAAGATTTGGAAATCTTCGCCTAAAGGCTTCCCTTGTCCTTGTTGGGCTTCTTGTTTCATGATAGGAAAGTACCTTGAATGCTCTTTCCTCGGGAGTGAATTGTTGTCCAACCATCTTAAGACGGATGAAGTAAAGTGCACTTCTGCCTACATGGCAAACATGTGCATGGAACTCTCACGAGCATTGTTATTACCCCAAGGACCCCCACATGATTTAATGCCGCATTGCTTCATTTGGAATCAAACTTTATTCCCCTGTGGTCAGTTTTCACATGCATATATGTATTCAAACTTGTATTCCGCACGCAAACAAAGCTGTGGTCAAAAACGGGATGGGCGACATTCGTTTGGGACACCCTGTATTTTTCCAAATCTGTAGGTAGCATAGATAATTTGCATAATTTGGACAAGTTCAAATTTTGATGTTGCCTCTTTAAATGACTCCAGGAAGCGAGTAGATAACTATTTAGCTCTGAAAATTTCAGACAACAAAGAAGGAGTGATGGGCTTTCGGCGTGATATAAAAATTTACTTCTTGTACGCAAATTAAAGAAGATGCAGTACAAAAAACGGATGGGGGGCATTTTTTGGGGGACACCCTGTACAATTAATATTTTAATTTTTTAGTCAAAAAGGCTCGTGTTTCTAAACGGTTTCCGTAACAACAACAACATGATGCATACAGTGGAGTGTACTTTTATGATAACTATACTTGTGCAAAGTTTGAATTATTTCTTCCTGCTATTTGCATAGATATTACTCATTTTGTAAATCTCATTTAGCCTGTGTGGGTAAATGACGTCACGAGGCACCTAATTTACATATTTCACAAACATAAACTAATCTTATTTATACTGGATAGCTGTATCAGTTAATAGTTAATAGCTAACTGTTATCCTCAGAGGTCCAGTAAGGGCTATCCCTCATTGGTCCAGTGTTACTACAGGAGGAAACCGGAGTACCCGGAGGAAACCTGCGATGTTTGGTAGAGTCAAACTGGAACACTCTTCTCACATGCGGCCAAGGTGAAATTTTCAATCAGATAACTGCTGAGAGCAGGAATTGAACCCGGCTCGCAGAGGTGAAAGGCACGTGCGCTAACCACTGTGCCACCAACACCCCTATATCCTGTGAATATCTCGAGAAAGAGAGAGAAACTGCGAACGCCGGTATTCATCATTTGGAAATTATATTTTACTGAAATCAAAATTAGATGCACGATTTTCTCGTCATAGTGCCACTTTAAATTCTTTCTTTCAAGCCTTACCAATGAATCGTGCTGTAAACACGCTGCACGGTTGGCGTAGTAATGACACACAAGCATCATATCTTCAAACTCTTTTGTTGTTTCTGATCCAGCGTCAGAACCTTTACTAAGACCTTCGGTCTGAATTGAAGAATAGAAATACTAGCAGTTAGTACAACTAATTATTATACTATTATACTAAAGACTTATTAGTCGAGGAGGAGAAGCGCGAAAACGTCGACCACGTAGCACCCCCACTACACAATATTTTTGACTCCAGATTATAATAGGCTGATACCCATAGAACATTGCTAGGTCAGTCGTACTCACAAATTGTGGCGTCAGTGGCCTGCTACATAGAGGGGGTGGGTGGTCCTTTAGTTAGACAGACTTAAAGTGCACATGAAACGGAAATTAAGTTTGTCTTATTTGAAAGAACACTTAAAATGATAGAGTAACATCTTTTGCAGTTTTTCGTTTCCTTGCTTCGTTGTTGAGATATTTCAGTTTGTTTGAAATGTAAATTAAACAACTTGACGTCACATGTGCATAATGAGTTATCATTGAAGGTTATATATCTTTGCTATTATCAAACCAAACTTAATTCGAAGGAAGTATGTGCCTTAATGTGCGTGTGTTTCTCTCACAACGCCAAACATGTAGAATTTTCAAGTGATTACGTTTGGTAATAGCAAAGATATATAACCTTCTCTGATAACTCATTATGCACATGTGACGTCAAGTTGTTTAATTTACATTTCAAACAAACTGAAATATCTCAACAACGAAGCAAGGAAACAAAAAACTGCAAAAGATGTTACTCTATAATTTTAAGTGTTCTTTCAAATAAGACAAACTTAATTTTCGTTTCATGTGCACTTTAAGTCTGTCAATGTAAGAACCACCCACCCCCTCTATGTAGCAGGCCACTGACCCCACAATTTGTGAGTACGACTGACCTAGCAATGTTCTATGGGTATCAGCCTATTATAATCTGGAGTCAAAAATATTGTGTAGTGGGGGTGCTACGTGGTCGACGTTTTCTCGCTTCTCCTCCTCGACTATATTAACCGAGTGTGAGATCTGTATATGTAGAAGTATTTGTTCGAAGTTTCTCGTCTCCGGTTCAGACTCTCAACCCGATCTAACCAATTGACGCTTTAAACTCGCTTTAGCCGGTTGAGATCCTCAACCCGTTGAAGACGCTTGAGATCCTCAACTCCTTGTAGCTGGTTGAGATCCTCAACCCGTTGAAGCCGGTTGTGCTCCTCAACCCGTTGTAAGCGGTTGAGATTGTCAACCCGTTGTAGCTGGTTGAGATCCTCAACTCCTTGTAGCTGGTTGAGATCCTCAACCCGTTGAAGCAGGTTGTGCTCCTCAACCCGTTGTAAGCGGTTGAGATTGTCAACCCGTTGTAGCTGGTTGAGATCCTCAACCCGTTATAAGCGGTTGAGATCCTCAACCAGTTGTAGCCGGTTGAGATCCTCAACCCGTTGTAAGCGGTTGAGATCCTCAACCCGTTGTAGCTGGTTGTAGCTACTGCTGCTACGCAAAAAGCTTACCGCATGGTAGCTTACCACTTCGTAGAGTACATCTCTGATCTCAGCCCATAACTTGTAGCTGTCGGCGGAGCTCAGCTCATCCATGCTAACCATCTCGTAGACAATACGTTTGTAGATATTAAAATTCTGAACGTGTTAAAGATAAAGTGAGGTTAAAAACAGTACATTACAACTAATATTTGGCATTTCACTCGATTAAACTGGATGTTTAAGGTTACTGTAGACCTTCAAATACCCTGCAAGCAGAGCCTTAATTATTTTCCTTATTTCTTCGCCGAGAGAGAGGAAGAAAAATAGGCTCCGCTGTATTCGTGTTTGGCACCCGTTTAACCGGTTCTCGTTTTGTTTTCTGCTCTGATTGGGACTGGGTTCGAGATTGTAACCAAGCAACTGACATGCATGCGCAATGGAAACCAGTCACGAATACAGCGGAGCCTACTTTTCTTCCTCTCTCTCAGCGATGAAATAAGGAAAAGAAGGCTCTGCTCGCAGGGTAACCTTCGAACCATAATTTCTTTAAAGGGTATTGGCAATAAAAATTAAATGTGTCCCATTTGAAAGAACCCGTCAAATGGTATAAGAAGACCTTTTGTAATTTTTCTGTATCTTTCTTGTGTTTTTAAATATTTTGACCAAAGTCAGCGTGCTGTCCGCCATCTTGTTGTAACACCGGGTCTAATTAACTAGGAAATTGGTGACGTCACAAGCAGGGTAAACCTGACGAAACTACTCCGTGGGTGACCAAATTTCCACGGAAGGCTTTTTAAATGCTGTGGGTCAATTTAAAATGGAAATAGCGCAACAAAATCGAGTTTCTAGCTCATAATGTCATCAGGTTGGCAAAATAAAAATTTCACTTTACCCTGCTAATGATGTCACATGCATATCGAAAATAATTCCAAGATGGCGGACAGCACGCTGTCTTTGGTCCAAATATTTCCAAAACCAAAACAGATACGGAAAAATTGTAAAAAGTTTTCTTATACCATTTGACGTGTTCTTTCAAATGAGACAAACTTAATTTTTATTGCCAATACCCTTTAAAAAGCTATAAATGAACACGAATTTATCAGGATCATCTAAAAATTGATATTTGAGTAAATTATATTCTGTTGACAAAAGTGTGTCTGGGAATTTTAAATTTTCAATATTTATCGTTTTACGGTCTTTTATGCAAGCCCATTCAACCTCCTGTGAGATTGTGTTTTAGCTGTAATAGTAAAAATTCGATAACTCGGAAAGTATTTGGAATTTTTACAAACCCAGACACACTTTTTTCGCTGTGATATTTATCTACCAAACTGCCAATTTTCAGATCATTATAGTAAATAGTTGTTCGCTTATAGCATTTCGAATTGGAATGAAAACTTTAATAAACAGAAGCGCTATTTTTTGTTTGTGTTTATAAAATGACCAAATGTTTTGCTACAGTCTTGTAGCCAGTTATATCAGCTTCCGAATAATGTGTAGGTTTTGGTATATGCAATAAATGGACGGAGCGCTATAATGTTTTCCCTAAAACGTAACCCGAAGGTCTACAGTAACCTTAATTCTTTGAAGGTATTTCACAGTAGTTAACACAAATTTTCACACATAAAGATGAGGTGGATAGCTTATCTAAGCCTGGAGTCAGGGCTCAAAATAACGGCCGGTCACCGGTCAAATACCGGCCAAAATTTTAATGTGACCGGTCAAATTTGTATAACCCCGGTCATTTTGACCGGTCATATTACTGGCAATTAATTTTATTAACTTCCATTTGAAGGAACTTAAAATATTGTTGTTGTGCTGTTGTAGACCCGTTTCATATTATGTTAATTTGTGAGAATTTTCTTGGTTATTGAACTTTTTATTCGAATTTACATTTTTGGCGGGAAACTGTCAAAAAATCGTAATGTAAACAATCGCCGGCCGTCAAAACATCCTTGAATGCAGGCCCGTATATGCAGTAGTTGTGTGAAATACCTTTAAAATGGAGTGCGACGTTTGTCATGGGAAAGATATCAAATATCGATGTATTGGATGCAATATTCCAATATGTAATGTTTGCGCCATTGCTTGTTCTGATATAACGCCGGGTTACTGTGAAGAAAGCTATTTAGTTAGCAAATGTGAGAAGTGCTCAAAGAAACGAAAACATGAGGAAAGCGCGACACCTGCCGCTACGTCGGCGCCATGTACATCAAAGTCAGCGAAACAGGCTACTTTGTCTTCGTTTTTTTGCCAAGAAAGTGAACGAGAAGGAACCTTGCTTCCAGAAAGAGAACGAAAAAAACCCTTCAACCAAGAGAGCCAGCGAAAAGCCAAAGGACACTTCGTCCAAGAAACCAAGAAACTTGTTAGCTTCAACTGCCAATAACTGGAAGTCAACTATAGGCTTGCTCAATACATGGCAAGTGATTGGTTGATGATTAACTCCAACAAAGCAGGTTCCGTTACTAGCCTTTGTTGTTCAGTGTGTAAAACGTATGCAGAGAAAATCAAAGGAATGAGAAATTTTTCTTATGTTTGGGCGTTTACTGGCTCCACCAATACACAGCTCAGCAACGCCGTAGATCACGCTCGCGGTGAACCCCACAAAGCAGCAATGAACTTGCATTTGAAGGCGGAAGGCAGAAGTTCACAAGAAAGAGCCAAGATGATGGGCGATGATCCTCGCATTTATGAAATAACGTTGTTTTAATATCAAACTGAATCAGTAGAGTACTTAGTTGCCTTTTGCAAATGGCATTTGATTGTATGTATATTCATATATGTAAACAAAATTTCCTAACTGATATATATTGAAGTGAACTATGTTTTTTGTGTTGTGTTGTGTTGTGATTGTGTTGTGTTGCGGGGTTGTTTTTTGGGTTTTTTTGTTTTTTTTTTGTGGGGGGGGGGGGGGGGTTTGGGGGGGGGGGGGGCGTCGTGAAATTTGACCGGTCAAAAATCGCCTTTGACCGGTCACAATTGGAACTGACCGGTCACCATGACCGGCGTAACATGAAACGTTATTTTGAGCCCTGGGAGTGTATCGCATTTCGTGTGAGTGTGGCTTGGTATACATCGGGGAAACGGGAAATCTCTCAACTCGCCTGAAGGAGCACAAGACATGTTGCATTAAAGCCCAACATGATAAATCTGCTTTTGCCAAACACTCTTGGAAATAAATATTTTATGTGGTGTTTCCACAAAATGTTTATAAATTAGTTTATAAATGACGTGAGCCAACAGCTTGTTGTTATTGCCACAGAATAGTAATACAACCAGAAGTCCAACTCGAGTGAAAACTTGTCCGCATTTCTTCAATGCGCATGCGCGATATATTTTACGCCATCCGACGCCATCCTGGCAAGTTCCCCCAGCACTTTTGACCTTCCCACGATACTTGCCGGCAATAGAGAGAATTAACAAAAAAAAAGCCTATTACTTATCTTAATTAATTGAAAACATGTCTCGAGTTTCATTAACCAAAAGACAAAAGCATGGAACGACCTGGTGTTCTGCACCCAATTGCTCAAACAACGCAAAGAAAAACAAAGATATAACTTTTCAAAAGAAGGTCAAAACTGCCGGGGGAATTTGCCAGGATTGTGTAGCATGGCGTAGGATGGCGACGAGACAGGACAGGATGAGACAGGACAGGACGAGACAGGACAGGACGAGACAGGACAGGACGAGACAGGACAGGACGAGAAAGGACATGATGAGACAGGACAGGATGAGACAGGACATGATGAGACAGGACAGGATGAGACAGGACAGGACGAGACAGGACGAGGCAGGACAAGATGAGACATGACGAGACAAGACAGGATGAGACAGGACAAGATGAGACATGACGAGACAAGACAGGATGAAACAGGACGAGACAGGACAGGATGAGACAGGACAGGATGAGACAGGACAAGATGAGACATGACGAGACAGGACAAGATGAGACAGGACAGGATGAGACAGGACAAGATGAGACAGGACAAGATGAGACAGGACGAGACAGGACAGGATGAGACAGGACAGGATGAGACAGGACAAGATGAGACAGGACGAGACAAGACAGGATGAGACAGGACAAGATGAGACATGACGAGACAAGACAGGATGAGACAGGACAAGATGAGACATGACGAGACAGGACGAGACAGGACAGGATGAGACAGGACAAGATGAGACAGGACCAACCTCGTACCCAGGGCATTTTGCCTCCACGTCGGGAGGTCGGCGAAAATGGCCCTGGTATCGGCTGGTCACGTGACACCCAGAATTTTGGGGTGTTATGGCAAGAAAATTTATGCGGCTTTTGTGTTTTGCTCTTTGTATAATACGTATGCATGAATAATAAATAGAAATATTCAACGCTTTGTCGAGTCACTCATGTGAAGCCTTCACCAGAAAAGCAACTGGGCTAGCATTATTCATCATGATACTCCCACGATTATCCAGAAGACATGTAAATGTCATGAACAAACATACATCTAATGTTGTTCTTGACTATAACCAAAGCTATCGTTTCCATTCTTTGAGTAAACTTTGCAGAGTGGATCCCATTGCAATTCAAATTTCCTGAATAAATTATACTCTATCTGAATTAATCGGGTTCTTAAACCGGCCAATCAGATTATAGAATCGACCAGCCGATGCCAGGGCCATTTTCGCCGACATCCCGACGTGGAGGCAAAATGACCTGGGGACGAGGTTGGAGACAGGACGACACAGGACAAGACGAGACATGACAAGATGAGACATGACGAGACATGACGAGACAGGACAAGATGAGACATGACGAGAGATGACATGACGAGACAAGACAAGATGAGACATGACGAGACAGGACGAGACATGACATGACGAGACAGGACAGGATGAGAAAGGGCAGGATGAGACAGGACATGACGAGACATGACATGACGAGACAGGACATGATGAGACAGGACAGGATGAAACAGGAAAGGATGAGACAGGACAGGATGAGACAGGACAGGATGAGACAGGACAGGATGAGACAGGACATGATGAGACATGACAGGATGAGACAGGACAGGACATGATGAGACAGGACAGGAAGAGACAGGACAGGATGAGACAGGACAGGATGAGACAGGACAGGATGAGACAGGACATGATGAGACAGGACATGATGAGACAGGACAGGATGAGACAGGACAAGATGAGACAGGACAGGATGAGACAGGACAGGATGAGACAGGACAGGATGAGACAGGACAGGATGAGACAGGACATGATGAGACAGGACAGGAAGAGACAGGACAGGATGAGACAGGACAGGATGAGACAGGACAGGATGAGACAGGACAGGATGAGACAGGACAGGATGAGACAGGACAGGAAGAGACAGGACAGGATGAGACAGGACAAGATGAGATAGGACATGATGAGACAGGACAGGATGAGACAGGACATGATGAGACAGGACAAGATGAGACAGGACAGGATGAGACAGGACAGGATGAGACATGACATGATGAGACAGGACAGGATGAGACAGGACGAGACAAGACAGAATGAGACAGGACAGGATGAGACAAGACAGCATGAGACAGGACGAGACAGAACAGAACATAACGGGACAGGACGAGACAGGACACGAAGTCAAAAGTGAATATATATCACAATTAGGATATCCATCTACAAGACATTACCTGGGAAATAGGCGGAGCACCATGTTTGACGAACAATTCCAGAGCCTTCATAGTGTTATTCTCTTTAATAAGATGAGCAGCATACTGAGCAACATACTTATTAAGAACTTCATAACCCTAAAATAACAACAAATTCTCATCAACACATCTGATGATCAATCAAACGTCTTTGGTGGTACCGTAGATGCCAGCAAGCAAGAGCGACCAACGAGTAACAATGTGCCAATGCTGTAGCGACGTGCTCACAAGCGAGGGTGACAGTCGTGCGCGCCCTTCGACTTCTTAAGAACTTGGGACTCCCCAAGAACTATGAAAGAGAAGACCGCTGGCTAACTACATCTGCAGTTAACTTTGCCTAAATAAACTTAAAGGGTATTGGCAATAAAAATTACGTTTGTCTCATTTGAAAGAACTCGTCAAATAGTATAAGAAGACCTTTTACAATTTTTCTCTATCTTTCTTGTGTTTTGAAATATTTCGACCAAAGAAGGCATGCTGTCCGCCATCTTCTTGTAACATCGGGTCTAATTAACTAGGAAATTGGTAACGTCACAAGCAGGGTAAACCTGATGAAACTACTCCGTGGATGACCAAATTTCCACGGAAGGTTTTTTAAATGTTGTGGGTCAATTTAAAATGGAAATAGCGCAACAAAATCGAGTTTCTAGCTCATAATGTCATAAGGTCGGCAAGATAAAAATTTCACTTTACCCTGCTTATGTCGTCACATGCATATCGAAAATAATTCCAAGATGGCGGACAGCACGCTGTCTTTGGTCGAAATATTTCCGAAACCAAAACAGATACGAAAAAATTGTAAAAGGTCATCTTATACCATTTGACGAGTTCTTTCAAATGAGACAAACTTAATTTTTATTGCCAATACCCTTTAACCACATTTTAACGATCTGGAACAGATCAGCATAACAGCAGCATTCACTGAAAATGTCAAGCAAATACGCTGCATAGTCAGACATAGTTTAACGCTAATCTGGCTTAAAAGTTTTTTAAACGTAGCTTAAAAAGTTACTGTTCATGACCCAACGTTTCGACACTCCGATCTGGTGTCTTCATCAGGGGTGATCGTTGTGAAGACAGGTCCCATATTTATACTCTCATACAACCATTGATGACGTTATCTTTCGCCAAGATGCAAATAGGCTTCCCCGTCATCACGATTTAATAGGGACCTTAAGATCTACAACGGCAACTTCGAGGACGAAGTCCTTCAGACAAAAGCATTCTTCTTGCAAAACAAAGATAATTAATAATTTCTAGTCCCAAGAGTAATCTGAACACCATCCTCACTCTGTATACAACACAACTCAGAGCATTTTCACGTCTTCAGCACGACGTTGACCCGTGGGGTGATAAGAAATGTTGTCTGAGAATCAGATTGCCTTAACACAGACACTGCAACCGTTTTAACACTTTGAAAATTATAAAACAAGCTTGAAGTATTGAATACAGTAGTCAGTTAACCGTGACTTCTTTTTAATGCTAAAATTTGAATTGCTTTTTAACCGCCGTCGTCGTCCTAGCATCTTAAGGTCCCTAATGAGCGTGGGCGCTACTGATATGCCAAGCTTCCAAACAACGTGGTACTGTGGATTGGTAGTGATAATAACGGTACCACCAAAGACGTTGTCCGGAGGCTTGGCATATCAATAGCGCCCACGCTCCATTAAATCGTGACAACGGTGGTCTATTGCCGGAAGTCTATATTTGCATCTTGTTGATAGACAACGTCATCGATGATTCTATGTGATAGTTAAAATATCCGCGGCCGATCTTTATGGGCATCTACAATGGCTCGCCTTCGGCTCGCCATTGTAAATGCCCATAAAGATCGGACGCGAATATTTTAACTTACTTATCAAATTCTAAGTGTAAATGATGAACACTTTGTTTAAGAGTCGTAGGAAAGGTGAGATAAGATCATTTACAGTCGGAAAAAGCTCAATTTGAGGCACTAGTGCCTATTAACTTTGATAAAACCTTGATGTTTTATTATTCAATGTTTTATCCGTAGTTGTAAAATTCATGAATAATTAATGAGGTTAAGAAGCAATCAAAACATAGCATTCAAGTCACATGTATACGTCTGTAAATCCCAATAAAGATCATCTTTTGGACAAAGTGATCTGTATCAAAAGTTAAGAATACTAATTAGCCTTCTTGGTGATCTTTATCAAAAGTTATGAATACTAATTAGCTTCATTCTATTGTTTCATTTCACAAGTACGATAAAGCATTCGCGTCCGATCTGTATGGGGATTTACTTCGGCTCGCCTGCGGCTCGCCTTGTAAATCCCCATACAGATCGGCCGCTCATGCTTTATCTATTACTTAAAGATGCTGATTAAACATTCATTTCTTTTGAATTTTCTTCATGAATTATTAATGAATTTGATAAGAGAGTATAAATATGGGACCTGTCTTCACAACGATCACCCCTGACGAAACGCACAAACAAGGTTTTAATGCTCTATGCCAGTTTGTTTCAGCCTTATGGGATGGCTCTTACTGGACCTCTATGGAGAACAGTTAGATACAACCACTGATCTCGAAATAAGACTGGATAGTGCAACCTATTGTCCACTGGTTCATAAAATGAAGCCAGCTAAACAAAAGAAATCCGTAATTACTAAGGGACCAAACATGCTGAAAAATGTCTTTATGTCTTCTTAAAACGTCTTCTGTACGAAAAAAGACTATTGAACTATATTTTCTTTCAAAGATTCAGCATCTCATTCAACAAAATGTTAATATCGGTGCCAGAATACGCTAGAAAGACCATCACTTGGTCCCTTAGTAATGGGTGACTTCCGGCTTCATTTTGTAAACAATAGATGCTTAATCCAGTTTTATTTCGAGATCAGTGGATACAACTGATAGAGCTATTCAGTATAAATAAGATTACTTTAGTTTAGTTCATTTATTCACATAAAGTCAAGTAAACAAACGCGCGTCGTAATGAGTCAGTTTTTCAGCCCGCTTTGCCGGGCCAACTTCGGCAAAAAGCACTTACATAGAGAAAAGGTGAAATGTTCAACCCACTTAACCGAGTTGGCTCGGCAAGCAGCAATCTGGATCCCGGCAAGGCGCGCGGGCAAGCTCGGCCCAACTCGCCTCATGTAATCCGCCCCCAGCCTAGAACTAGGCTTTCTATTTCCTATTTGGGGGCCTGGGGGTTATAAATTTGAGGGGGATGGCCGAGAGGACTGGGGAGAGATCACGGGAAATAGAAGGCCTAGTAGATTTCCCAATCAAAACTGCCCCAAAACTTCCCCACTCTAGATTCTCAAAGTTGGTGGCGCCAAATCTCAAGTTATTGATATTTTTGTCGAGTTAATGGAAGTTCAAGGTATTGTTGAAGCATTTACGATCTAAATCGAGTATTCCTGGCATTCTGTGAAAGTTATTTGATTTCTCGAACGAATCGAATGCATTTTATGTCAAATGAAGGTGAATTCGTGAGTGTAGTGTAAACGTTCGCCACATGCGTGGCCAATGCTTCATGATTTTCTGTTGATGTTTCTCTGAAGATGATCCTGAAATGGTAATATATTCGCCAGGAGTATTTTACGCTTGAAAGATGTCATATTTCCATGTGTCTAATAGTCGAATCCAGAGCGTGAAGTTGATAGGAACCGATCAGAGGACAATTGCTAAATATAATTTTAACTTAATATTATGGTTGTAAAATATAGATTTGATATTTAAGTGGTTGCTCGATGCCGATGGTTGTAAGACTTGAAACTGTGAGAAAAATGAATAAATAGAATGGTCTGGGATTTGGTAAATCTACTAGGCTTTTCCGGAGCATTAACTCCGCTTACGTGAATTTAGTTCCCAGTCCCATAGGCCACAGCTCAACTGTACATTAATTCGACTGTGAAATACGAGTCATCTAACAACTATGGAACATTTCTGAATCCTTAAGATCAAGTTTTAACACAAATTGGCCTAAACTTCATTGCTGCCGGGCGAAGAAAAATCAAGATGTCATATTTACAATCCCTTCCAAATTTTCTAACCTGTTGTTCAGCAGTTTGGATACATTTGACCCACTCTCCGCGTTGAACCATCATATCCAGACCAGCAATCACGTCCACATCGACAAGCTAGAGAAACAAAGTAATATTAATCAACGCTAGCGAGTCTGGAGAGATTACAAGAGCCCACAGTCAAATAAAATATTAACGCTGAATAAGGTCAGCGGTCGCTATCACGAGAGAAAGAGAACTACTGACCCCTCCCTCTCCCCCCCTATCCCTTTGCCCCCTCCCTCTCCCCCTCCCCCTCTCCCCCCCCTCTCTCCCTCTCCCCCCCCCTCTCTCTCCCTCTCTCCCTCCCTCTCCCTCTCTCCCCTCCCCTCTCCCTCCCCCTCCCCCTCTCCCTCCCCCTCCCCCTCCCCCTCCCCCTCCCCCTCTCCCTCTCCCTCTCCCTCTCCCTCTCCCTCTCCCTCTCCCTCTCCCTCCCTCTCTCTCTCTCTCTCTCTCTCTCTAAACTGGACTGCGGAAGGCACAGCTGAGCCCACAGTCAAATAAACGTATTAGGCTGAGTAAGGTCAGCGGTCGATACCATGAGGGAAAGGAGCGTTATCTCCGCCATGTTTGTTCGGTCATGTCTAGGACGGGGCCCGTAGTCCAGTTATATTATATGTCAGTGGTCTTACCTGATCTGCTTTTCCCTTTTGCTTCAAGAAGGCAACGTATCTTTCTTCCACATAAGCTTCAAGACTGATACAAACAAAGTAGAAATTAGTAGTGCAGTGGGGTGCAGTGGGGTGAAGTGGAGTGCAGTGAAGTGAAGAAGTGAAGTGGAGTAACGTAAAGTGGAGTGGAGTGAAGTAAAGTGCAGTGCAGTGAAGAGGCGTCGAGTAAAGTAGAGTGGAGTAGAGAAAGGGGAGTGGAGTGAAGTAGAGTGCATTAGAGTGAAGTGAAGTGGAGTAAAGTAGAGTGGAGTAAAAGTAGAATGGAGTGAAGTGGACTGCAGTGGAGTGAAGTGGAGTAGAGTAAAGTGGAGTAGAGTGGAGTGCATTGGAGTGAAGTGAAGTGGAGTGGAGTGAAGTAGAGCAGAGTGCATTGGAGTGAAGTGGAGTAAAGTAAAGTAGAGTGGAGTGAACTGCAGTGGAGTAGAGTAAAGTGTAGCGGAGTAGAGTGGAGTGAAGTAGAGTGCATTGGAGCGAAGTGGAGTGAAGTGAAATGGAGTGAAGTGGAGTAAAGTGGAGTAAAGGGAAGTGAAGTGAAGTGAAGTGAAGTAAAGTAAAGTAGAGTGTAGTGTAGTAGTGTGGTGTAGTAGTGTGGTGTAGTGGTGTGGTAGAGTGAGTGTTGTAGTATAGTAGAGTGGTGTAGTGATGTAATGCAGTAATGTAGTGTGGTGTACTGTGCTGTAGTGGTTCAGTTCAGTCAGTTCAATTGTACAATAATGAACTTACTTTGGTGCCATATCAGCTGCACATTTCTTCGCCTTAGGCCAAAGTTCTCCTTCAATGAACATATCAATAGCTTCCTTCACCATTTCAACGCCCAAATAAAGCTCAGCAGACTATTGAGAAAACAATATCAATATTAATAAAATAGCCGACAGTAAGGCCCCGTCAGTGAACTCGATGTAAGTTAAAATGTGATACCTGGAACGCTAACGAAGGACCAAAAAGTGAGGCAAAAAGTTCCAGGCCCCTGCGCGGTTTGCAGGTACGATTCATTCTCCCACAAAATGTTTTTTACACGGCCGCCCGTCTTGAGCGAACTGCGAAGGCTCGAAAAAAGGTTTTAAAAAATGATTTATCAGACTAAACGTGCATTTAATGGTTTCCCATTGTTGTGCAGCGCTGTTGTTGTTTTATTCACTGTATAGCAGTCCAAAACTATACAGTAAATTAAGCTAGGGATGAAAATAGGCTGAGAAAACAGACGTCCGGCCTTTTGCTGGCTAGGATGAAAACAGCCAGCCGAAAAGGTGAGAACAAGAGTGAGAAAGCTATTCTTGTACGAGTTTGAAGACGTATTGATACTTGATATTTCATAATATACATCTAATGTCATTTTCTTATTTCTGCTCCTTTAATTTCTTGTTCAGTTTTGTTAAACGGCCTTTTGTAACTAATGATATTTTAAGAAATATAAACTGACAACTTGATTGTTTATTTTTCACGTTTACTCATGGCTAGTTGTTGTTTTCGGTACGAATGCGGAATGCTTTTTAAACAAAACGAACTGATGAAACTGGTCCTAACCTAAACGGCATATTCTATACTGATATAAGTTTGTGTTGATTTTTTGTATCCTCTTCGGAGTGACGAAACTCTAATATATATGGTTTATAATATAACGAAAATTTGATTTAATTTCTTCACTGACAAACTTCGTGCACGTTTTGTAAAGACAATGACTTTTCCTATAGCAACAAATAGACAATCACTGCATAATTAGTTCGGCAGCATAGCACAACCAATCAAAATTTAAAATGCACGTTTAGCAAAGCGTGATAAAATGATTCAATAAATAATTTTTCAAACCTTTTCGAGTCTTCGCAGTTCGCTCAAGACCGGTGACCGTGTAAAAAACATTTTGTGGGAGACTGAATCCTACCTGCAAACCGCGCAAGGGCCTGGAACTTTTTGCCTCACTTTTTGCCCCCCGAATGACTGGACGTTAGCGTTCCAGGTATCACATTTTAACTTACATCGTCATCGAGTTCACTGGGCCCCGTTTACATGAAGCGTATTGAGTGTTCAAGTCAAATCTCGCATGTTATCTCTCCTTGTTGTGCTTACATGAAGAAGATTGAAAGTTTTCGATCTGATCGAAACGAATGACTGAAGTCAATCCACGCAGTGGAGTGGATTGACTTGAGATTCAAGCAAGGTTCGACTTGAATGTCTCCAATCTGATTCATGCAAACACGAATTGACTTGAAAATGACTTGATACGCATTAGTGCAGTTGGTGCGTGTCGTGCTAAATGGCAGACATTGAGGGAAGCGCAGAAAATAGTGTTTCAAACCGAAAACAATGTTCCAAGAAGATCGGGTTCTCCATATAAACATGTGCCCGGATTTTTCGATCCGATAAGATTGGATGCATGTCAATCCGCTTCATGTCAACAGGGCCTAACTGAAAACACGAGAGTTGAAAGTTTATGGACCCAAAGCGTATGAAAAAACTTTACCAACTTCAAACTGAAAACAGTAATAACATAATAAGAGATTATTAACCGAGAACAATGTTTGTATATGGCAAAATATTATAGACCGAGTCGCAGACGAAGTTGCCACAAAAAAAGAGCGAGGGCTGATATTTTCCCGTATAGGCCGAGTAAACGAGGTTAATAGATCATTTATTATATGGCTATTCCAAGTTTTCCAATACTTATAGTATTAATAAGTCACGCAAATCTTTGTGGATAATTTTTTGGGTGACGGAAAGTGCGGTTTTCTGGAGGTAAGGGCCCCCAGAAAAAGCTGGAGAAGCGAAAGTCAGAGTGAGAGTAAGGGCCCTCACTGTTATGGACCTTGCTCTCATGTCCCAGCCGGGCTTCCCCGTGGTGAAGTGACCGAGAGAAGCGAAGATCAGGGTGAAGGTAAGGGCCCTCACCGTTATGGACCTTGCTCTCCGTCGCCGGTGTGTGCTTCACCGTGGGCGAAGTGTGGCCGAGGGGACACCACTTTCCGCTCCGATTTCTTTATTAGTAGAGTTTTTAAAAAAAAAAAAAAAATTATATATATACAATTTTGGGTTTGGTCTTTACCTCGCTTTTCGTATTATACAAAAACTAAATGATATTTCAACCATAAACTATATTACAAATTGAAGTTCTATAACGACAACTCTAACCGCATTTATTCTCAAAGGGTGTGGTGGGTGGGGTAACTTCGACTAGGTGTTTTGGCGAAGGCGATCAAAACCAGAGTGAGCTATCTTGTTTTTTGACGTGCTTTTAGTGCTTATAAGCTTGGGATGTCCGGTTTAATTAGATCGTATTAGATAACTTGGGCATGCACTCCTTTTCTTTTTTTAATACCTTGTTTTTGCCAAATTGCTAAGTGCAATAAAAGTGACCTAACGTAGAAATGTAATAACTGCGCTATTGCGTGAGAGTATTAAGATGTAGCTTCTCATTAATCCCAATTTATCTAGTTAATATAAATTGGCGCTTAATAAGTCACGCAAATCTTTGTGGATAATTTTTTGGGTGACGGAAAGTGCGGTTTTCTGGAGGTAAGGGCCCCCAGAAAAAGCTGGAGAAGCGAAAGTCAGAGTGAGAGTAAGGGCCCTCACTGCTATGGACCTTGCTCTCATGTCCCAGCCGGGCTTCCCCGTGGTGAAGTGACCGAGAGAAGCGAAGATCAGGGTGAAGGTAAGGGCCCTCACCGTTATGGACCTTGCTCTCCGTCGCCGGTGTGTGCTTCACCGTGGGCGAAGTGTGGCCGAGGGGACACCACTTTCCGCCACTGATCGAATCGAAGAGAAGATCCCCCACGTGAAGCCTAAATTATTTATAATTATTTCTTGGGATTAATAGTGTATTTGTATGTACTAATCTGATTATGGGCTTAACACTGAAGCCAATTTTTTTGGGACCGACTCTATGATAGAGCGAGGCGTTCTTATGTATAATTCATAGCAGTCAGAGCGCCAACGACCTAGCGTTTTGATTAACCAAGGCGGCAAATTGGCAGCAGCGGCAGTTGTTGCTGCGCCAATTCTAAAACTATGCGGGGCATATTCTTTATCGGCATAACCTAGCTGATTTAGTAGTTCTCTTAAGTTCGAGTTCACGACTGTCCGAGTAAGTGGGTCACCGTTCTTTAAAGTAAATAGCGGTTCGTGAAGATTCGTTGGGTTTCGTTGAAGTAAATATTCGCGTAGGGCGTTAACTGCGCAGACCGGAGAGTGACTTTTCGAAATGGTTAAGGTAGTTCCTTGGCGAAACGGATCTGTTTTTGATTGTTTGATTGTCAGGAGGATAGAGGTTGGGTTTGTGATGTTTGGGACAAAGTTAGCATCGTTAACGGCCAGGAACGGCTTTTCTGCAGATGGACTGTAGTGGGTGAATTCACTCACACGGAGAAAACCGAAGAAGGCCAAAGTGAAGGCCGCCCAAAGCATTACAGTGTCGAGATCATCGGAGAACGAAGGTCGTAGTAGAGCGGAAATTTTCGAAAGTATCGAAATAGTCATTGGTCGTCGTACACGCGTTTTGGTTCCAGACGTTCGCTTTATGCCTTTTAAGATGCGTCGTAGTTGGAGCATGTTGGTGGTGGTAACAAGCTGGTTATGTTCGATGTAGAAATTGCTGACTGCGGCGAGGTACAGCTTTATAGTCTGATATTGCACATGACCTTGTAGTGTTGCCACAAAATAAACAAGGGTTTCTTCGGTCGGAGGCGGAAGTGGATTGACAGACGTCGCTAGGCGATGAGCAAAACAGAACTCGAGGTATTTTTTAACGCCAGAGGAATAGGTTGCTCGGGTAGAAGACGCGATAGATTGGCCAAGCAAGGAGTTGACTTTGGTGGTTAGACATTGATCAAGGATTCTGGAATGACGGTAGGTTGTGTTGAGGCTGTAGGGGCCAGTTGGCGAAAGCGGGGCATCTGAAAACGAGAGAGAGCATCGGCGATTGAGTTATCGAGACCAGAGACGTGTTTGGAATTCAGGGTGAAATTGTGGATGAGGGTTTGGACCGTGATTTTTCGGACGAGGTCCATCATTTTTGAAATTTTGGAGGATTTAGAATTGAGGATATGGGTGACGGATTCATTGTCGCACCACAGTAGAATGCGTTTTCCCGACCACAGGTGCCCCCAGAGGGTGCAGGCAAGGTAGACCGGAAAAAGTTCTTTCCACGCGATGCTGGCTTGTTCTTTATGGCAATGATATCGGGGAGACCATTTGCCCTGGAACCAAAGGTTGTTGTAGAAGGCGCCATAGCCAAGCGAGCCAGATGCGTCGGTATAGAACTCAAAGTCGGGCGAGTTAGTGGTCGAAGGGTCAAGGAAAATGTTCGTTCCGTTCCAGTGCTCTAAGAAAAGAAGCCACATAGCTACGTCCTTGCGGAAAGACGCGTTGAGCTTGATGTGGTGGTGGGGTTCGAGCGCGCCCCTGGTAAGGTTAATCATGCGTTGAAGAAAGGCTCTGCCAGGGACGACCACGCGACATGCAAATTGGAGAGTGCCTATTAAGGATTGTAACTGGCGTAAGGTGCATGACTTTTTTGCTAGCCAGGCTAAAAGGTCTTGCTTTGCCCGGTTCAGTTTGTCCGAGGGAAGGCTAGCGATCATCTCGGTGGAGTCGAGAAGTATGCCGAGAAATTCGAGTTTGGTTGAAGCTGGGTAGGTTTTCTTATGAGCTATCGGGACATTCAAGTTGGTCATGAGGGTAAGTAACTTACAGAGACGTCATGCAGTTTGACCTTGGCGGTGGTTCAACTACGAAAAAATCATCGAGAATATGTAGAATGTGGTTCACGTGATAGTTGTTTTTCGCAATCCACTCTATGGAGTCCGAAAGTTGATTAAAAATATGGGGGGCGCTGCGAAGGCCAAAAGGTAAAACTTTGTCGAAAAAATAGAGGCCCCTCCAGTGCATGCCTAGTAGTTCCCAGTCGTTTGGGTGAACGGGGACATTTCGAAAGGCAGAACAGATATCAGTTTTAGCCATGAAAGAACCTTTGCCAAGTTTTATTAATAAATTGATAGCGTCGTCAATAGTGACGTACTGCAGAGAATAATCTTCCTTAGATATATAGGCGTTAACGCTATTTCCGGCTGATTTTGGGTGCGATAAGTCAAAAATCATGCGCCAATCTGTGGAATGTTTTTTGGGAACAACGCCAATTGGATAAATTTGAAAATTTTTGAAAGGGGGCGATAAAAAAGGTCCCGCAGTGCGCCCAAGAGATACTTCTTTTAGAATATTTTTGCTAACAATATCGGGATGTTCTAAAGCAGACTTAAGGTTGTGAGAAAAACGGGAAATACGAGGACCCTCAAAACCAACGAGAAAACCGTCACGAAAGCCTTGTAATAAATTGACACGAAATAAAGTGTTTGGGTGGTTCAAAAGTTCCTTGTCTAAATAGTCGATGTTTATAGGAGATACCGGAGAGTGGTCTTTTAGGAAGTCATCGACGAGATCGTTTGGAATGATCTGACGCTGAAGGTGGTTCATCGTGATCGACAGCTGGGTGGCGTTCGTCGCAGCCGGGTCGGTTACAGCGGTGCTTGAAGGGGCAAGGGTTGGTGGAACATGGTTGGTTTCTGTTGTAGTTACGGCAGACGTTGCGGGTTTGGCTAGGTGGTGGTTGGAATGATCTACGAGGAGCAATTGGGCAAGAATTAACGAAATGGTCGGCGCTTCCGCAGATATGACATGCGGTCTTTGCAAGACCAGTGAACTTGTCTAAGTACAGTTGGGTGTCACGTTGAGCCCAAGAAAGGGATGGGTCGTTTGCGGCTCGTTTACGAAACGCAATATCGTAGGCGTACCACGCCAAGCCAGCGAATTTTCTTTGAGATTCGCGAATAGTTTGCTGATAGGCAATTAGATCAGATGCCTTGTACGGAAAATAATGCACGACCACACTTGCGAAAATGTTAAATGCCGTCAGCCATCGTTCAATAGAATCGATTTTTTGTCGTTTTTGCTGAGATATAGGAACGGGGATGATAAAACCAGGCCCTCCGGAAGACTCAAACGAGATACGAAGGTGATCATCGTGTCCATCGACATTTTCAGGTAGTAAACAATTAAAATCGATGTACTCACCATTTTTGATCGCGCCAATGACTTTTGCGGGAAGATGGTTGGACAGCGGGTTAGATGGCGGAGAGATGGTATTACCTGGCATTTGAGGTAGTGGTTCGTTCGGTGTAGCGGCGTTGGACGGCGCTGGCATAAAGGGCAGAGCATCTTGGATCGACGAAGCAATCAGGCATTTTAGAGTGTCGAGCTGGTCGGGCGTAAAACTACCTGGCGGAGGTTGGACGGTGGAGGAGGTACTTTGGTCGTTTGGTGGTGGTGGTGTGTTTGGTTGGACTTGGTCAGTGGCAGGTGGAGAAACTTGGGTAGTCGTGGTAGCGTTGCTTTCACGGAGGGCTGTCCTAAGGCGGCCAAGAAGAGTACTTCGTGAACCAGTTGTCGATAGTTTGAGCTGGTCAAGGCGAAGGCGTAGAACTTCGGTAGTCAGGTGGTCCAAGTGGGCATCCGACGGTGAACTACGAGAAGCTGAAGGTTGGCGTCTTGTAGGAGGCATATTTCCAAAGGTGGATTTGAGTAACTTCGACTAGAGTAACTTCGACTAGGTGTTTTGGCGAAGGCGATCAAAACCAGAGTGAGCTATCTTGTTTTTTGACGTGCTTTTAGTGCTTATAAGCTTGGGATGTCCGGTTTAATTAGATCGTATTAGATAACTTGGGCATGCACTCCTTTTCTTTTTTTAATACCTTGTTTTTGCCAAATTGCTAAGTGCAATAAAAGTGACCTAACGTAGAAATGTCATAACTGCGCTATTGCGTGAGAGTATTAAGATGTAGCTTCTCATTAATCCCAATTTATCTAGTTAATATAAATTGGCGCTTAAAATTAGTGTAAAAACCGTAGAAATATATTCACGTAGACAAAATGAACATCTAGATTAGTGGTCCGGATACGGAGAAAGACGTCCGCCTTCTTACAGACCTTGCGTTGACCAATCAGAACTCAGAATATAATATTACACGGCGATATAATAAATATGTTTATGTAAAGGGCAATATTATTGAGGCTCACGTATTATATTATATATTTATATATATATTGTAATATTGCAAATTAGGATGCCTATATGAAACGAAAATTACGTTTGTCTTATTTCAAAGAACACTTAAAATGATAAAGTAACATCTTTTGCAGTTTTTCGTTTCCTTGCTTCGTTGTTGAGATATTCCAGTTTGTTTGATATTCAAATTAAACAACTTGACGTCACATGTGCCTAATGAGTTAGCGGAGGAGGTTATATATCTTTTCTGTTATCAAACCAAATTAACTCGAAGAAAGCGTGTGGGTGTGTTTTTCTCACAACACCAAACATGTAGATATAATAACAAAGATATATAACCTTTTCCGACAACTCATGCCCGTGTGACGTCAAAATGTTATTTTGCATATCAAACAAACTAAAATATCTCAACAACGAAGCAAGGAAACGAAAAACTGCAAAAGATGTTACTTTGTCATTTTAAGTAATAGATAAAGCATGAGCAGCGATCTGTATCTGATTTACAAGGAGAGCTGCAAGCGAGCCGTAGTAAATCAGATACAGATCGGCTGCGAATGCTTTATCGTACTTATCAAATGGACGCATGTAAATAGCCATGTTTTCAAACTATTTTTTTTTTCAAGTTGGAGTGATTTTTCAAGTTGGAGTTGGAGTGATCATTTTTCAAGAGGGAAAGGTCCAGGCCTCAAGTGTTAAAGTAAAATAGAACAATTTCAAACCTCTAATAAGCATGTCTAACCTGAGCATAACACTTGATCTCTGCTAAACGTTCACATGCTACCATGGTCACATCTTCAGCTCTGCTGGGGACAAATTTCATCGCCAGTTCCACTGCCTAGACAACAGAAACATTATACACATTACACTCTCACCCTTGATCCACATTCCCCGGGGCCTGCACGGTAAACCGGATATCCTAAATTCTAGGAGATAGAATACATCACTAATAAAGTAGTCCTGGTAGTAATAAAGCGTGGTTTCGTGTAGTGTCGTGGTGTGGTAGTGTAATGGTGTGGTGTGGTGTAGTAAAGTGGTGTCGTGGTGTGGTGTGGTGTAGTAAAGTGGTGTAGTGTCGTGGTGTGGTGTGGTAGTGTAATGGTGTGGTGTAGTAAAGTGGTGTAGTGTCGTGGTGTAGTGTCGTGGTGTGGTGTGGTGTGGTGTGGTGTAGTAAAGTGGTGTAGTGTCGTGGTGTGGTAGTGGTAGTGTAATGGTGTGGTGTAGTAACGTGGTGTAGTGTAGTGGTGTGGTGTACTAAAGTGGTGTATTGTCGTGGTGTGGTGTGGTGTGGTGTGGTGTGGTGTGGTGTAGTAAAGTGGTGTAGTGTCGTGGTGTGGTGTGGTGTGGTGTGGTGTGGTGTAGTAAAGTGGTGTAGTGTCGTGGTGTGGTGTGGTGTAGTAAAGTGGTGTGGTGTCGTGGTGTAGTAAAGTGGTGTAGTGTCGTGGTGTGGTGTGGTGTGGTGTGGTGTGGTGTAGTAAAGTGGTGTAGTGTCGTGGTGTGGTGTGGTGTAGTAAAGTGGTGTGGTGTGGTGTAGTAAAGTGGTGTAGTGTCGTGGTGTGGTAGTGTAATGGTGTGGTGTAGTAAAGTGGTGTAGTGTCGTGGTGTGGTAGTGTAATGGTGTGGTGTAGTGCAGTGCAGTGCGGTGCGGTGTAGTGTAGTGTAGTGTAGTGTAGTGTAGTGTAGTGTAGTGTAGTGTAGTGTAGTGTAGTGTAGTGTCGTGGTGTGGTGTGGTGTGGTGTGGTGTGGTGTAGTAAAATGGTGTAGTGTCGTGGTGTGGTAGTGTAATGGTGTGGTGTAGTAAAGTGGTGTAGTGGAGTGGTGTGGTAGTGTAATGGTGTGGTGTAGTAAAGTGGTGTAGTGGAGTGGTGTGGTAGTGTAATGGTGTGGTGTAGTGGAGTGGAGTGGAGAGGTGGAGTGATGTCGTGTAGTGGTGTGGTTGAGTAGTGTGCTAAAGTGGGTGGAGTAGTGCAGTGCAGTGCGGTGTGGTGCGGTGTAGTGCAGTGCAGTGCGGTGTAGTGTAGTGCAGTGCAGTGCAGTGCAGTGCAGTGGGGTGGGGTGGGGTGGGGTGGGTGGGGTGGGGTGGTGCAGTGCGGTGCGGTGCGGTGCGGTGCGGTGCGGTGCGGTGCGGTGCGGTGTAGTGTAGTGTAGTGTAGTGTAGTGTAGTGTAGTGTAGTGTAGTGTAGTGTAGTGTAGTGTAGTGTAGTGTAGTGTAGTGTAGTGTAGTGTAGTGTAGTGTAGTGTAGTGTAGTGTAGTGTAGTGTAGTGTAGTGTAGTGTAGTGATTAAGTGATGCGGTGGAGTGAGTGGAGTAGTGATGTTGTGTACTAGTGTGGTGTAGTAGAATGGTGTATAGTCACTGTAGTGTAATCGTGGGTTCAATTCCTAGCCAGAATGCCTTGATACTGCATTTTCACAACTGGTCCCGTTCTGTCTCAAAATGTATATTTTCTATTAAATTTTATATTTTCAGACCCTTAGAACATGGAGTTTAATCCAGTGAAATGCCAAATATCACTTGTAAAATAAGAAGTCAATTCAAAATTCCAACCATGACACGTAACAAAAAAGACAAACCTTTTCCCAGGCATTAGCCAAGGTTGCTGTGTCTTCTGAGCTAGTAGGAGTGACTTTAAGATACATGTCAATGGCACGAGAATGCTCTCCTTTCATCTCCCAATCTTTGGCTTGGGCAAGTATTCCATCTGCACCACTATTTGAAACAAAGAAAGGATAAGTCATTGCCACGGCTAAACAGTTATAGATCGTTCCCATCGAACGTCATCAAACCGTTTTACATGTTTTGAAGATTGACGGTAAGCAAAGAGCAATAAACCATAAGCCAAGAACATGTTAATCATACAGTTGTACAAAGTAATAATTTAACTTAATGAAGGCCATCTGACACGAACACTAGCACCACCAGTCTACCACCACTACCACCATCACCACAACCAGTCACTACCACAACCACCGTCATCACCACCATCATCACCACCACCACCGCGAACACTAGCACCACCAGTCTACCACTACGAAAACCGCTACCACTACCACCACCACCGCTTCCTCTACCATAGTGGTAGCGCTTTTCGTAGTGGTAGACTGGTGGTGGTGGTGGTGTTTGCAGTGCTCGTGATGACGGTGGTTGCGGTAGTGACTGGTTGAGGTGATAGTGGTGATGGTGGTAGTGGTGGTAGTGACATTAGTCATTTTGGTTGTGATGGTGTTAGTGATTGCGGTAGTGGTATCGTTGGTCATAACGGTGATGGTGTTGGTGGTCGTGGTCTTGGTAGTGATGACCACCACTGCCACCACCACAGCTTCCTCTACCACCATCACTACCAACACCACGACCACCAACACCATCACCGTTACGACCAACGATACCACTACCGCAATCACTAACACCATCACAACCAAAATGACTACTGTCACCACCATCACCACTATCACCACAACCAGTCACTACCGCAACCACCGTCATCACCAACACTGCAAACACCACCACCTCCACCAGTCTACCACTACGAAAAGCGCTACCAATACCACCACTGCCACCACTACAGCTTCCTCTACCACCAACACTACCAACACCACGACCACCAACACCATCACCGTTACGACCAACGCTACAACTACCGCAATCACTGACACAATCACAAGCAAAACGACTACTGTCACCACCACCACCATCACCACTACCACAATCACCGCAACCAGTCACTACCGCAACCACCGTCATCACCACCATCATCACCACCACCACCACCACGAACACTAGCACCACCAGTCTACCACCACGACCACGACCACGACCACCACTGCCACCACCACCGCTTCCTCTACCATCATCACTACCAACACCACGACCACCAACACCAACACCACGATCACCAACACCACGACCACCACCACCGTTACGACCAACGCTACCACCACCGCAATTACTAACACCATCACAACCACCACGGCTATTATCATCACCACAACCATCACAATTACAACCAGTATCACCATCACAAGTACCACTACCTGTACCACCACCGTTACCGACCATCACCACCATTACCACCACCACTACCACAGCCAGTCTATCAGTCTACCACTACCATAACAACTCCACATAACAACTCGCTTACTATTACAATTTGTCACCACGCAAACACTCAAAGATATTACTCCATACCTGTTTCCCTTCTTTAGTGATTCCCTTTCGTATTCATCCTGCCACTGGGAAATCTACAAGAATTTAAAACCACTATATAAGTGAACTAGCGAACAAAACACAGCATGTGAGATTGCAAGTCACCCACTAAGTTGTATACATGTAGTGCACGTGGTACGCATGCGAGCTTGGTGTAATGTAACAGACGTTCGATGGACATTCGTAAAAGCTCAATTACTCAGAAAAGACTTCTGAGACCCAAGACAAGATTTGAACCTGCAACCTTGCAACCTTAGCTCTCCATCTGAGCCTCAGTGGCTCAATGGTTAGAGCGTCTAACCGGTCATTAGAAGCAGTCCTAGATAAAGCATTTTTCCTCCTGGCGGCAAAATCCAAAAATAAATATTTCCTGCTAAACTAAATTAACGATTTCCTGCCTGATAGAATTTTTCAATTTTATAAGTTGTGATACCACCAGACTTGCAAGTTTGTATCTCAAAACCATAATTTATCTGAATGTGGTATCTATACATACTTTGAAATAGCGAACTTTTTCAATTGAATACTACGTAATACAAGTACTAGCTTCAAAAATCGAAATGCTGAAACAGTTGAATAAGATAAAAGCAGCTTGCATTCTTGCAAATGCACAATGACAGCTGCAGCCTGCAACAGCAACACTATACTGAAATGATAAATATTTCATTGTTTTCTAGAACAAATCGTTGCGTCATTTGCGCAAGGATGTACGAAACTTAGACAGGTTAAGATCATGTAATAAACCTTCAAAACACTTTCGAATTGTTTACAAATCGCCGCTGGGTTTGGCAAGAATATAGAAAGATGAGTCATCGAATATGAAACTTTGATATTCGATCAAAAGTGATTATTGTGTCATTGTGTGACCGTGACGCTTTTCGATTTATTAAACTTTGACTTGGATTAAAAAAACTGACAAATATTTCCTGCAAGATACAAAAAATTTCCTGCGAACAACTTTTACAAAAAATGTCCTGGCAGCGGCGCTGCCGGACATTTTCCAGCACTGATTAGAAGGTTGCAGGTCCGAACCCTGTCTGAAGAATGTCCACCGAATGTCTGTCACCCACTCTAAATTCAAACATATAGATCGTTTTCATCTGACGTCACAGCGGCCATATTGGTGTACTATATTTACCTATGGGAATTTAGCCCTATTCTTATTCAAACATTTCATATTGTTTTACTAACCCCCCTTAATGGAGCCACAGACACATGCGCAGATCAGTGATCAAGTGAGTGAAACGATCCACTGGATACTTTTTGACATTATTCAACGAAATCATCTGAAGCATTTGCAAGTGAGTAAATCTTTAAAACTGACGCTTTACTCAATAATTCAAACTTGTATTTAAAACAATTTTGTATGTAATATTTCATAAACGGGTGGGAGTGTTTTACCAGGGGTTACAAACACGAGAGGACAATGGAAATCACTCGGCCTATTACCTCGCAATTTTCATTGTTCTCGGAGAGAACATTGAAGATTACGAGGTAATAGGCCGAGTGATTTTCGTTGTTCTCGAGTGTTTGCAACCCCTGGTGAAACACGATACACGAGTTTATGAAATAGCTTCTCAATCGTCAATTATAGTAGAGGGACTTGGTGATATTGGTGCATATTAGATCAGACATTGGTCTCACATTGAATTTATAATTAAGAAATGTGGTAATAAACGGTTCTTTGTTTGTGCCGTTTATTATCTGATTTATTGATTATAAATTCAGTTTGCGCGACCTTTACTGGGTTTCAAAACTCGTACACATGACCAAATATTTTTCTCTGATTGCCTAATTAGTAGGCTCGATTTCCAGCCTATCTCGACTCGCGGGACTTTACCCGTCCTCTAACGAACGGTTGGACGCGTGAGCGGCTTGTTATGTCTGTGACGTAATGCATAATTTTCACACGGCAAAGATACAGTATTTTTGTCATTCATGCAACCAACACTATAAACACAGTCAGTGAACGATAAATCGCAGATGTTTGAAATGGCAGAAATGCAGCAAAGACACGACTTATAATTCAGCGAGCTTCGTGAACTGAAGCAAGGTGCAATCTTTTCTTATGGACATCTTTAATCAACAATTAGGCCCGCCATTTCACGAAGGCACAAACGGTATTAACGTAAATAAACAATCTGACATTCACCAGGTTCAATTCGCTTTTTAGCATCTTCGTCGTTCTATAAATCGTTGCCGAACTCTGCCGTGATTCAAAACTGACTTGAGAAACCGCATCTGATCATCTTCCATGAAAGAAATCAAAGGCGAAATCGCAGTTGTGATTGATTTCGTGTTTACGATATCAACAAACTATTGGCGCTGACTGAAATATCAGTGATTTTCCTGACCTAGTAGGCTAAATGGCAAACACATCTTGGCCACTAATCGTCACGTTGCAAATAATTAAAAAAAATAATCCTCAAAAGTTTCGAAAATTCGGTCGTACGCCTCACTTATTAGCTTTCCATTGACCGCCACTTTGGGCTGTCACGATAATTCATACAAATATTCAATAATATATGCCTGCTGAAAATGTGCAGGCGCATTTGTGATTGGTGGAAATTGACAATGACAAGCTCACGAGCCCAGCCGTGATTTCGGGGGCGGGTCGCAGCCCGAAATAAGGCTGGAAACCGAGCCTAGCTAATTAGCTCATGAATTATTAATGACTTTGATAATTCTATAACATGTAGAGAAGTGAAGTGTGACGGTGTAAAACACAGGCGCGAATCCAAACCTTGTGTGGCAAATATTCTTTCACCACTCTCAGAGCATCGCTCCACATTCCAGCTTCCTAAGTAAACAAAAACCAGAGCACATGATTATTTTTTGTTTGTTTGTTTAAACATATTTATTCAAAAACAATTGCCCCAAGAGCATAAGCTCATCTAGGGGGCTCTTGTACAAAAAAACAACAACTTTCAAATTATATAAAGAGGCAATGACTAGAAGTAATATATCCAACACGAGTCAGTGTCCTTTCGATTTCTAAATACAGCCAAGCGGGTTGAAAATACGAGGCGAAGCCGAGTTTTTTTAACCGGCTTGGCTGTATTTAGACATCGGAGGATGAACACTGACGAGTGTTGGATATAGCTTCTCAAACGAATCAATATTTTAAGAGAAAATCGACCTCAAAGTTTGCTAAATTTGACCGTAATCTTCCTCCGATTTCCAATACTGATTAAATATTGATTTCTTTTGAATTTTCCTCATGAATTATTAATGAGTTTGAGAAGTAACATAAAATATACAGATAGCATATTTGTGTACAGTAACTCACCGCTTGGAAATGAATACATTTACATACTGTAACAAGCTTCCGGAAACTCATACATCAAATAACATTAAGCAAATTTTACATAAAGGATAAAGGACTGAGGGGCTAATCATCCTTACTTGCAGCCAGCGGCTGAATTGCGAAGGACGCAGATCAAACGTGGCCGTGTCGAGGCACATCAAAGGCGCTCCAGGCTGCCGCCATACGACACAGTTCAGACCACGGATCACAGCTAAGATGTTAGGTGTTGATTTTATGGAGGGAGGAAAACCGGAGAACCCGGCGAAAAACCCTCGGAGCACAGGAGAGACCAACTAACTCTACTCACATGAGTCACGAAGCTCGGGAACGGGGCTATTCCCAGACGGTCACCCATCCAAGTACTAACCTCGTGTAACCGGGCTTAACTATTGGTGAGAGGCAGAACCTTAACAGCACTCGCCACCCGTGCTCCCCATCTCCCCATCTTGCATCTCCGAAAACTTGTTACTTTATTTATGAACTGAGAAAGCGGGATGTAGCAATAATAAATTCTTGAACAGCAAAAAATAATTTACAATTCGAGTTAAAATTAACATTATAACATCCACAAAATAAGAACGAAAGCTTCTCAGTTTCGTTAGAGTTATACCAATAATTCCTAAGACATTCTGCAGCCGAAGTAAGAAGACTAGAACTGGTAAGTGTAAGTGTAAGTATTCCAAAGAGGACAATGCAACAAATAATGTTTAGTAGTTTCACGATGGTATCCACACGCACAAGCAGGGGAGGGTATACAATTATGGCGAAAAAGATTATCATTTAAAGAGTATTGGCAAGAAAAATTAAGTTTGTCTCATTTGAAAGAACTCGTGAAATGGTATAAGAAGACCTTTTACAATTTTTCCGTATCTGTTTTGGTTTTGGAAATATTTGGACCAAAGACAGCGTGCTGTCCGCCATCTTGGAATTATTTTCGATATGCATGTGACATCATAAGCAGGGTAAAGTGAAATTTTTATCTTGCCAACCTTATGACATTATGAGCTAGAAACTCGATTTTGTTGCGCTATTTCCATTTTAAATTGACCCACAACATTTAAAAAGCCTTCTGTGGAAATTTGGTCACCCACGGAGTAGTTTCGTCAGGTTTACCCTGCTTATGACGTCACCAATTTCCTAGTTAATTAGACCCAATATTACAACAAGATGGCGGACAGCACGCTGTCTTCGGTCGAAATATTTCAAAACACAAGAAAGATACAGAAAAATTACAAAAGGCCTTGTTATACCATTTGACGAGTTCTTTCAAATGGGACAAATTTAATTTTATTGCCAATACCCTTTAAAGTACTACTTTCTAACCAAAGTCTTGTGTGTAAGACAGAGGGATACCTAACTCCAATTTCGAAAAGCTTAGGACATTTTATGACATTAAAGACGTTAGCATCAGAGAAAGCGGGCCTTACGGAGGCTCGATCTCCTCGGTAAACTATAATATCTCAGTAAGCAAATATCTATTTACTCAATAAAGTTAAAAAAAACACGTTGTATTCTGAACCGCTGTCTACGCAGCACTCTACATACCTTATAATATCTCGCCGCCAGTTCAGGTCTCTGAGCTCGTAGTAAGCAGGTCTCGGCGCGTTGAAAGTCTTTCTTTTCAAATGCAACACGTGCCTGGCCAACTAGTACATCAGCAACACTATCAGGATCATGATCTTCAGCAACACGTTGAGCACTGTCCCAGTCCTGGTTATGAACATGCCTAGAGAATAAACACACCAGATTTAGAAACTGATGCGTGGATGGACGGACGGACGGACGGACGGACGGACGAAACAATATGTGGTTGAATAAACAATTAAACTTTCAAACGGCCAGGCGGAGAAAGGAATAGATAGATGAACAATCAAACAAACGAAGGAAGGAAGGAAGGAAGGAAGGAAGGAAGGAAGGAAGGAAGGAAGGAAGGAAGGAACGAAGGAAGGAACGAATGGATGGATGGATGAACAAATAAACAGACAAGCGGGCGGGCGGGTGAATGGGCGGGCGGCAGAACGAACAAGCCGACAAACCGATAAAAAGACAGACAGACAGACAGACAGACAGACAGACAGACAGACAGACAGACAGACAGACAGACAGACAGACAGACAGACAGACAGACAGACAGACAGACAGACAGACAGACAGACAGACGAACAAATGAGCGGACAGACCAACAAAAAGACGTACGGACGAATGAACAGACAGACGAAGAGAACGAAGGATGGAATGGATGTGTGAAATACTCAGCAGCATCAATGCACGGACGGACAAATATTTAATACCCCCAGAGTTGGAAAAAGTATTCAACCTTCCTCCGGATGGGTTTTTACGTTTAGATAACCTTCCTCAAAATATATAGCGAGAATTTTGTGTTTTGCAACGTTCATAAATACTGCGTGACTTTTGCAGTACCTTGGTTTTCTAGGTTTTCTAGGTAAGCTTTGGCATACTACAATAGCTACTAATAACTGACCGCTGCTGACTGATAGCCTGCCAACTACCCTCGACTGCTGCGAAGATACAGACATCACAGCAGACATCAGCGTACATGTCTCACACATGTAACCGCTGCCACTGCCAGTGCTGCATAATTGTTGGTTAGCCAATATTTTGCTGCAAATCGCATTTCTTCTCGACACCTTGCTTGATCAATTGTAACTTTCTCAGATTACCGAATGTGTAAACCTTCCTCCGGGTGGTACTCGCATACCCGTAGCTTTTTTCCAACTCTGAATACCCCAAATGTGTAGTGACTGTAACTTACATCAGGACAGCTTCTTTGGGCTTGTTGGCTTTAATAAATTCTTTTTCAGCTTCCTGGAATTTACCCTCGTCTTCCAAGAACATAGCGTGCTTGAGGTAAATATCCGGAAGCTTGTTCTTCATCGCCGTACGTGCAAGATCAAAAGCGAATTCAAAAGCCCTGATAAAAGATAGAGTAGTTGTCAAATTAAAGTGCCTATGAAACGGAAATTAAGTTTATCTTATTTAAAGGGTATTGGCAATAAAAAATAAGTTTGTCTCATTTGAAAGAACTCCCCAAATGGTATAAGAAGACCTTTTGTAATTTTTCTGTACCTTTCTTGTGTTTTGAAATATTTCGACCAAAGACAGCGTGCTGTCCGCCATCTTGTTGTAATATTGGGTCTAATTAACTAAGAAATTGGTGACGTCACAAGCAGGGCAAACCTGATGAAACTACTCCGTGGGTGCCCAAAGTCCACGGAAGGCTTTTTAAATGTTGTGGGTCAATTTAAAATGGAAATAGCGCAACAAAAAATCGAGTTTCTAGCTCATAATGTCATAAGGTTGGCAAGATAAAAATTTCACTTTACACTGCTTATGTCGTCACATGCATAATTTTGCATATCGAAAATAATTCCAAGATGGCGGACAGCACGCTGAGTTTGGTCGAAATATTTCCAAAACCAAAACAGATACGGAAAAATTGTAAAAGGTCTTCTTATACCATTTGAAGAGTTCTTTCAAATGAGATAAACTTAATTTTTATTGCCAATACCCTTTAAAAGAACACTTAAAATGAGAGTAACATATTTTGCAGTTTTTCGTCTCCATGCTTTGTTGTTGAGATTTTTCAGTTTGTTTGATATAAATGTCGCATGTTGCGACGTCACACGTGCATAATGAGTTATCGAAAAACGTTATATTAAAGACTTATTAACTGAGTGCGAGGTCTGTACGGGAAAGTATTTGCCAGACCGAGCGACGAAGGAGCGAGGTTTGTGCGATAAAACCGAGGGCAAATACTTTCCCGTACAGACCGAGCAAACGAGGTTAATAAGGAATTTATTATATGGCTATTGGTTCATTTTATTTTTAAGTTTCAAGCGTTGTTTTCGTCTTCGGAGTATGCTGTTTACCTTACCCGTTAACGTTTTCATGTCGCTCTTGTTTACACCAGTTTGGCTTTTATTTGTCATGTTTTTAGATAAACAGCTTTAGAGAAAACTAGCAGCAATGTTCTAGCACATTTTATTGTTCAGAATATTTGAATAAAGATAACCACTTCTCTTTTATTTGTATTCAAATCAACTCAGAAATGTTCTCGCCAAAACTTGCAGGGCCGAGAAAAAAGCGTATTGACCCGGACACAGACCGGAGGTCAATATCGTAAAATGCCGACCTCTCGGGAACCAATCCGCGTGCGCCGTTTTGCGTACGGACCGGAAATCAAACCCAGCCATATAATAATAGCCGTTTATTTATAAAAATACCTGATTCATATGCGAATGCCTGGAGCCCAGTAAGGCCTACGCTAAACGTCGCACAATAGACGAATTTAATTCGAATTAACTTGGTCGGTAATGCGACGTAAATGCGACGTCGAGTTAAACGTCGAATTTAATTGTTTTTACTTGGACGGGTTGAGCCCAAAAACGATTCCTTGAAAATATGGCGCCGAATTGTCACAGATAAAAGTCGTGCAACTCGAACACGCATTATCGTCGTATTATCCGTCTGACTCAGACGAACTTAATTGCCGAGACGAATTTAATTCGTGCGTCGAATTTAATCGAGTTATACGTCACAGTTTCGTCGAATAAATTCAAACAATTAAATTCGTCTAAATTAAATTCGTCTATTGTGCGACGTTTAGCGCAATTCTAAAGGTGCTAACCTTGCCTTGAGCGGAATCCATGTTTACACGCGCGAGATGGAAAACAATGCGAAATAGATTCTGCTTTGCATGCTCAACTAGCACAACCCGCACAATTGAGGTATGGGTACAGGTTAAATTTTACATTGACGCAAGCAAATTATAAGTTTGGGTGGATTGTAAGTTTTGGCTTTACTTCGATGATATACAGCTGCACTTTTTAGCCTTTCTAGTACCTTTGCTTTTGCTCGTCCAAATGTAAATCAAGCCATCGTGTATGCTTGTCTCGGCAGACCTACCCAATCTCGTTCCCAGAGCCCACGTTCCCCACCCGGGAAACGAGAGACTCTGGGATAATCCGTTTCAAATCGTTACGTTATTGGCTGAATAATAAAACCAAAATAACAAAGATGTCGGACGACAAGACTCCAGTGAAGACGTTACCGCGATCGATATCTTCGCCGTATGTGTGTAGTTGCTGTAATTCGAGCTTCGCCAGCAACCCCATTGACTTGTTTGAGGAAAAGTCAAACAAGGAGAACATACTATCCAGATTCCGCTCGGATATTTACGCATGCGTACCTCAACCGGAATAACAAGAATCCTGTGATTTGAAACGGATTATCCCAGTCTCTCTCGTTTCCCGGGTGGGGAACGTGGGCTCTGGGAACGAGATTGCAGACTTGCCATGAAAGTTTACCTTTTACTTTAATATCTCAAACTCATTAATAATTCATGAGATAATCAGCTAATTACAATAGTTCATTCAATCACCTGATTGAAGTTGGATACGCCAGTAAAGCCCAAGATATTAGATGAAAACTGGTGTTCATCTAATTCTTAAGATCTTAATTATCTATGCAAAATAAACAAGTTGCTGTTGAATAAATTTTACATAATCATGAATAAAATCTCATGAGAGTTTATTTTAATTGTATTTTCCAATTGAAATTGCTCGATTGAGATGCCATATCAACAACTCGTTTATCGTGTTTCATCAGGGGAATCCAAACACTCGAAAACAATAAAACCACTCGGCCTTCGACCTCGTGCTTTCATCATGTTTTCTCGTCTTTGGATCCCCTGATGAAACACTCAAACTCGTTGTTGATATATTACATAATAATCTATTTCCACGCCTATATCTTCCACTAATTTTTTAGTGTTTTATTGTTGGGAACGCCCGTCTAAACTTACAACATGCAGTGAAGTGAGCGAGGAGTTGTTGTGTTAACGTTTTTCTAGTTTTATGCTGACTTACCCATTGTCTGCGGCATAATCAATAGCTGTCTCTAGCAAGCCAAACTTTGTCAAAAGTTTCACAGCCGAGTCCCCTCCTACCAAGAAAAAATTAAAACAAAATAACAACAGTTAGGGGCCATTTACGTGGACTAAAAGGTGGCTCGGGTAAGAGGGACACCCTACCCCCCAAGACAACTTTGTCGTGTGTCTACATGAGGAATTAGCAGACTAGTTCCTAGTCCTCTTTTCTCTCGAACGTATTTTGGTGACGTCACAGAATAGGGATCGAGCGAGAGGACTAGCGGAAAATGTTCATCTTTATCTATCATGAATCCTGCTGGACTTCGGATTCTTTAATTTTTATGAACGAGGGCACTTAAACAAACTTCTTCTTGAGAGCAGACAGTAAACGAGTAGGTTTCTTTATTTTACATTACGTTAAAAGGTCGTTACGTACGAGGCTTTATAAAGTAGTGTTCGGCGTAGGAAGTGATTGTGTTGAAACACATTTATACAAATCGAAATATGCTATTTTAACGTTTCGGGAGTAGATCAACCTTGCTATATGATGTTATAAAGAATTGTGCAGACCGACGTGAGTGTTATCTGCCTTGGTTTTCCACCAAACGGCCGTTTGGTGCCTGTATAATTTGGGGCCAGATTTGGGGCCAAGCAAAAACATTTTATTCCAGGCCTCTCACAATTTCGGTCTGCCACTCGACGTTAAAAAGAGAGGCCTGGGAACCAGGCTGAGGAATTAGATTATGACTTCTGAATCGGTTTAAGCCTGCAGGACTGGGTAGAGTTTAATGCATCTAATTTAAGATGGCCGATCGTCGGGAAGAAACTGTAACTGTACTGTTAGAATTAAACGATAGAATTAAACTCACAGAAGCTTTTATACATCTTCAGGCCAATTATCAGGTTTTCAACTATTGTTGGAGACCAAGACCATTTTTTTCGCTTCGTATTTGCTGCTCTATCAATTGTTTCACTTTCTGCCGCCATTTTGTTTCGCAGTTTTGCTTCGGGTACACACGTAAAAATCTCACAGCTTGTCAACAGGATGTGTTCGCAACAGGCTTGTAGCAAGGCTGGGAACAAGTTGTAACAATGCTGTTCATTCAAGAAGCTGCTACAACCTTGTTAGCATCAATCTGTTAACAACTTGTTGAGTGCAGAGCGGTAACAGGTTGTTGGAACAACTTGTCATCAGTCTGTTGGAGTCATCAGCCTTGTTACAAGTTGTCAACAACCTGTTAAAGACATGTTAACAGACTGAGACAGCCAGTGCGAACACACGACGGTGACAGCCTGTTGAACAGCCTTGTAACAACTTGCTTGCAGGTCTGTAACAGCTTGTGCGTTTTTACGCGTGTAGGCGAGTCAACTTTATCTCGCCCTCTAGGGTAACCCTACCTCGCAAAGAAGGTTACCCTACCCCAGGGTGACCCTACTACCCGCGACAAGTATGAAATTCCCCACGTAAACGCTCGCTGTCAAGACTAAGTAAAATGAACACAAGGGTGACCCTTCTACCAGGGACAACGTTTGTCCATGTAAACGGCCTCTAATTGGTCAGTACCAAACCAACTACAGACGTAACAAGAAACTATTTCTAAAAAGAAATAGCTGTTTCGTTCCCGTCAGCCTCTTACAAGAGGGTGTTGCATGCCGATTGCGGGCAATCATGACGAAATTTAGCTCGGCCAATTCCCGCCAGTGGTCTGACGCGACAAGGCCTACAATTTTGGAAGCAAAATTTTTTATGGTCACGCTGTCGCGGAGAGGTAACGTTCGGCGTATAAGTACAATTGGTTGTTGGCCTACGGGGGAACTGAATTTGAACAGATTGAATTTGAACTTCATGTCATTCAATGGAGTCGTTTTCTTGATAATCATCAACAAAACATTACCTGCTAGCGTCTCGCAATTTTCTTGAGAACGCAATTACTTTGGCAACGTTTTATTTGCCTCCTATACACGGTCAGAGGTGAATAGGAGAAATGTACATGTGGCGTCAGTACGACGGAAATTTTGCAGTTATTTATATGTAGATACATAAAATGTCGCTGTTTAGGAAAGCCGGCTACATTAGCGGTCATTTATGCCACCTATATTTAAGTTAAAATTTATTAAATAATCTTTAATCTGTGTGTAATTCTTTCAAAGTTTGTATTTGATCGGAATAAATACTGGAGTGATTGAGTAGCTTTTCCAAGGCCACTGACTCGACCCGACCTTTCGGAATGCTATTCGCCTAATCTCAATATCTTTATTATTTATACTCGGGCTACTGTGGTAGCCGAGTCTATGTTTCGAAATGGCAATCATTACGTCATCCCATCAGGCTTTGCGAAACTGATGCGTGCATGCCCAAATGCTTTGCTTTCCTGATGTCTGATCAAGTCTTTCTCGTCTCGGATGTGTTTTTGTGTGTTCACAGACATAGTTATTGGTCAGTAATGTCGCTGGCCAAGTATCTTGAATTATATACGCTTACAATCGCACATGCCGTTGATTATTAAAGTGAACTTGCAAGTGACCCCTTCTAGGTAAACATGAAGCTGTGTTGATATTTAATACCCGAAGAGACTTGACATATGAACGATGAACATGTGTGGAAATAATACTTTCTTTCTTTCTTTGCTTTCCTGTTGTCTGATAAAGTATTTCTCGTCTCGGATGTGTTCTGTATGTTCACATACATAGTTATTGGTCAGTAATGTCGCTGGCAAGTATCTTGATATTATATACGCTTACAATCGCACACGCCGTTAATAGCTGTGTTGATATTTAATACCCACGTTAAATACAGGCAATCGTGTTTTGTTATGGCAAATCGTGTTTTCTATCGGAGAATTGGATTGTGTTTTGACTTAATTTTGTCTGTGACCAATGTGTTTAATAGACTTTAGATCTTATTAGCACTGCATGTGACAACCTGCGTATGTATATGATTGCAGCTTCGATAACACTTCAGTACCTTTTACCCAAAACACTGACCTTCGCGTACTATATATATAGCACTGTGATTTTGCAGTAGCCCGAGTGAACGCCTGACCAGGCCAGTGATGTTTTCCAGGGGGAACGCGGGGGAACGCCGTCCCCCCACCTTTTTTACCAGGGGAACGGCGTCCCCCCTGCCAAAATCAAACATGGGGGAACGCCGTTCCCCCTGGCAGGGATTAAATATGAGTGAAGTTCAGTGAACGCCGTTCGACACCGTCCAAATAATTTTGGCTATCACTTGTTCTACATACGTGTTATTTTTGGCAATAATTGCTCAGCATCCTAACGTGGAAATACTTCAGAACGTAATTTTGTCACTATTTTAATCTCCCTGAAACTTGATATACTTGCAGAAAATTCTAGCGTCCGCTTAGATAAATACTTATTGTCATAAGCGCGGATAATGTCAGGCAGCAGCCCAGCAGGCCAGCAGCAGGATATAATTAGTATAGTCTTTTCGCGCAATCGCGAAATTTAAACATTAAAATGAGAACATTAAAATGATCAATGGGAACATAAAATGATTCAATAAGAACATTAACATGATTCAGCAGATGATCAAAGAGTAAAGAAACGCAAGTTGGAAGATAATGAAGAGACAACTACGAAGCAAGCCGTCTGGAAATTACTTTAAAGCTCAGACATTTTTAGACATTTTTAACATCAAACAGTAGTTTAAATTACAAATCAGTTTTGTCGCCTGCGTTCATAAGCAGAATGTAATATATAATTATCAAATATATTGTTTGTTTAACTAGAATAAATGTGACATATTTTAACAAGCATGTCTATTAGACTAAACCCCCGCTTGTTTAATTTCATGGCCATTGGCCACGCCCAATCGAGTGACCACGCCCATTTGATTTTCAAGAGCGTCCCCCCACTTCTAAAATTAGCAAAACATCGCTGGACCAGGCGTCTTGTTAAATCTAAAGCGCCAACGAGCAGTTAGAATGTAATTTCCGAGAATTCAAAGAGGGGAAAGTTCCTACAGTACTCGGCATTCGCTTGTTCGTAGTATTGTATGAGTCACTTCACACGGGATTGTTTACGTCGTTCAGCTAATTGTGCTAGATCAGCAATATTATTTCACTTCGTTTTGGCGTCTAACCACGTCTACAACTAAATTTTTTATGCGGAATTTTGATTTCATTGGATAATATTGAAGTTTTGGCTTATGCTGCCAACAACACTGCACTGCGATTGGACTATTTTCATCTGTGGTGACAGTTTCTTTTGTGACGTCAATGGAAAGCTAACACAGTAACAAACAGTTTCGTTCCTGCGGGGAACGAAACAAAAATATCACAGCTCATCAACAAAATGAATAGGCGACTTTGGAAACGAGTGATGGCCTGGGGCGAGGGGTCATTTTGGGGGCGACATGGAACTTTAACATCGAGGCAAAAATCTGATGAAACATCATGATTAAAATCATCAAAAGGTGAAGTATAAATAGAAAAACCACACTTTGGGAGTGATTTTAAGGCCTGCGCTAGCCTGCGTTTCCGATTTCAGGAGGGGGAAGGAGCGTCTGCACGCAGGCTAGGCCTGCGCTAAACGTTGCACAATAGACGAATTTAATTCAGACGAATTTAATCCGAATTAACTTCGTCGGTAATGCGACGTAAATGCGACGTCGAGTTCAGTGGAATTTAATTGCTTTTACTCGTGGAGCCTGAAAACGACTTCTTGAAAACATGGCGCCGAATTGTCACAGACAGAAGAGAAACATTTAATTCGACGCGACCAGTGGACGCGACGTTGACGCAACGATAATTCGTCGTGTATCTCGAACACGCATTATCGTCGCATTATCTGCCTGACTTAGACGAATTTAATTGCCGAGACGAATTTAATTCGTGTGTCGAATTTAATCGAGTTAATATACGTCGCAGTTTCGTCGAATAAAATTCAAACAATTAAATTCGTCTGAATTAAGTTCGTCTATTCTGCGACGTTTAGCGCAGGCCTAACACATGGAAGTTTCAATGTCCCCCCAAACAGTACCATGGCTACTCCGCACCAAACTGGACTATTCGCAAACGACAAATGTTACTAATTTTAAATATGAAACAAAAACTTTCAAATATAGAAGAAAAAGTGAGTGAAGTAACGTGTATATGCAATTTACATACCCAAGCTTTTAGCCCACAAATAAGCGACTTGTTTAGATGCTGTAGGTCCACCATGTTGCTTAGCAACCTACAAGATAATCAGACATAGTTCAACGTTGTCCAACGCTACTTTGGCTTAACAGTTTTTGAAGCAGCTTAAAAAGTCACTGTTCATGACCCAAAGTTTCGACACTCCAAAGTAGTGTCTTCATCAGGGGCGATCGTTGAAGACAGGTCCCATATTTATGCTGCGCTCCACTCCACTCCACTGCACTGTGTACTGTACTGTACTGTACTGTACTGTGTACTGCACTGCACTGTGCTGTGGACTGTATTACACTGTGTACTGCACTGTGTACTGCACTGTGTACTCCACTGTGTACTGCACTGTGTACTCCACTGTGTACTGCACTGCACTGTGTACTGCACTGCACTGTGTACTGCACTGCACTGTGTACTGCACTGCACTGTGTACTGCACTGCACTGTGTACTGTACTGCACTGTGTACTGCACTGTGTGTACTGTACTCCACTGTGTACTGCACTGCACTGTGTACTGCACTGCACTGCACTGTGTACTGCACTGCACTGTGTACTACACTGCACTGTGTACTGCACTGCACTGTGTACTGCACTGCACTGTGTACTGTACTGTACTGTACTGTACTGTACTGTACTGTACGGTGTACTGTACTGTACTGTACTGTGCCGACGCATTGTAATGTAATGTACTGTACTGTATAAACAAACAAACAAACAAACAAACAAACAAACAAACAAACAGAAAAACATATACATAAAAAATAAAATAAAATAAAACAAACAAACAAACAAACAAACAAACAAACAAACAAACAGAAAAACATATACATTAAAAATAAAATAAAATAAAATAAAACAAACAAACAAACAAACAAACAAACAAACAGACAGACAGACAGAGACAGACAAACAGACAGACAGACAGACAGACAGACAGACAGACACAAACGAACGAACGAACAAACAAACGGTCCTTCTACCTACCCTGTATGCTTCGTCCCATGATTCGTTACTGCGATACATATTAACAGCGGCTTTCCAGTCCTTGGCTTGCACATAATGGTGTTCAGCTTGCCGCAGTTGATTTTCAGTCTCAAGTTCCTTAAAACAAAAAAGATATTAGTGGTGGTCGTTAATGAGTGACGATCCGATGGCCTCAACGGCGGTCATCCTCAGAGTTTGTTTCAGACACTTCAGACACAAATATAGGCGAACCTACATAATCATGACCTAATGAATCAAAAGTTCCGGGACATCCAGTGGGATGTATATACTGGATACCGATAGCGCCAGCGCATTCTTTATGTCCAGCAGTCAAAATTTGGAAGACAGCTACGCCATCTTATTACTCCCTGTCCGGGCTTAAGAGTAGTAAGAGTTTCCGGGGGGTGGAAAAAGCCGTAAAACAATTGTCACATGGCAATTTACAGTTACCACTGGAAAACAACAGAAGGAAAATACAACATACCTCAAGCCATTGTAAAGACATAAGTTTTATTGCCAAAGGTATAGAGGTTTTATAATGCAATCACTGACGGATTTCGTTGGGTTTTTTTAATGAGTTTTGCGATACAGGCAAGTTTATCGATTACCGGGCAGATTAAAAAAAACACGAAATAACACATTTTACTCCTTAATAATACTAACAAATTCAGAAACTAAGCTTCTAAACCTTGTACAGCATTCTTTTGTTGATACCAATGGTAGAAATTTGGCTCCGTGGCGAAAGTTTCCGTGGCGCATGCCTGTATATTTACTTTTTTTGCAGGTAACCAAAAATAATTTGCAGTTAGTCCTGCGAGCGAAGCGAGCAACCGGACCGCGTAGCTTGCGAATTGCGACGGGGGACCGGGCCACCGGGGTAAACTTTTTCAGCAACTGGGCCTGAGAAAGTCAATTTTGGCAATAGGAAACATAACTCAGGGCTTGACGTTGATGAGTTTGCGTCTTCAAATACGACACCTATTAAATCTGGTCGGTAAATATTGCAAAAAGATACCGGGAAAAATTAAAATTTTCTACTATTCTAGCGTGCACAAGACCTTCTGACCCAGGTTTGCAGTTAGCTCCAGTCACTTGCAGGTAACGCGGTTACCTCGGATCCCAACATCTGACACCATGACGTGGCGGTCATCTTGGTATTCCTAATTCGTCATCTCCAGTGGCTTCATTTTTAGAGCCAAGATGAGCAACCCAGTTATACAGAGATCAGTGGTACATCCACAATAATATTCTCTTAATATTTGTGACCACTCACCTTTGCCAAGTGAATGTGTGTATCGTCCAAAAGATCTTCGTGAAATTGTTTGACAAGTCGTATCATTTGATCATACTATAAGTAGGATAACAAAAAAAGATACAGAAATGAAAAATCTTGTCTTTACAAACCGGATGTTCTTTACCGCGCGACCTTGCAATATTACTAAACTAACTAACTAAACTAAACTAACCTTATTTAATGTATATATTCTACACTCGAATTTTCCTTCACCCAAAATCCCTAGAACATGCTATGTAATCGAGTGAAATGCCCAATATTACTTATAATATACCCAATTCGCTCCTGGCATTACCACCTTATTATATACAGAACTCATGATCAAGCTCTTGGCAACGACCTCCGTGGCTCAGTGGTCAGAGCATTGCGCTAGAATCGCAAGGTCGTGGGTTCAATTCCTGCCGGAAGGCCTGTGTAGTTGCATTTTTCGCAACTGGTTCCGGTCTGGTCTTATAATGTATTTATTCTACACTCAACTTTTCCTTCACCTAAAAATCCCTTTAACCTTATTTATACTGGATAATTCTGTCAGTTATATCTAAACTGTTCTCCCTAGAGGTCCAGTAAGGGCCCACCCTCATTGGTCCAGTGTTACTACAGGAAGAAACCAGAGTAAACTAAACTAATCTTATTTATACTGGATAACTCTATCAGTTATATCTAAACTGTTATCCTCAGAGGTCCAGTAAGGGCCCACCCTCATTGGTCCAGTGTTACTACAGGAGGAAACCGGAGTACCCGGAGGAAACCTGTGGTGTTTGGTAGAGTCAAACTGGAAGCACTCTTCTCACATGCGGCCAACGTGAATTTTTTTTTTAATCAGATAACTGCACCTTGCAGGAATCGAACCCGGCTCGCAGAGGTATAAAAGGCACGTGCACTAACCACTGTGCCACCAACACCCCCCAATATTGACAGCAACATTGTAATGTTGACTTGCAAACGGTACACGGCGACTCCTTGGCAAGTTACTAAAAATTCCCATTTTAAATATCGAATTTCACATAACATGAAGTTTACTTAGAGTTAATTGTTCTGACTTTCAATAGAACTTCATATTATGTGAAGTTCGATATTTAAAATGCGAATTTTTACCAACTTGCCAAGGAGTCGCCGTGTATCGTTTGCAAGTGAATATTGCAATGTTGCTGTCAATATTGCAAGGTCGCGTGGGAAAGAACATCCGGTTTGACTGTAAAATACTCAAATTTAGCAACGGTGTAGATTTCGAACCTGTTTGATCTTCTTGTACATGTTTATAGCAAAATCTGGTTGATTTATCGTCAAGTAAAGTCTAAACACAAATAGACAAAATATTTGGTTTATCAACATTTCCCTTACTAGTTGCTCTAACCCCGTACCAAAGACAAGATATATTTTATAAAAAATAAGAGCGGGGACAACGAGAAACATGACCAACCTTTCTGCTTCTTTATACTTTCCTTGTTCTTCCAGTTGTTGTGCTTGGCTGACATATAGTTTTGTCACTTCGTCAGGTTCCATACACGTTACGGTTAACTATAGTAATGAGTAATGATGGTGAAAATGATAATAATAATGATGATGACGATGATTAATAATGATGATGGTGATAATGATGATGGTGATGGTAAAGATGGTGATAGTGAGAATGGTAATGCTGAATATGGTGAAGGTAAAGATGGTGATAGTGAGGATAGTGAGGATGGTGAGAGTGGCAATGGTGAATATGGTGATGCTAAAAATAGTGATAGTGAGAATGGTGATGGTGAGAATGGTGATAGAGAAGATGGTGAGGATGGTGGTGGTGAGGTTGATGATGATAATAGTGATGATGGTGATGGTGGGGATGGTGATGGTAAAGATAGTGATAATGGTGATGGTAAGGATGGTGATGGTGAGGATGGTGGTGGTGAGGTTGATGATGGTAATAGTGAAAATGGTGATGGTGAAGATGGTGATGTGAGAATGGTGATAGAGAAGATGGTGATGGTGAAGATGGTGAGGATGGTGGTGGTGGTGATGGTAAAGATGGTGATAGTGAAAATGGTGATGGTAAGGATGGTGATAGTAAGGATAGTAATGGTGAGGATGGTGATAGTAAGGATGGTAATGATGGTGATAGTGAGAAAGGTGACAATGAAGATGGTGATAGTAAGGATGTTGATAGTAATGGCGAGGAAGGTGAAGATGAGGATGGTGATACTAAGGATGGTGATGATGGTGATAGTGAGAATGGTGATAGTGAGAATGGTGATGGTAAAGATGGTGATAGTGAAAATGGTGATGGTAAGGATGGTGATAGTAAGGATAGTAATGGTGAGGATGGTGATAGTAAGGATGGTAATGATGGTGATAGTGAGAAAGGTGACAATGAAGATGGTGATGGTAAGGATGTTGATAGTAATGGCGAGGAAGGTGAAGATGAGGATGGTGATACTAAGGATGGTGATGATGGTGATAGTGAGAATGGTGATAGTGAGAATGGTGATGGTAAGGATGGTGATAGTAAGGATAGTAATGGTGAGGATGGTGATAGTGAGGATGGTGATAGTGAGAATGGTGATAGTGAGAATGGTGATGGTAAAGATGGTGATGTGAGGATGGTGAGGGTGAGGATGGTAATGACAATGATGATGGTAATAATGATCGTGATGATTGTTATGATAATGATGACGACGACAACGATGATGATGATGATGATGATATTGATAATGTTGATAATGATGAAAATGGTGATGGCGATATTATAATGATCGTGATGATACAATGGTCTCACCTTATGTGCAGCTTCGTACATGTTAGCCTTGGTGTACATATCAATGGCGTCTTTTGGGTGACCGGCTTTAACATATAACTTTTCAGCCATCTGAATAAAAACAAAAACGAAGTGAATGAATGTAACAAAAAAGTAAATACAGAGTAGTCCCCAGGCAAATAGAAAGCGTGATTTGGAGGTTCGGATCTCGGAAAAAAATATTACAGTGAGTAAAATCTTATTATAAATTCTCAAAATTACATCCAACCTCGTACCCAGGGTCTTACCTCCGCTCCCCCTCCCCCCTCGTTGCGGAAATACCCTGGTACACGCTGGTCACGTGTCGTCTATCAGAATTTTCGACTGTGGGAGTGTCCCCTGCGTATCAATGCTTGACCTCGCTGGAATAGGCGAAGAAATGCTTGTATACGTATCTCGTTTTGTTTTCTGGTATTAGATTTTGAAATGAATCGTCAAACCGGTGATACGATTTTAAAATTGAAACAAGTTGTTTTGACAGCTATTGTTTTTAGTTTATAATAAATCGCTGTGTTTATTTAAGTTTACAATGAAGACAGTTTTTGATGTTCCCATTCGTTTAATAATCGTCAACCTGGGTGCTTAAATTATACAAGGCACGGATATCGGTACGGATATCGACTAACCTTTTTAAAATGAACTTGAAAATTGGCATTTTATATCAAATATATTTATCAATTATCATGTTCGTGGATGACTGACCATATTTTGGCCGCATGAGAACTGGTTAAAACAACGCAGCACAGTAAACCTCACAGTGGATAATGAAATGGAAGACTGTTTCAAACTCTCAATATAAACAATAAAATACGTATGTGTTTCACCTGTACGTTGTTGAATACCACACGTGAAAGCTGCCGTTATATTTAAGTGAATACGTCCAGTTAAAAGCCTCGCGATTCGAATGCTTAAGACGAATATTCTCCTATCATTAACACATGTCGCCAGCGCTACAAAGCCAGCAAAATATTGATCTTTGAGACTTTGGCATTCTTATTAAATTATATCTCGTTTCGGATTGTTTCTCCAAGCCGTTGTGCACCTTTCGTGAGTCGTGACATTTCATCTGGCCAGATGTTTTGCGTTTTGTATAAACACTACTCCGGTCGGTAAGTCGAGAAAGTTTTTTGTACCACCCTACCCACACTAAATTTATTTTGTACTGCCCATATTTTGGGCAGCACGTGACCAGCGTGTACCAAAGTCTTTCCACAGCGAGGGAGGAGCGGAGGTAAGACCCTGGGTACGAGGTTGAATTACACCTTCTTAGAAAACATATGGAAGTACCTTGTATTCCTTGGCTTGAGCATAATGTTGGGCAATCAAACGATAATATCTGAGAAGAATAAAACAATTAAAGTTTTAAATAGGCGTTATAAGGAGTAAAGTATGTAAAGAGATCACTGATCTCAATAAAACTGGATGGGGCATGAGGCCAGATTTTGCGTGCCAGTTGTATGATGACGTGACCACTACCTAAGATGGCTGCCACTGAAGTTCATAGCTTTCGTAAATTGAAAACAGTCAAAAAGAGTTATTTTAAGAACATTTAAACGAATGTAAGGACACAAGAAGTACTTAATAAGGTTTAAGACGCTAATTTCTTGTATTTGTTTCTGTTACTGAGCTGTAAAACCTTTACATTTCGTTGTTTTTCTTCAGTGCCGACAACGAAGAAACTTCACGATAATATAAACTGAAAAACAGACTATAAAATCTACGAAGAATTCAATTCCAAGTCTTAAATTGTACCTTTTATAGTAATCTTAATGCCTTAACAATATCTCGTGTTGTGTACTTGCCATCTTTTAACTGTATTTGTTGTTAAACAGTGAAAACTAAACGAACCGGCATCTGTTGTTTGCTTTACGGCTTTTCCAACTCCCCCGGCACAGAGTACTTAATATTCCTCCCCCTGGATAATCTGACCGTGCTGACGTCAAGATTGCTTATGCCAGTCAACTTTCGGATTGGGAACAAGTTCTAAGGCCGCAATGCGTCATATGTTCCACTACGTAAGATGGCGGCGACTGGCACGAAATGTATGACTGCTGGCCATAGGGAATGACCTATCCAGTTTATATTGAGGGAGCACGGGTGGCGTGTGCTATTAGCGCGCTGCCTCTCCCTAAAACGTTAAGCCCGGTTAGACGGGGTTAATACTCGGATGGGTGACCGCTTGGGAATGACCCGTTGTCGAGCTTGGACGCATGTGAGTAGAGTTGTAGTTGATCTCTCCTGTGCTTCGAGGGTTTTTCGCCGGGTTCTCCGGTTTTCCTCCCTCCGTAAAATCAACACCTAACATATTAGCTGTGATCCGTGGTCTGAACTGTGTCGTATGGCGGCAGCCGGGAGCGCCTTTGATATGCCTCGACACGGCCACGTTGATCTGCGTCCTTCGCAACTCAGCCACTGGCTGCAAGTAAGGATGATTAGCCCCCAGTCCTTTATCCTTTATATTGGTAACAGATGGATTATAGTTACTAAAGTCCATTGTTCTTATGTATACTGTAGTTGTTCATTTGCGTACATCATAAAGCATTGTTACCGAGAGCTGAAATTTCTTCAGAAATGAAATAGATAAATTTTGAGAATTCACAGCTCGAAAACTATACGTCGGATTCTTTTGAAATTTTTCGTGAACGCTCCTACCACGCACACCTGTTTACTAAAACAATAATTTATATCTTTGTCACGAGAAGGGTTCCAAAAACAAAATGGCGTTTCTCTTACTTCTGTCCAGTCTCTTTGTCGTCCACTACTTCGAGGATTTGGACAGCTTTATTCCACTGGCGCGCGTGGATAGCGGCATCTATGGCTTTCACGGTACATCTATAACAGAATAATGTAAGACGTTAGAGCCATTTAAAGGGAGAAAATAAGTCGCGACTTGATTAAGACGCGTCCCATTTAAGTCTAAATAGTGAAATAAAAGTAGCGTGCTGCGTAGGCAGTGTAGAAACAACAATCGAAATATGGTAACTTAGGTTAGATATACTGCCGAAACAGAGAACGTAGGAATCTAACGTTTCGAGCGAAGGCCCTGACATTACCGCCAGCCGCAAAAGACTAGAAAAGCGTCTCATTTTCAAAATTGGTACCATTCATCGGACTCAACGGACGTTTTTCTTTTATTTAACACCTCTGAAGACGTTGTTTCTGTCTAGCAAGGGCGGACATAAACAGCGTTTTCACTTTATTAATTTATCTATTTTCACTCTCGCTCATCCTTTTTACACCTCCTTCTTTTTACTCATCGACGGTATGAATAGCAAATGTCTTTCGCATCCCATTATCCATTTGTTATTGTTATTTTGCTTTGATTGGCTAATTTTTCGCATCTCATTATCAATTTGTTATTGTCATTTTTATCTGATTGGCTTATTTTTGGTCACATGATTACCTTTCGTATATAAGCTCATTGTTTGTTTACACTCTTTACGTTTCTCTCTGACGAAGGGCCTTCGTTCGAAACGTTAGATTCCTACGTTCTCTGTTTCGGCAGAATATCTAACCTAAGTTACTATATTTCGATTGCTATTTAAGTCTAGCCTCCTTCGAAGGCGTTCTTTGCGAGCCTCGATATTTTCGTCCCCCACTAACGCCTGCTCAAACGAGCAACACATTCCGTTCCTTTTGTGTACATGGACCAATGAAATTACACCATTGTCGTGCTAAATAAAGCCGTCCTGGGCTGGTATTGTTATGTGTAATTTGTTTAGTCGAAAGCTAATATTTTGAAAAGTTTAGCCTAGAAATTCACGAAATTTACGAAGAATACTGTTTTGACTATGTTCTTGCTGCCTATGCAAACAAATAAGTGTGGAAGTTAATGTAAAGCGTAAGAGAAATTTAAGATTGTAAACAAAAGCTCAAAGCTAAGGTGTCTCACTGTCTTATAGTGTGTGAAGCGACTGCCCGAGTTAGTTTACTTGAAAGCTAATATTTCGCTTACTATAGCTCAGAGCTTTACAAAATTTACGAAGAATGGTATTATGAATAGTGTCGGCGAAATGTATCTAGCGGATAATAATTATTTACCTGGATGTCTGGCCAGCTTCATATACACGCGTAAAAACGCACAACTTGTTCACGGTTGTCAACAGGCGTGAACAATGTTGTGCTGCTCGCCGTGAACAAGTTGTCAACAAGTTGTTCACTTATGGTTCGAACAACTTGTTCACGGATAAATCAACAGTCATGAACAAGTTGTTCTAAAAGCACATTTTTATAGCCAACAACGTTGTTCGCACATGATACAACATGTTGTAATGCAGCATGACGAAATAACAACGATGAACAACAATGTTACAACAATGGTGAACATGGTTGATGTATCAACACGTTCTTCGGTTGTTACAACATGCGTGAACAACGGTTGTTGTTTCATCAAGCTGTAACAACTTGTTGAAAGAATGATGAACAATGTTGTTAATTCATCAATGTTGTTCACACATCTCAACAAGTTGTTACAGCATTGTTCAGGCAACAATTCTGTAACAACTTGCGATATTTTTACGCGTAATTCATCAATGTTGTTCACACATGTCAACAAGTTGTTACAGCGTTGTTCAGGTAACAATTCTGTAACAACTTGCGATATTTTTACGCGTGTATAATTCTTCACCGAGTTCTCCAGTTTTCCTCCCTCCACAAAATCAACACCATAGTTTTCCCAGTCAATTCAACTAACTATAGTTCCATCAAGGAGTGAGGGTTATTGAGTTATCAGTATCTAAATACTCATGTGTTACCCTCAATAAATAAAATCGCTTTACCTTCAGCCAGGTAACTGGGCTAGCCCGCTCATGCATGTAAACAGCGTCTTATCAGTGAACTCGATGACGATGTAAGTTAAAATGTGATACCTGGAACGCTAACGAAGGACCAAAAAGTGAGGCAAAAAGTTCCAGGCCCCTGCGCGGTTTGCAGGTACGATTCAGTCTCCCACAAAATGTTTTTTACACGGCCGCCCGTCTTGAGCGAACTGCGAAGGCTCGAAAAAGGGTTTGAAAAAATTATTTATCAGACTAAACGTGCATTTAATGGTTTCCCATTGTTGTGCAGCGCTGTTGTTGTTTTATTTACTGTATAGCAGTCCAAAACTATACAGTAAATTAAGCTAGGGATGAAAATAGGCTGAGAAAACAGACGTCCTTTTGCTGGCTAGGATGAAAACAGCCAGCCGAAAAGGTGAGAACAAGAGTGAGAAAGCTATTCTTGTACGAGTTTGAAGACGTATTGATACTTGATATTTCATAATATACATCTAATGTCATTTTCTTATTTCTGCTCCTTTAATTTCTTGTTCAGTTTTGTCAAACGGCCTTTTGTAACTAATGATATTTTAAGAAATATAAACTGACAACTTGATTGTTTATTTTTCACGTTTACTCATGGCTAGTTGTTGTTTTCGGTACGAATGCGGAATGCTTTTTAAACAAAACGAACTGATGAAACTGGTACTAACCTAAACAGCATATTCTATACTAAGTTTGTGTTGATTTTTTGTATCCTCTTCGGAGTGACGAAACTCTAATATATATGGTTTATAATATAACGAAAATTTGATTTAATTTCTTCACTGACAAACTTCGTGCACGTTTTGTAAAGACAATGACTTTTACTATAGCAACAAATAGACAATCACTGCATAATTAGTTCGGCAGCATAGCACAACCAATCAAAATTTAAAATGCACGTTTAGCAAAGCGTGATAAAATGATTCAATAAATAATTTTTCAAACCTTTTCGAGTCTTCAGTTCGCTCAAGACCGGTGACCGTGTAAAAAACATTTGTGGGAGACTGAATCCAACCTGCAAACCGCGCAAGGGCCTGGAACTTTTTGCCTCACTTTTTGCCCCCCGAATGACTGGACGTTAGCGTTCCAGGTATCACATTTTAACTTACATCGAGTTCACTGCCTCTTATAGTCACTTAGTGTATAATTATATGAGAAAGCCGTAAAAGCATACGAGTAGCAAGACCTACCCAGCTTCTATGTAGTGATTGATAGCGGCGTCCATTTGTTTTTGAGAATAAAGATAGTTGCCCCAAGCTTCTTCTAGCTTCACTACTTCTCTTGGAAATGATACTCTTGACAGTTCAACCGCTAAAACGAATCAAAATGCCGTTTTCATAACCCTTCCTAAAGCACGTACTAATATTCTCAGGTTCAAACCATTTACTTTATAACGTGAGTCACCACTACTAACAGTCTTTCTCAAGACTACACTAACCTAGACGAACAACATTCACAAACATGTACTAATACTCCTAGGTTTAAACCGTTTACTTTATAACGTCAGTCACCACTATCAATAGTCTTTCTCAAGACTACACTAACCTAGACAAACAACTTTCAACCATTTACTTTATAACGTCAGTCACTACCACTAACAGTCTTTCTCAAGACTACACTAACCTAGACAAACAACTTTCACAAACATTTATTGATACTCCTAGGTTCAAACCTTTTACTTTATAACGTCAGTCACCACCACCAACAGTCTTTCTCAAGACTACACTAACCTAGACGAGCAACTTCCACAAACATGTACTAACAATACTCCTAGGTTTAAACCATTTACTTTATAACGTCAGTCACTACCATCAACAGTCTTCATCCGTTCCATCTCATCTCATCTCATCTCACCTCACCTCACCTCATCCATCCATCCATCCATCCATCCATCCATCCATCCATCCATCCATCCATCCATCCACCCATCCACCCACCCATCCATCCATCCATCCATCCATCCATCCATCCATCCATCCATCCATCCATCCATCCATCCATCCATCCATCCATCCATCCATCCATCCATCCGTCCGTCCCTCCATCCATCCATCCTATTCCTCCACCCCATCCATCTGATTCACCTCATCCGCCCTCCCCATCCATCCATCCATCCATCCATCCATCCATCTATCCCATCCGTTCCTCCCATCTCACCCATTCCACCATATCCCATCCGTCCGTCCTTCCCATCCATCCATCCACCACTTCCAATCTCATTCATCCCATGCGTCCTTTACATCCATCTATCCAACTTTCACAAGAATGTACTATTGCAAATTGCTCAACCACGAGAAATATAACAACCCACTGTTAAATACTTATTGATGATACCAATATTGCGTCTACATATATAGATACTTGACTATACTTAAATTAAGCGACAATAATTCACCTCTTCTGAAAGCATTTCCTTTCTTGTAAGCTTCGAGTGCACGTTGCTCTTTTCCAACTCTCTCGAATAGTTCTCCTGCCTAGAAAAAAACCCCAAACGTTTCAAGATACACAATCGCACGTTTTGTGAAATTATCGAAGAAAAAAAGCTTCTTAAAGAGGAAATGAGATGAAAATTAAGTTTGCTCTATCTTGAAGATCTCAAAAAAATAATAAAGAATTACTTTAACAGTTTTTCCATATTTCACTTCGTTCTCAAGTTATTTAGATTTGTTTGATATGTAAATGAGATAAACTGTGATGTAAAGTTATGTACAGATAAATGTGAGTTATATAGAAAATCGTGTATATCTTCGACGTTATCGAACAAAATTTGGTCTTGTGATGTTTAGTGTGTTGAGGTCCGTATAGTTGCAAAGTTTTAAAGTAAGTTCTTTAAGAACAGTTGTATTAATTTTTTACCTTATCATAGAGACCAGATTTGAATAAAGCTGCAGCAATTCGTTCCATAAGTTCAGGAGAATTTGCGAGTTCCTAAAACACAAATAGAAACCAAATAAACTAAGATCATCAGGCAGGGAGTAGGTCCAGTCTGTCCGTTCCGCCCGTCAGGTACGTCTGTCCGATCTGGTCCATCCGTCCGTCTGATCCTTTCGTCTGATCCTTCCGTCTGGTTTGTCCGACTGGTCCGTCCATCCGTCCGTCCGTTTGGTCGTCCGTCCGTCATCAAAGTCCCTGCTTGGTCCGTCCGTTCGTCCGTCCGTCTGGTCTGTCCGTCCGTCTGGTCCGTTCGCCCGTCTGGTCCGTCCGTCCGTCTGGTCCATCCGTCTGGTCCGTTCGTCTGGTCCATCCGTCTGGTCCATCCGTCTGGTCCGTCCGTCTGGTCCGTCCGTCCGTCTGGTCCGTCCGTCCGTCTGGTCCGTCCGTCTGGTCCGTCCGTCCGTCTGGTCCATCCGTCCGTCTGGTCCGTCCGTCTGGTCCGTCCGTCTGGTCCGTCCGTTTGGTTCGTCCGTCTGGTCCATCCATCTGGTTCGTGCGTCTCGTCCGTCGGTCGGTCAATCAGTGAGTCGGAGTTTCACGAGAAGCAGACAAGCATAATGGGACTCACCTCTCTGCTCATTGCCAATCTCGCCGCCCTTGCAGGTAGACCAGCCTTCATGTAGAGATTAATGGCTTCCATGTAACTCCCTTGGGACTCTTTCACCTAAGATTGAAGGCAACGTAAGTTACTGAAGCTTATTTGTGTTGCAAACTAAACGCTCACATAATGGTTACGATGATGATGATGATGACGGTGATGATACTGATGGTGATAGTGATGGTGGTGTTGATGATGACAACGTCGACGATGATGATGATTATGATGATATCACGATGATAATCGTAGTTTAATTGCGGTGATCACTAACCTCCCCGGCTTTCTCTTCTTGTTTTGTGTCCATCAACCACTGTAAGTGAGAACTTCTCAAGTGATCAACTTCTGGATGACCCTAAAGAGAAGAACGAGTCAAAATATCAACTGTAGTTAGTTCCTTCCTTTCTTTTCCTTCCTTCTTTCCTCCCCTTTCCTTCCTTCCTACCATCCTCCCTCCCTCCCTTGCTTGCTTGCTTGCTTGCTTGCTTCCTTTCCTCCTTCCTTCCTCCCTCTCTCCCTTCTTTCTTTCCTAATTTTTCCATCCATCCATCCTCTCTCCCTTCCTTCTATCCATCCTTCTTCTCTCCCTTCCATCCTTCCTTCCACCCTTCCCGCCTCCCTTCCCTCCTCTCTCCTCCCTCTCTTCCCTCCCCTCTTCCTTCCTTCCATCTATCCTTCCTCTCTTCCTCCCTCCCATCCTTCCTTCCTTCCTCTCTCCCTTCCTTCCTCTCTCCCTTCCTTCCTTCCTCTCTTCCATCCATCCTTCCTCTCTTCCATCCATCCTTCCTCTCTTCCTTCCTTCCTTCCTTCCTTCCTTCCTTCCTTCCTTCCTTCCTTCCTTCCTTCCTTCCTTCCTTCCTTCCTTCCTTCCTTCCTTCCTTCCTTCCTTCCTTCCTTCCTTCCTTCCTTCCTTCCTTCCTTCCTTCCTTCCTTCCTTCCTTCCTTCCTTTCCTTCTGTCTCTGAGTGCCCTCTCGTTACTCATGCAGTGCTCACCTTAGCTTCTGCTACAGCAATAGCCTCGTCCCACTTATGCAGTTCTTGGTACATTTCAATGGTCTCGTCCACATGACCTTGTTCAAGCAAGATATTTTCAGCCGTCTTAAAGTTCTTGTCCAGGACAGCCAGCTTGGCACGTACCATAAAATGATGACTTCCATCACCACCCTTAAACGACAACAGTAATAAACTCGAAATACATAAACGCAACAACCCTTCGCCCGCTTTATATGCATTTTTAACACAACCCCCCCCCCCCCCCCCACCCACATCCGGAAAATTAATTAGCAAAGTTCATCTGTTGTCATGTATTGACAGACCGAAAGGCGAAAGAACATGCATAGTCTATATTAAAAAAAAAACGAGATGAACTAAATGACAAATTCTCATTCAAAAACAGATATAAAGAGTGGTCAAGAAAAGATACAATGCCAACGACCTAGCGTCCAAAGACAATGCTAGACAAGATATTATTTATATATCAGCTAAACTGGTAAATACGAATCTCCTACCGTTATTAAACTTTCTTCTGCTCATATCACCACAAACACTGCCAATTCAGTCTACTCTTTTCGGATTGTTTTTCTCGTTCGCGGTTTCTTACTTTTTTCGTTGTTGACAAATAAATATGACCAGGTTAAATACAAATAAATATGGCAGGTTTTCATCTCGCGTGTAATTTTGCGTGTAAGTGGACTCCACGCGTGTCGACATTAGCACCCTCGCCCGGGCTCCGGGCATTCGGCCCTCCGCCCGGGCTCGGGGACTAAAAATACATCTCCAGTCAGCACTGAAAACGTTCCCCTCACAACATGCAAGGCCCAGTCAAAGAGGACTAGGCCATAGGGCACGAAAGAAGTCGCGAGACCCAGCCCAACAATATATACAGGATTATTATACCCTTGCAATTAATCGTCCAATCAAATGTCTACATTAGTGTCACGTGCTAGCCCAATATTTCACGATGTAGGACAACTACATATTGGACAGCGATCTTTGGACAGGTGCACGAGATATATTTACTTGCCAATTGCATGATTATTTTATTCGATATAATAAAACACCTATTGGATTCATCTTCGCCCGATATGGAAACTATTTAAGTCTGAAATTTTAATATTAGCCTCGACCTTCGATCTCGCCCAATATTGAATTTTCGACTTAAATATTTTGCCATATCGGGCTTAGATGAATCCGGTAAGTTTTAATATATAACTGGACTGTGGATGACCTATATAAGAGTGACTAATCCAAGATGGTAGTGGTAGCCGCAGACCTTTTTCTCATCAACGAATTTATAACCCAATTGATCGGCCCGCGGGCGCGGATGAGCTCACAGTCAAGTAAACATATTAGATAGAAGACAGAATAAGCCAAACAGTGAAATAAAAGTAGTGTGCTGCGTGGCAGTGTTGAAACAACAATCGAAATATAGTAAGGTTTGATATACTGCCGAAACAGAGAACGTAGGCCCTTCGTTTGAAATGTTAAGCCCTAATCAAACGAGAACGCAAGTCATCGCAAGTTGGCAGTCACAAATTTCTGTGGCGGTCGTTTGAACACCCAAATTAACAAAATAAAGGTTTCATGAGTGTCTTAAACAAGTTTTAACTTTGTCACGGTTCTTGATATTTTCGGGAAACTATTCAGAGAAGCTGGCTGAGATAGCGTGACTGCCAACTTGCGATGACTTGCGTTCTCGTTTGATTAGAGCTTTAGACTCCATAGACAGAATAAGATTGACAGAATGATGTTTAATAATAGCAACGATATATAACCTTCGATATGTTAATTTGCATATCAAACAAACTGAAATATCTTAACAACGAAGCAAGGAAATGAAAAACTGCAAAAGATGTTAGTCTGTCATTTTAAGTGTTCGACCGACTTAATTTTCGTTTCATAGGCACTTCAAAATCTTACCATGTCTGCGGCAGCTTGTTCAGCCAACTCGTTGACTTTCTTTAAGTATCGTGCTTTACTAACGTCACCAAGAGCAGCGTAACATCTCTCAGCTATCAACAACTGTCTGTCTTCTAGTGCCAGCTTACTCAGTGTCTTCCACATTGCTTCTGTCTCAGGAACCATTTCGAGAGTTTCAAGAAACAAGACAGCTCTGTAAAACAAGACAATATTATACGATAAGCTGTACGTATCCATGTAGTGCATGCGCTACGTTTGCGAGCCACTGAGGCTCAGATGGAGAGCTAAGCTTGCAAATTCATAGTCATATATTATGTGCTCGTAAGTGGTAGCGTTCGAATATGAGATGTAGTTAAAGTGATATGAAAAGTTGTACGTAGTGCATGTGGTACGTTTGCGAGCTTGGTAATTCTGTAATAAGTAATTCTGTTACCTGGAGAAGTCTCCATCATCTATAGCCGTACCAAACTCTATCAGCCCTTCATCTAAAGTGTACGATACAGTCGTCACACCCTCATTAACGACCACTTCTGTTTTACCATCATTACGTTCCAAGTCAACGATATCACCCTGTAACAGATAACAGAACATGAATGAGTAAAGTAACACATTCGTGTACACATTCGTGTAGTCCACTTTACACGCGTGTAGAAAAAGCGAGGGAGACGAAATCTGGGAAATAGTTTATATATATATTTGTATATATATATGTTTGGTACGGTGTCACGCGGTAAGAATAGTTGGACACTGGTGACTAGCGACGAAGAAAACTATAAACTCTCAAACAAATAGTATTTTGCTTTCGTTTATTTAAACGGAACGAAATGGAGAACGAAGAAGAGGATACAAACAACCCGTTTAATACATCTCGAAGAGAAACCAGAGAACTTGAAGAAACCAAACGCCGTATGGTAAACAAAAACTCGATCTGCAGTGTTTGTAGTCACTCTGTGCATGGTCAAATCATTTTAAAGTTAACGGTAGGATTCTTGTTGTTTTTAAGTTTTCGCTTAACCTAAACACTATACAGCTTCACGTTTTCGTGCTTTCCCTTTGCTCGTCCAAACCATAAATCAGCTTAACTAAAGCTAACTTAAAACACTACCTTTATAAGCTTATGTAGACGTGATGTTTTTCATTGCCATTGCATGCACCTTTTATTATTAAATACTCATGAGCTTTGGCGATTTTTTTGGCTGCATTTCCAAATTTTCGACCGAAACGTTGTCTGTTAATACTTCTTTCTAGAATCCGATTCTACCGAATTGTTTTTATCTCGGACTCTATTATAAATGTAATTTTTTAGCTGTTGACTTTTAATTCTGCCTTTGCAACAAAACATGTATGCATAGGGAAGCCATTTAAAGCTTGTTAAAAATAATCCCTTTTGAAACCTCCTAAAAACATATTTTGTACAACCAGAATTTAATAACGAAATCTACGTTTTGCTTTGATATGTTAAACTTATCGATAAATTACATAGAATTATCTTGAGGATTATCATTTGTTTTTATATCTGTTTGTTTTTATATATTGGCTGTATATCAGGTGTGCTTATTTTAATCAGGGTGGGTGGGTGGGGGTGTTTCAAAAAAGCATTTAATAAAAGCGGGCGAGGGGTTGTTGCATTCATGTATTTCTAGTATTAGGTGCTACTCCAAGTGACGAACCACACTGGGTAAGTAGAGAAAAACTCTAGTCGACCGCGGCTGGGATTCGAACTCGCGACCTTCGGTTTACTAGTCCGACGCTCTACCAACTGAGCTACAGGTCAAGTTGGGAGCAGGTCGTGGAATGGTACTTATATTTGATATTTCAAAACTGAAATCCAGTTTCTTCAATATCTAGGGAATTAACTCTTCATCTTATGTTGTCACATTAGCAAACCGAAGATCGCGGATTTATTTAGTGTTTTCCAAATTATTGAGGAACAAACCTTAATAGGAAACATCGTCACTCTCTCTGGTGAGTCAATATTGTACCAAATACACAAGTTTCCGCGATTCTGTGCGACCACCACATCACTGAGAGGAACCCACTGTTAAAATAGAACGAACAAGCTGCTTTTAGTTACTTTGGATTAAATAAATCTACGGGAAAATTTACACCGGGACGAGTGACTAAGGTAATTTATCATCAGGGGTTATTTTAATCACTGTGGCAAAAAAAAACTAAGACCAAACCAACATCAATACCAACACCATCACTATTCCAACACCATCACAATCACCATCACCAACACCATCACCAACACTAACACCGTCACTAACACCAACACCACCACCAACACTAACACCGCCACTATCACCAACACCACCACCAACACTAACACCGTCACTATCACCAACACCACCACCAACACTAACACCGTCACTATCACCAACACCACCACTAACAACATCACCATCACCAACACCAACACCGACACCAACACTGTCACCGTCACCGTCACCAACACCGTCACCATCACCGACACAGTCACCATCACCGTCACCGACACCATCACTGTCACCATCACCAACACCGTCACCGACACCGTCATCATCACCATCACCATCACCATCACCATCACCAACACCATCTCCGTCACCGTCACCGACACCGTCACCATCACCATCACAATCACCATCGCCATCACCATCACTATCACCATCACCATCACCATCACCATCACCGTCACCGTCACGACTACCAACACCACCACATCACCAACACCATCATCGTCACCAACACCAACACAAATATCATCACCACCAACACCACTAACACACAACAGCACCGCCAACACCACCACCAACAACAGGAACAAAAATTAAAGATCACCACCGAATCTGAAATTCCTAAGATAGAAGACAGCCGTGTATAAAATAGAATGCAGTTGACTGCTATACCTGAACGTAAGTGCAGTAGTTCAAGATAGTTGTACGACTGTGAGTTTCAACATCAAGAAGGTAGAGCTGTAAGAAAAAAACAAAAACAATTAAACCAGTCCTTCTTTAGACCTAAGTACGCCTACCTAGGTCTATGTTGGCTTTAGCAACCTGCAATCTTCTGATGACCAGTTAGACGGTATAACCATTGAGCTACTCGGGTGAACAGCTAAGGTGGCAAGTTTATAGTCAAATGTGCTTCGTAAGCGGTAACGTTTGCATATGAGATGTAGTTCAAGTGTTGGCTTTACTAGGCTAAGCACTAAACTCTATTCGTACTCAGGGCATTTTGCCTCCACGGCAAAAGGTTGGCAAAAGTGGTCCTATATAAGTGGGCCGCCCTCGGTTGGTCTAGGTAAATTGAAGTGACACTCTACAGTTTTCATATTTACAGTATGTAGGAGTTATTAGGTTAATTACCGAGAACAGAGGCATTAAGCCACATACAAGTATAGGCTTAATGCCGAATTTCAAGGTAATTAACTAACTTAGTTCAAATTTCACAAGGTTTTGTCTTTATCTGTATACTTCCCTGGGCTTTATACAGATAAAGATCGTGCATTTATAATGAGCAATTCAATTCAATTTGTATGGGAGATAAAGGACTTATGAATAACAAAGAAAACCGCGTGAAATTTGAACTAAATGTTGTTTAATGAAGCTTTTTCTTTTATCTCTTTAACCCTTTGAAGTCTGAAGACGAGTCTTTAGTATTTTATGTAGTTAAATGGAATTTAAGTTAACAACTAAGAGCGGTAAGTAAAGCGGAACAGCGGTCAGTAAAGCGGAACAACGGTCAGTGGTCTCTAGCGGGTCAGGCAGGCGCAAGTGGTCGTCAGTTGGACGTGGTGAGTATTGCTCAACGTAGCGTGGCGGAAAGTACAGTTCATCGAAGCGTGAAAGTTGTTTGTACCTTCCACTGACCTAGTCAGTGTGACGGGTGCCTGGAGTCTGGTGTGGGGGCTCATGGCTGGGTTGCGGGGATTTGCCAGTCATGAGAGCGGTATTCTATCTAGGGGCTGGCTGTGGAAGTGGAAGCCCCTGGATGACCCAGGCACCCAACCTGCACAAGCGTGGCAGTTGTTCAATTCTGGCTAACGCCAGAAGAATAAGATTTTATTCAGCACAGGGAGAGGTCCAGGCCTCAATGTGTTAAAACCTATCTCTTTAACACTTTGAAGACTGAAGACGAGTCTTTAGTATTTTATTCTGGCTAACGCCAGAAGATTTTATTCAGCACAGGGAGAGGTCCAGGCCTCAAAGGGTTAATGACTTTGAGTTCCAAGAATTCCAAACTACCTTTGACTTCTTGTCCCTGTACAGAAGTTTTCGACCAGTTTCATTCAACTAGAAAGACAGAGAAATAAGAAACCGTTGTACAAAATATATACGCTATTATTTACTTTACTCTCCCTGAATTTCGGTTGTTTGTAAAGTTGCCCGTCGTAAAAAGGGTACTATCTGTTGTATAAGGGAATAAGGAGACAAAAAATAGCTCTTTACGGAAATGTTGGGGAGAGGAGCATGTTTCCAATGCCTATATTTCTGCAAGTTTTTAACTTTCCCGTAATCTTTTTAAAATCCAATAATAGAGTTCTATTATATTTGGTTCGTAGTCCTATACAGTAAAAACTCGCATAAAAGAAACTGGAGATTAAGAACCTCCAGGCTGAAATGTTAAGCAGCAGGGCTTGAAATTTGCGGTATCCCGATATCCACGGGATACTAGATTTTCGTTTTAGATACGTCTTAACTTCAGTATCCAACGAAATACAATAAAAATTTCGATAGCGCACAGCCACATAACCTGACGTAATGTCTTACAATGTAACGTAATGTTTTACAATGTAACGTCTTATAATGTAAGGTAACGTCTTATAATGTAGCGTAATGACTTAGAATGTAGCGCAATGTCTTAGAATGTAGCATAACGTCTTAGAATGTAGCGTAATGACTTAGAATGTAGCGTAATGACTTAGAATGTAGCGTAATGACTAGTGTCTTACAATGTAGCGTAGTGTCTTACAATGTAACGTAACGTCTTATAATGTAACGTAATGCAGGTACTGTCACAAACTGTTATAGTTAATTTTAGACACTGCAAGTTGAGATGTTTAGTATTCAAAAGTGGGATACTATATTTCAAGGACGGATACCAAATTCAGAAACCTGGTATCCACTTGGATATAGCCGAAAATGTCAAATTTCAAGCCCTGAAGCGTGAGTTGTTCCTGACGTTCTGAAGAAAGTAAGACAATTGCAATTGTACCTCAAGCCAATCAATCTTAGAGTCGTGTCCAACTGACGCCACGTTAAAACCAGAAGCCAAGTCAACTGGAAGAAATACAAACATTTAAGAAACATTAATTAAAAAAAGAAAAGAAAAATGTGATAAGCAAACAACAGCAGAAAAACAAAACAATGGACAAAACATTGTTAATGGCAGTGGCGTCGTGACCTACTATTTGATATTTGTCGGAAATTTTCAAAATTTTGTGGTGGTCGGAAAACTTGATCTTATTTCGGCCAGTTTGTTTATGTTGTCAGCCACAGTGAACTCGCATTATCCTGCCAGGCATTTGTCATAACTCATAGTAATGCTACCTATTTCATTATAAAATAAGTCAGCGCGTGAACAACAGAACAAGGCAAATTTCACTGGATAACTTCGCGTTCTTGTCGGCCGCTTTTTTAAGCCTGTGTACTTCATGACAAAATAATAGGCATACACGGAGTCTTGTAGTTGTAAACTTAAGTGTGGAAACGTAACATCTATATTAAAGTGATTCAAACTTTCATGTCCTGGACTCTTAGTACTTAATGCTATATCTTCTTCTGCGTGGACACGGAACGTATAATTTAGATTGAAGTGATTCAAACCTGTAGACTGTTAACCTACTGTATACTGTAGTTTTTTAGATCAGAAAACTTTGTGATGAAATCGCTATAATTTCTCTTTTTGAAAAATTAAGAAAAAATACACCTGTCGGTAAATTTTGGACTTGAGTCCCCCCTGTTGAACAGCTCCCACGACGTCACTGGTTAATGGTTGGCTGTTGCCAGCACAACAATATTCATAGTTGACATCACAACTAATAGGAATTACTCTCAAATAACATACCAACGCAAATTGTTTTCAAATCTATTAAATAAGCCATCTTCTTCATATTTTCTGATCCTTTCAATTTCCTTTCATTTAGACGAACACTAAAAAAAATAATATTGTATGAAAATAATGTTATTGAATGAAACTGTATGAGAATAATATTTTATGCATGAGAATATTATTGAATGAGATTGTACATGTATAATAATGTTGTATAAGAATCATATTGTATAAGAATATTATTGAATAAGATTGTATAATATTATGATATGACACAGTATGATATATTATCCAATTCATGAAGAAAATTCAAAAAAATCTTTAATCAGGTGTTGTAAATCGGATACAAATTAGTCCTGAGTTACATAAACTTTCCATTCGATTTTCTCAGCTTGAACAGCTTATATCTTAAAGATTGTTAATAAACCTGACAGTTGGGACATGTGTCGTATAAACTATGTGTCGTATAGTTTAGTCGCTCATATTGTATACATTATTTATTGTACAAAACTGTATGAGAACAATATTATTGAACAAAACTGTATGAGAACAATACTATTGCATGAAACTATCATGAGAACAATACTATTGTATGAAACTGTATGAGAACAATATTATTGTATGAAACTGTATGAGAACAACACTATTGTATGAAACTGTATGAGAACAATATTATTGTGCAAAATTGTATGAGAACAATACTATTGTATTATTGTACAAAACTGTATAAGAACAATATTATTGAACAAAACTGTATGAGAACAATACTATTGTATGAAACTGTATGAGAACAATATTATTGTATGAAACTGTATGAGAACAATACTATTGTATGAAACTGTATGAGAACAATATTATTGTGCAAAATTGTATGAGAACAATACTATTGTATTATTGTACAAAACTGTATGAGAACAATATTATTGAACAAAACTGTATGAGAACAATACTATTGTATGAAACTATCATGAGAACAATACTATTGTATGAAACTGTATGAGAACAATATTATTGTATGAAACTGTATGAGAACAATATTATTGTACAAAACTGTCTGAGAACAATACTATTGTATGAAACTGTCATGAGAACAATATTATTGTATGAAACTGTATGAGAACAATATTATTGTGCAAAATTGTATGAGAACAATACTATTGTATTATTGTATAAAACTGTCATGAGAACAATACTATTGTATGAAACTGTATGAGAACAATACTATTGTATGAAACTGTATGAGAACAATACTATTGTATGAAACTGTATGAGAACAATATTATTGTACAAAACTGTATGAGAACAATACTATTGTATGAAACTGTCATGAGAACAATATTATTGTATGAAACTGTATGAGAACAATATTATTGTGCAAAATTGTATGAGAACAATACTATTGTATTATTGTACAAAACTGTCATGAGAACAATACTATTGTATGAAACTGTATGAGAACAATACTATTGTATGAAACCGTACGAGAACAATACTATTGTATGAAACTGTATGAGAACAATACTATTGTATGAAACTGTATGAGAACAATACTATTGTATGAAACTGTATGAGAACAATACTATTGTACAAAACTGTATGAGAACAATACTATTGTACAAAACTGTATGAGAACAATACTATTGTATGAAACTGTATGAGAACAATACTATTGTATGAAACTGTATGAGAACGATATTATTGTATGAAACTGTATGAGAACAATAATATTGTATGAAACTGTACGAGAACAATAATATTGTACAAAACTGTATGAGAACAATACTATTGTATGAAACTGTATGAGAACAATACTATTGTATGAAACTGTATGAGAACAATGCTATTATTGTATGAAACTGTATGAGAACAATACTATTGTATGAAACTGTATGAGAACAATATTATTGAACAAAACTGTATGAGAACAATACTATTGTATGAAACTGTATGAGAACAATACTATTGTACAAAACTGTATGAGAACAATACTATTGTATGAAACTGTATGAGAACAATACTATTGTACAAAACTGTATGAGAACAATACTATTGTACACAACTGTATGAGAACGATATTATTGTATGAAACTGGATGAGAACAATATTATTGTATGAAACTGTATGAGAACAATACTATTGTACAAAACTGTATGAGAACAATACTATTGTATGAAATTGTATGACGGCCTATTGTGCATTTCGGTTTTTGTTTGCATGAGCCCAGCCTTGAAACTATATAGGCTTGGTTTCGCTGTTACTCCAAGATTTGTGTACAGCTAGTGATCGCCGGAGAATCATTATTTTATGTGGATTTGACACCAATCCGCATTTAAAACAATGTATTGAGTTTGAGAGGTGAAAGTGCTTCAGTTCGGTCTAGCAGGCGATCTGACATTAGGCCGGCGTGAACTGAATCTCAGGTCGGACTCATGAATACGATCTATAGTAAAAAGTCAGTCCGGTCTGAGTTCGGGCCGGCCTCATGTAAACACCCCCTAACGTTATCGCAATCTCACCTAATCAAGTGTGGATTCATGAACTCTGTCCTTACAGTTGCCAGGATCTCGTTGCTTCCATATTCAATTAATGACAACTCACCAGCGTTGAAAACCATGCAAACCTAGACAGGAATAAACGCTGGTTACTCAGTTCTAGCCAAACCAAAATTGATATCACTAGATAACGTTGAAAATGGTGAAAATTTCGTAGCCTGTAAACAGACTGTCTTGCGGGATGGAGTGGCTTTGGGAAAAGGGAAGGCAGTCTTTGGACAATCCATTCGAAAATAAATTCTCTAGTCCGAGACGCTTTGCTCAACTTTCAACGGGGGTTCAGTTTATCAGAAAAATCCCCAGTGAAATCAGCGTCAGCTTCTGTAAAAGGCGGTCAGTGAAAGAATTGGAAAATCGACTGCCTTGGACACTTAACTCATTCCTGTCCGACTTGGTCTTTACTATTTTATTCACCTCTGAGGAAGCCCTCGGACAGGAATGAGTTAAGGTTACGTAACACATTGGAGTAGTGCTTTGCGAAAAATGCAACTGCGCGTTGAGTTTAAAAGCAATCAAATTCAAATTTTTACAGTTTATAGCGAAATGATTGTAGAATTGGACAGTTGATTTACAATTTTGAAAAGTATTTAAACTTGTTTTGTTTTGACAAAATTCTGAAACCTCAGTTAAGTTGCGTGCATACCATGAATCGTAGTCGATTACTCAGAAATGAAAAAAAAATCGTATAGCTACCGCACACACTTTTGAAGCTCTTGTTGTCTCCGATACATTGTGAAAGTTTGAAAAAAATCGGCCAAAACCCGTGTCCAACAAAAGTCTTTGAATACGGCAGTTTAGCTGAAATTTAAAGCTGAAGAAACAAGCCTTGGAACATTTAAATTTCGCGGGAAAACAGAGCTGCTCGCAATTTTCATCGCTAAATATCTTAATGAATTTTGTTTAAACGAAATAAACTTTTCAAAACCTTTCAGCATTTGGCTAATTACGAAATTTTTTTTTTTTTGTATTTTTAAATTTCTATGGTGTAACGTAACCTTAAATAGGATTAGAAGAAAATCACGAAGTTCCTTTTATTGCAGAGGAATGGCCGTCAATTAACGATATGGTGTGTAAGTAGACGTTTATTTCGCCAGTGTAGATACGTCGAAGGCGAGTCGCCTTGCAGTTTGTTTACATGCCAGGTGTTAAGGGGCGGAAGGCCAATTATAGGGTTTGACGGCAGACGTTCTTTCGCACCAATGCTATCTAAACTCCCAGAACGTCTGCTCGCAGGCTAACATTAATATTGATGTAAAAATAGAAGTAGTTAATGAGTATTACGTTTTCATTCTCAAAGAAGAATTTCTCGTTTCCTCCTGGTGCTTGCCAAGGAACCTAAGAACAGGAAAACAAGAGTAAAAAGAAGGAAAAGAAGACAAAGGAGAAGAAGGGAGAGAAGGAAGAAAAAGAGGAGGGGAAGAAGAATGAACAAAGCAGGAAAAGAAGAGAGAAGAGAAGGAAGGAAAAAAGGAAGAGGAGAAGGAGAAAAAGGAGGAAGAGAAAGAAGATGAAGAAGAGAAGGAGGAGAGGGAAAAGAAGAAGAATAAAAAGGGAAAAAAGGAAAGAGAAGAAGGCGGAAAAGAGAAGAAGGCGGAGAAGAGCAGGAACTAGAAGGACAATGAAAAGGAAGAGAAGAAATAGAAAGAGAAGGAGAACTAAGAGAAAGAAGGGGAGAAGAAGAAAAAAGAAAAGAGGAGAAGAACAAGGAAAAAAAAACAAGAAGGAAGAGAAGGAGAAAGAGGGGAAGAAGGACTAGGAGAAGAAGACGGGAAAGAAGAAGGAAAAAGAAAAGAGGAGGAAAAGAAAAGAGGAGGAAAAGAACAAGGAAAAAACAAAGAGAAGGAAAAGAGGGAGAAAGAGAAGGAACAACAACAACAACAACAACAACAACAACAACAACAACAACAAGAGGAAGAGGAGGAAGAGGAAGAGGAAGAGGAAGAGGAAGAAGAAGAGGAAGAAGAAGAGGAAGAAGAAGAGGAAGAAGAAGAGGAAGAAGAAGAAGAAGAAGAAGAAGAAGAAGAAGAAGAAGAAGAAGAAGAAGAAGAAGAAGAAGAAGAAGAAGAAGAAGAAGAAGAAGAAGAAGAAGAAGAAGAATGAGCAAGAGAAGGAAGGAGAAGAATAAAGGAGAAAAAGAACAACAGCAACAACAACAACTCGTGCTGTTTTGTAGCGAGTTACCTCGCTCAATCTATTGCTTTGTAAATCTCCAAGCAACAATGTGTCTGATGTGTACGCCACTAAATATTTATCCTTGCCCATCACACTGACTTTATCAATCTAAAATAGCAAATCAGTTGAAGTTGTTAGGTAGCCAAGAAAAACACAGCCACTTCCTCTCGGTCACCATACTGATGACGTTACGTTGCAACTAGCGAGATCCGTGCAGTAGCATGTTCTTAATAACTAAATTATAATTAACTATAACTAAAGTAATATGGAGTCGTACCTCGTAACCATAATGAGACTTCAGTACCACACGCGTACCAGAAGACAGGTTTTTAACAATGACCTAAACAAACATCAAATATTTATGAATTGTCCTTGGTCTAACGTCTGTGTCAATGTCTACATATGTCTATGTTTATGTGCGGGTCTATGTGTGCGTCTGTCTACATATGTCTATGTCCGTGTCTATGCCTATGTCTATGTCTATGCCCGTGTCTATGTCTATGTCTATGTCTATGTCTATGTCTATGTCTATGTCTATGTCTATGTCTATGTCTATGCCTGTGCCCGTGTCTATGTCTATGTCTATGTCTATGCCCGTGTCTATGTCTATGTCTATGTCTATGTCTATGTCTATGTCTATGTCTATGTCTATGTCTATGTCTATGTCTATGCCCGTGTCTATGTCTATGTCTATGTCCATGTCCATGTCCATGTCCATGTCCATGTCCATGTCCATGTCTATGTCTATGTCTATGTCTATGTCTATGTCTATGTCTATGTCTATGTCTATGTCTATGTCTATGTCTATGTCTATGCCCGTGTCTATGTCTATGTCTATGTCTATGGGGGCTTTTTATTTACACGGTTAGACCGGTCAGTCCGGTTAAATGGAACACGATTCGTTTGAGACCTGGGATGGTCTGACTGGAAAATTTGGTCCTAATCAAAAGCAAGTCCATTCTGGCCGGACTGACCGATCTAACCTTGTCAATTGGAAAGCGCCCTATGTCTATGTCTATGTCTATGTCTATGTCTATGCCCGTGTCTATGTCTATGTCTATGTCTATGTCTATGTCTATGTCTATGTCTATGTCTATGTCTATATCTATGTCTATGTCTATGTCTATGCCCGTGTCTATGTCTATGTCTATGTCTATGTCTATGTCTATGTCTACGTCTATGTCTACGTCTATGTCCGTGCCTATGTCCAAATGTCTGTATGTCCGTGTCGTGTCCGTGTCTATGTCCGCATGTCCATATGTCCGTATGTCCGTCTGTCCGTCTGTCTGTATGTCTGTATGTCCGTCTGTATGTCTGTATGTCTGTGTGTCTATATGTCAAAATGTCTATGCCTATCTCCATGTCTTTGCTCAACTTTGTTTATGCTGGTCAACTTTAAGTTTGTTCTAGCATGTTACGGTGCGTTTTTACGTGTGTCTAAGAGACCATAAGAGCTTGTACATTCTTGCCGAGTTACGTACTTGACTTAGTCCAACGTATGTGATCTCAAACTTATTCTTGTAAATCGACCTTCGAAGACAACAGTCGAACAGCTCAACGCCACCACACAGCGTACCCTGAAGAATGAAACAACAATAATGATCAAATAACGCAAGGAAAGAAAAGAAAGGAAAGAAGTAAATATACCGTGAACGAAACGAAAGAAATCACAAAAAAACAAAACAAGAGAGAAAGATGGAACGAAGAGAAGGGGGAAAATATAAGAGAAAAAAGAGGACGAAGCAAAGAAGAAGAAGTAAGAGGATCAGGAAAAACATGGCCAGAAATACGCGACATCCGATTGCGCAACACCCCGTCGTGGGTCAATGCGGCTCAATTGAACTCGCACAATTTGTATATGAAATTATATAGGGGCATGCGTATTTGTTTGAAATAGACAAAGAAAATGTACTGTACAAGCACTGTACAAGAGACAAAATTACAGCGAAATGTTTCAAACGATAAACTTCCGGCATAGGCAACTAATACTTCCGCCATGCGTAATGATGCATTCACATAGAGTTTCTCGCTGAGCTGTTCGGCAAACAGCTTTGAAATGTTGCATAAATGTTGCTCGAGAGGCAAAAAATGTGTTAAGCAGATCAACAAAAAAGATTAAAAGGTACCTTTATGAAGTCAAAAGGTGGGTCAGTTGTTTATATTAGCGTTGCTGTCGTGAAAACGGTTTTGATTTCATTTAAAAATGAAACTGAAACACCTTCGGCAGTGAAACTAAATTACTTAGTTGATTGTTTTTGAAAAAGAACATGCTTTTTACTACTCCAAATGCTTATCTAAATCAAAAAAGTCTCTTTACTGGTGATCTCCTACGAAATGTTTGTTGTAAGCTTGATTTTAACCGTGAGTTGCTTTGTTTGGCAGCAAATTAATATCAACCCGCTAATTTAGTCGTGTTTTTGAAGTAAAAAGACGTAATTTTTAGGTGAATTTTACCATTTGACATGCTAAATTGTGTATTTGTTAATGTATTTTTACACAATGTTTTTTTTTATACATTGGTTTGAGGGTGTTGATGTTTTTCTGTATAAAAACCCGTCAATTTCAACTCTTCGGCAGTTTAAAAAAACATGCCGCCATCTTGTTTTTCGTCTACTAGTAGGATATGAGCTGATAGCCTGGTAGTAGGGAACCAATCAGATTACGCAAAAGCTCATATCCGATAGCATGCTATATAATAACAGGAAATATTCCGAATACTCATGCGCTATACGTAAAACGCTGACAAAGACACGTATGTCTTGCAGACTCAAATGTTGCGTATTTCTGGCAATGATCAAGAGAAAAGAAAGGATGAAGAGGATGAGAAAAGAGAGGTTAAAGAAAAAAAAAAAGAGAAAGGAGGATGAAGAGGAAAAGAAGATGGAAGAAAAACATAAGAAGAGATAAGGAAGAAGAAAAAGTAGAAAAAGTAGGAGGGTCAACAAAAAGTAAGAAGAGAGAAAAAAAGGAGGAAGAGAAGGAAAGGATAAAGGAAAACACATAAAAAAACAGGGAATTAAAAACAGTAACATTTATACCGCAACTAATCTAGATCCATCCTTCTTCCACGCCAAAGCTGTGATTGTGTAGAGATTAGGAATTTCTTTGATCTTGCTTTCATCCCAAGCTCCCTTACGAGGACTCCAGTTAAACACACGCAATCTGAGAAAAAAGACAACACTTATTTGATCAGTTTATAGCTTAAAGGGCATATGACTCGAAAATTAAGTTTGTCTTATTGAAAAGAACATTTAAAATGATAAAATAACATCTTTTGCAGTTTTTGGTTTCCTCGCTTCGTTTTTGAGATATTCCAGTTTGTTTGACATGCAAATGCACAACTTTTTACGTCACACGTGCATAATGAGTATTATGAGTTACCGAGAGAAGGTTACATATCTTTGCTATTGTGAAACGAAATCACTTGGAACTCTACATGTTTGGCGTTGTGGGTAGAAACACGCACATGCTTCCTTTGAGTTAAGCCCATGTTTTCATAATAGCAAAGATATGTAACCTTTTCCGATAACTCATTATGCACATGTGACGTAAAAAGTTGTGTCATTTGCATATCAAACAAGCTGGAATATCTCAAGGAAAGTAAAAACTGCAAAAGATGTTATTTTATCATTTTAAATGTTCTTTTCAATAAGACAAACTTAATTTTCGAGTCATATGCCCTTTAAGGTGGCTTCCTACAATTAGGAAACTTAAGCAAATACAACGCGACCGTCAAGGACAACGTCCTTAATATACAATAGAATGTTTTTGGCACAACAAAGAAGATGAATAATTTTTAGTCCCAAGAGTAATCCTAACGCCGTCCCCTTTCTACATACAACGTTATTCAGATCATTTTCACGTCTTCAGGACGACGATAACTCGTGAAACGACGAAACCTGTTAGTTGAGTTTGACTTCAAACTATGCGAAAAAATCCATCATTCGACCACCAGCTGCCAACTTGACCTGTAGCTCAGTCGGTAGAGCATCGGACTAGTAAACCGAAGGTCGCGGGTTTGAATCCCAGCCGGGCCAAGTAAGAGTTTTCTCTACTTGTCCGGTATGGTTCGTCACTCGGAGTAACACCTTATTATTCTCCACCCGAGTTCACTGTCCCATATTAATTATTCGAAAGATAAAGTTGTTACTAGTACTAGTAAACGAACCTATCAAAGCTTCCAACGACCACAGATTGTCCACTGGGGCTACACACAGCTACGGTGAACTCTTTCTCGTCTTCATCTCGACTGTAATCAAAGTTTTGTAAAACCTTTCCTTCTTTGCCGTAAGCGACGATTCGTTTATCACAGCCAGCAGCAACAATGGACGAGCCCCAGCATAGAGAATATGGCGGACAGGAGTGCTTAACAAGCTGACCCTGTAAAGAGAACATGAATTACTATAAATTCAAATGACAAGCTCTGTCAGACGTCCCTTTGTGGCAATGCGTGTAAACAAATAAATAGATAAATAAATAGACAGACAGACAGACAGACAGACAGACAGACAGACAGACAGACAGACAGACAGACAGACAGACAGACAGACAGACAGACAGACAGACAGGCGGACGAACGGACGGACGGACGGACGGACGGATGGATGGATGGGGGAAAGGGAGAAAGTTAAGGAAAAAGTAACGCAGGAAGGAAGGAAGGAAGGAAGGAAGGAAGGAAGGAAGGAAGGAAGGAAGGAAGGAAGGAAAAAAGGAGGGAAAGATGAATGAATGAAATAATGGGGGGAAAGAAGGAAGGAGGAAAGGAAGGTAGGAAGGAAGGAAGGAAGGAAGGGAAGCAAGCAAGCAAGGAAGCAAGGGAGGGAGGGAGGGAGGGAGGGAGGGAGGAAGGGAGGGAGGGAGGGAGGTGAGGGAGGGAGGGAGGGAGGGAGGGAGGGAGGGAGGGAGGGAGGGAGGGAGGGAGGGAGGGAGGGAGGGAGGGAGGGGGAGGGAGGGAGGGAGGGAGGGAGGGAGGAAGGAAGGAAGGAAGGAAGGACGGAAGGAAGGAAGGAAGGAAGGAAGGAAGGAAGGAAGGAAGGAAGGAAGGAAGGAAGGAAGGAAGGAAGGGAGGGGGGAGGGAAGGAAGGAAGGAAGGAAGGAAGGAAGGAAGGAAGGAAGGAAGGAAGGAAGGAAGGAAGGAAGGAAGGAAGGAAGGAAGGAAGGAAGGAAGGAAGGAAGGAAGGAAGGAAGGAAGGAAGGAAGGAAGGAAGGAAGGATGGAAGAAAACAAACAAACAAACAAACAAACAAACAAACAAACAAACAAACAAACAAACAAACAAACAAACAAACAAACAAAGTAACACTAACTAAATAAATAAATTTGTGTGTTTTTACGTGACTAGTCTACGAGATTCAATCCTAATTCTAGTACCTGGGACAGACCAGTTCCTTCATCATCAAAGAAATATCTCACAATGGCACCATCTGAATGACCTGACAATAAACCTAGTCCAGATGAACTGGAAAAATGAACACATTGAAATAAAATTAAGAAATTATATATATATATCAGATTGCACGCAAAAACGTATTAACTATCGTACATAGCTACAGTATACTGGAAATTCTTAGAAGTACTGTTGGAAATCCAGCAGAGTCAGATAAAGCAACGTCTGTTGCATGACTTCAGCTCTTTCTGCCTTACTTGTCACATAGAAATCCACTGACAGAAAAGCATAGTAAGTTCCGTGTTAGACAGAGTAAAACAACAAAGAGGAAATTTTAGCCAGCTCAGCCAAGAATGAGTTAATGACTTGTTAACCCATACCTGCCTAGGATGTCTGAGGATTCTCCTTTTGACAAGTAACATTGTCTGGCGTTAGACAGAGCAAAATCATCTGGCATTAAAGTAAGTGCCACTAACCCCAAAGTGTTTTTTTGCACGAATAAACATCGCCAATCCAAATGATGAAGAATGCAATATAAATTAACTAAATTGGTTAAATCCTCTTGATTTAAGAATCGATTGAAGTGGGGATAATGACGGACACGACGGAGCACTTGGGAGACTGCGTCGAGAAGGGTTTGTGACGTAATACCAGGAATTCTGTATTTTTTCTACTGTAAAGTAAATAGGAAAGAACTTACCCAGGTTACGTTTATAGCCAGTTTGGCGATATTTTTCACTTTAATTATTTATTATAGTTCCAGTGTACTACACTTTATAGATTTTTGAAGACGAATTCCTGGTATTACGTCATACGCATCCTATACCCATTCCCCTCAATGCTCCGCCATGGGACAAATAGATGCGAAATTTTGCACGTTTGAAGGTGCATAAAAAATGAAAGAAGTGTTCAATAACAGAAAAGATATGTTGGTGCTAATATACTCAACAAAGGCTATTTGAATCCCGAGAAAAAATTTTTTGGGTTAGTGGCACTTTAAAGGTCAACCAACGTAAGGCAAATTACATTTTTCGCTTTATATATGTATTAAAGGCATATGACTCGAAAATTAAGTTTGTCTTATTGAAAAGAACATTTAAAATGATAAAATAACATCTTTGGCAGTTTTTGGTTTCCTTGCTTCGTTTTTGAGATATTCCAGTTTGTTTGATATGCAAATGACACAACTTTTTACGTCACACGTGCATAATGAGTTATCAGAAAAGGTTACATATCTTTGCTATTATGAAAACATGAGCTTAACTCAAAGGAAGCATGTGCGTGTTTCTACCCACAACGCCAAACATGTAGAATTCCAAGTGATTTCGTTTCACAATAGCAAAGATATGTAACCTTCTCTCGGTAACTCATAATACTCATTATGCACGTGTGACGTAAAAAGTTGAATTGAAATTTTTTTTCGTTGCCTTTGGGATGTTGAATCGACGAATTCAATCTCGTACCCAGAGCCTGCGATCCTTTTGGTCATTACCAAATACCAAGGATCAGAGACTCTGGGAAACTCCGACGAAACTTGTCATCTGATTGGTTAGTTTAAAAACAGTAAAATTTCAAATAATGTGCACGTTGCTAACTTGTTTAATCGATTTCTCGACGTTCTGTAACACATAATTATACACGACAGACCAAAAATACAATTGAACGCATGAAATAATTCAAAACAGCAAAAGTTAAAACTATTATTATTCTCGCTTCGTAGCCAAACAAACATCCATCATCTGACTCGTCTCGTAATTCTTTGCAGTTTCGTCTCAGAACTTTAAAAATTATATTAGAGAATACAAGGTCGACGTGGTTTAGCCAAAATCCCTGACAGAAAGTACAATTCCTTACCTGAGCGGCTGAGGCGATCACTGCCGAGTGCCGATGGTGATGCGGACATATAAAACATTCTCGTCAAATCGTGCGGTTGGCGATTTAGAGAAAAGCTAAGAAAGACCATTTGTATCGCAACGCTTTGTCAAGAGGTTTGTAAAACATACTGGGCCATCATTTATTGGTAAACAGATATTTTCCCTGGTCTTCGAACAAGCTAAAGATCGTCGATGACAGTAACAAATTATAGGGAACTGGGAACCAGAGGACTGGGAACAAAAACCCAATTTTGTTTCCCAGAGCCTCCGTTCCTTGGTAATGACCAAAAGGATCGCAGGCTATGGGTACGAGATTGCGACAAATTTTGAAGTACTTCAATAAAAATCCGTGTTGCATAAATAGTCTGTCACTAGCAAGTGTGTGATGTAAACGGAGGAACGATTTTACAATCCATTAAACTCACTCACTTAGTAAACACACTCGAAAAGCGTCAAATACTTTAATACATGTGCGGTTGGAAACTTGCACAAGTTACACAGGGAGCTCTAACATGTGTTTTTTTTGTTTTAAACAGTATATACATCCATACACACATACATATTATATATAAATTACCGTATAGTTTAGTAGTGTCCTTGCTCTTTCCTCTTGTTGCTCCAAAAACAAGCCGAATCAAGGATGCAAGAAGGATTCAAGCCAATCTCGTACACAGAGCCTGCGATCCTTTTGGTCATTTTCTCTTCCTCAATCACCGCTCGGCCAACTCGCCATCCAGAGAGAGGAAAGAAAGAGAGAAGGGAGGAAAGCAACACGTCATGGATTGATGATCACCCCATATCGGTGGTTACAGTTTATAAACGTGGAACAATTTATGCTCTGTGTAATGTTATAACATAGATAAACAAGTGTGCGAAGTTTTACGAAGAAAATCGGACGAGAAAGATCAGAATCATAAAGACAGAAGTATAGTTCGACATGGTTCGATGATTACCGCATATTGCATGCAATTGGAACGGAAGTGAATATTAATGGGTTTTTTCTTGCTTGTCTACATTTATAATTAAAGGGGATCATACTATTTATTCATTGTTTACAATTTACGAGCTGTTCCAACTGCCGTTAATCCGTTTAAAATTTGAATTTGAAATTCGAGGTTTTACTTCCGTTCCATGCTATAAGCGGTGATCATCAAGCCATGACGTGAATTGCTTTCCTCCATTCTCTTATTATTTCTTCTCTCCGCCTGGCGAGTTGGCCGAGTGGGGGTTGAGTTAGCCTGCGTAGCAGGCGTTACTGGATTGGGGGACTGGGGAGAGGGCTGAGAAGTAACGCCTGTAAAGCTTTTGGGAATTACAATAACTAACGATCTAAAAGGGAATTTTCATGTCGACAGTATAGTTAAGAAAGCATCCAAACGTATAGTACTTTTTGCGTCAATTAAAGCGGGCGAAGGTATCATGTAGTGACTTGGTACAATTCTATTGTACGTGTATCAGGAGTGTCATCGAATACGCATCACCAGTGTTTCACCATGCACTGCCCGCGTACCTAAGCGACGATTTAGAACGGTTGCAGAAGCGGGCCTTAGCTACCATCTTAGGATATGGTGTGCCATACAAAGAAGCGCTTGCAACTGTTGCAATGCCAACCCTACATGAACGCAGAAACATCGCATGCGGAAAATTATTCGGAACAATTGCAAATGACCCAAATCATAAACTTTACGACTTATTACCTGACTTTAACAACGGAAGTAGTCGATCTCTGAGACATGAAAGAGTTTTTAACTTTCCTAGGTGCAAGACAAACAGGTTTTCAAACTCTTTTATCGTTGCCTCTGCCAGAAATTTCAAACGCTAATTTTGTATTTAGGAACACTATTATATTAGAATTGTATTTAAATATTATATTATAGGACATTTTGTAAATTCTTAACACAACGCAATGTAATTCAGCTTTTGGCTGCAATATTGTCTTTTAATAAAACTATTATTAATTAGCTCTTTGGTTTTGTAAAACCAGTTCGCTGACGAACGGGATTTTAATTATTGATTACGCCGAATGTGATTCGCTTAGCGCCCATAATCTGTCAATCAAGAAGGTTTAGTATTAAGTAAAATTAATAATTTCAATTCTAATTTTCAAACAAAGCTGAAACGATTGATATCAAAGGAAATATCTAAACAGCATCTTGCAGTGCTTTTGCGATTTGATCAAATGAAAATGCTGAGTGTCAGCCTCCTCGACTCCCATACCAAAACCTCCATGCAAGAGTTTGGAATATATCTTAATAATAGGAAGTTCCTGAATTTGATTTTGAAAGCGAACACCGTGAGACGCTTTGCTTTCATATGTCTCTGTCAGTCATAAAATGTCTGAAAATATTTGCGAGCGAACACCGTGGGACGCCGCAGACATTTCCGTTCAATAATGGTATACCTTTCACTCAACTGTTTTATTTTGGTAAACACTCGCTGTCATTACTGTTCTCTTCATGAATATTCGTTGCCATTGATAGAAACAGGGTTACTCTACCATTCACACCTAATTTTATAAATTTCCAGGCCACAGTTTGAGAAATATTTGTGAGCAGACACCGTGGGACGCCGCAGACATTTCCGTTAAATAATCACTACTATTTATATACCTTTCACAACTGTTTTATTTCGGTAAACACTCGCTGTTATTACTGTGTTTTTTCCCCATGAATATTCGTTGCCATTGATAGAAACAGCATTACTCTACTATTCACACCTAATTTCATACATTTCCAGTCCACAGTTTGAGAAATATTTGTCAGCAGACACCGTCGGACACTGCAGACATATTCCGTTAATATTAATTTATCCCTTCCACAGATTTGCGACCAACTCTCAGTCTTTCAACTCCCTTGTACTATAATTGTTTTTATAAAAAGAGAATTATTGAAATAATAATTTACGCGAAATTTTACTGAATTAAATGCCATGGATTTTGAAATATTACAATTTTAAATACAAACAGTTAATTTAATAGCTTCAGACATTGGCCGCTCGAGATCATATTTCATTAGGGGGTGTTTGACAAAACCAAAGAGTTCCACTGCAGGCGTTACTTCTCAGCCCTCTCCCCAGTCCCCCAGTCCAGTAACGCCTGCTACGCAGGCTAGGGTTGAGTACGAGAAAATCCTTGAATCCTTCATTCGGCTTGTTTTTGGAGCAACAAGAGGCAAGAGCAAGGACACTACTAAACTATACGGTAATTTATATATAATATGTATGTGTGTATGGATGTATATACTGTTTAAAACAAAAAATACATGTTAGAGCTCCTTGTGCAAGTTATATTCATCATAAATCAGTTTTTCGTATGATTTCAATCGTCCAGGGTCAACCGGTTACGTCACAAAATTGCTAGTGCCAGACTCTTTACACAACACGGCTTTTTTAAGAATACTTCGTTAAAATATTCAAAAATCAACAAAAAGTATACCCTGCCAGCAGAGCCTTCTTTTCCTTAATATTTCTTCGCTGAGAGAGAGGAAGAAAAGTAGGCTCTGCTGTATTCGTGACTGGTTTCCATTGCGCATGCATGTCAGTTGCTTGGTTACAATCTCGAACCCAGTCCCAATCAGAGCAGAAAACAAAACGAGAACCGGTTAAACGGGTCTTAAACGGGTTACTTCGTCCTAAATCTTGCCAAAACACGAATACAGCAGAGCCTACTTTTCTTCCTCTCTCTAAAGGAAAAGAAGGCTCTGCTCGCAGGGTATAAAAAGTACGGGAAAATAATTTGCCTTGAGTTGACCTTTAAGTAAAATATTAAAATAGGTGTTTTTGGCGGGCTCAAGCAGAAATGCTTTAATCATACAGTATGTTAATTAACCCATTGCTGCCTAGGACGTCCGAGGGTTCTCCCTTTGATAAGTAAAATCGTTTTGTGTTGGACAAAGTAAAATAATTAAAGGAAATGTTTTGGCCACCTCAAGCAGAAATCGACTAAAAAACTATAGCCACTGTACATTAAGAAGAAGTAATATGATGCTAATTACTTGCAAGTGATGGAGACCACGTAATTATTTGTACCATAAAGAGTTTGAGATTTGTTGGTCTTGAGGTTAGCAGTGCGAACCTTGCCATCAGCCAAGCCAAACACAATTATCTGTTGATCAGGAGGCCATATGAGACAAGTCACAGCACTCTGAAATGAAATGAAATGAAATGAAATAGAAAGTACAGTACAGTCTATTAAGCTAACACCTCTTGTAAGCTAACACCTCTTGTAAGCTAACACCTCTTGTAAGCTAACACCTCTTGTAAGCTAACACTCTTGTAAGCAGACACCTCTTGTAAGCTAACACTCTTGTAAGCAGACACGTCTTGTAAGCTAACAACTCTTGTAAGCTATAACACCTCTTGTAAGCAGACACCTCTTGTAAGCTAACAACTCTTGTAAGCAGACACCTCTTGTAAGCAGACACCTCTTGTAAGCTAACAACTCTTGTAAGCAGACACCTCTTGTAAGCTAACACCTCTTGTAAGCTAACACCTCTTGTAAACTAACACCTCTTGTAAGCTAACACCTCTTGTAAGCAGACACGTCTTGTGAGCAGACACCTCTTGTAAGCTAACACCTCTTGTAAGCAGACACCTCTTGTAAGCAGACACCTCTTGTAAGCTAACACTCTTGTAAGCAGACACCTCTTGTGAGCAGACACGTCTTGTGAGCAGACACCTCTTGTAAGCTAACACCTCTTGTAAGCAGACACCTCTTGTAAGCAGACACCTCTTGTAAGCTAACACCTCTTGTAAGCAGACACCTCTTGTAAGCAGACACCTCTTGTAAGCTAACACCTCTTGTAAGCAGACACCTCTTGTAAGCTAACACCTCTTGTAAGCAGACACCTCTTGTAAGCTAACACCTCTTGTAAGCAAACACCTCTTGTAAGCTAACACCTCTTGTAAGCAAACACCTCTTGTAAGCAGACACCTCTTGTAAGCAAACACCTCTTGTAAGCAGACACCTCTTGTAAGCTAACACCTCTTGTAAGCAGACACCTCTTGTAAGCAAACACCTCTCGTTTTGGCCCAAATAGTGAAAATTGCATATCACTTTTCAAAACGATGTGCAAAAAAATCAGACTTGGGACTAATGAACATCCGTCCACGTTTACAGGTAATGCAATGCCAATCTGTTGGTACAGGTATTATGATTTTATAAAAAACGCTTTCGCTTTGCTCTATAGCAGCGTGTTCGCGAATCTTTGAAATGAATAAAGTTGTTTTTTATCTCAATGCTGAATGCTCAACACAAATACGACCAGACTGGTAGGTGTTATATTTTTAGCCGCCATGACAGGTGTGAATTTTTTAGCTTTTCCATATTTGGCTTTAGTGCTTTTGTTTTGCTTTTCGAAAAGCTGTTCAATCGAAATCGCTTTCTTTACTTATGGCTTCTTTATCGAAAGGCTGTACCAGCAACGTAAACACCGTTGAGAAATGGAAAGAAACATTACATGCCGACGGTGATGGCAAAGTGGTGCATTCATTGCGTTGCAAAGTTTTTACAATGAAAGAAAACAGAATTACCTCCGCGAAAAACTTCTCACGCACATTTATAATCGGTTCAGCAATTGTAAAGAAGAACTCCGTAGTAAATCACATGAATTCGGATCAGCATAGGATGGATTGGTGGTATGGTCAAAAGAAGCGCAGAATTGGATTTGGAGGCCATGTTTACCCCGAGAAACGAAAAAAGAAAAACAACGACACGTCCGACGCAGCGCGCCGACACGCGATTAGCTAAAATGCATTCAAAGTTACTTAATGTCATAAACATGACATAAAAACAGTAAAAATAGATTACAAATAACGTAAAAGTAATAACGTAATAATAAGTAAAAATAGATTACAAATAACGTTTTAAGACTATTAAATTATCGCAGTTTGACTGAGTAGTTAAGATTATGACAGAGCTATTATATTTTTATCCTAACCATAGTTAATGATTTAACACTCGTTCCAGAACCACATATTTTCGGAAAATACTTGCACATCGTTTTTTCTCAACTAATTCGAACCCTGCTTGTAAGCTAACACCTCTTGTAAGCAAACACCTCTTGTAAGCAGACACCTCTTGTAAGCAGACACCTCTTGTAAGCTAACACTCTTGTAAGCAGACATCTCTTGTAAGCAGACACGTCTTGTGAGCAGACACCTCTTGTAAGCTAACACCTCTTGTAAGCAGACACCTCTTGTAAGCTAACACCTCCTGTAAGGAGACACCTCTTGTAAGCAGACACCTCTTGTAAGCTAACACCTCCTGTAAGGAGACACCTCTTGTAAGCTAACACCTCTTGTAAGCTAACACCTCTTGTAAGCAAACACCTCTTGTAAGCAGACACCTCTTGTAAGCTAACACCTCTTGTAAGCAGACACCTCTTGTAAGCTAACACCTCTTGTAAGCTAACACCTCTTGTAAGCAGACACCTCTTGTAAGCAGACACCTCTTGTAAGCAGACACCTCTTGTAAGCAGACACCTCTTGTAAGCTAACACCTCTTGTAAGCAGACACCTCTTGTAAGCAGACACCTCTTGTAAGCTAACACCTCTTGTAAGCTAACACCTCTTGTAAGCAGACACCTCTTGTAAGCAGACACCTCTTGTAAGCAGACACCTCTTGTAAGCAGACACCTCTTGTAAGCAGACACCTCTTGTAAGCTAACACCTCTTGTAAGCAGACACCTCTTGTAAGCAGACACCTCTTGTAAGCAGACACATCTTGTAAGCAGACACCTCTTGTAAGCAGACACCTCTTGTAAGCAGACACCTCTTGTAAGCAGACACCTCTTTGTAAGCAGACACCTCTTGTAAGCAGAAACCTCTTGTAAGCTAACACCTCTTGTAAGCAGACACCTCTTGTAAGCAGACACCTCTTGTAAGCTAACACCTCTTGTAAGCAGACACCTCTTGTAAGCAGACACCTCTTGTAAGCAGACACCTCTTGTAAGCAGAAACCTTTTGAACGCTAACATCTCTTGTAAGCAGACACCTCTTGTAAGCTAACACCTCTTGTAAGCTAACACCTCTTGTAAGCAGACACCTCTTGTAAGCAGACACCTCTTGTAAGCAGACACCTCTTGTAAGCTAACACCTCTTGTAAGCAGACACCTCTTGTAAGCAGACACCTCTTGTAAGCAGACACATCTTGTAAGCAGACACCTCTTGTAAGCAGACACCTCTTGTAAGCAGACACCTCTTGTAAGCAGACACCTCTTTGTAAGCAGACACCTCTTGTAAGCAGAAACCTCTTGTAAGCTAACACCTCTTGTAAGCAGACACCTCTTGTAAGCAGACACCTCTTGTAAGCTAACACCTCTTGTAAGCAGACACCTCTTGTAAGCAGACACCTCTTGTAAGCAGACACCTCTTGTAAGCAGAAACCTTTTGAACGCTAACATCTCTTGTAAGCAGACACCTCTTGTAAGCTAACACCTCTTGTAAGCTAACACCTCTTGTAAGCAGACACGTCTTGTGAGCAGACACTTCTTGTAAGCTAACACCTCTTGTGAGCAGACACCTCTTGTAAGCAGACACCTCTTGTAAGCAGACACCTCTTGTAAGCTAACACCTCTTGTAAGCTAACACCTCTTGTAAGCAGACACGTCTTGTGAGCAGACACTTCTTGTAAGCTAACACCTCTTGTGAGCAGACACCTCTTGTAAGCAGACACCTCTTGTAAGCAGACACCTCTTGTAAGCAGACACCTCTTGTAAGCTAACACCTCTTGTAAGCTAATACTTCTTGTAAGCACACCTCTTGTAAGCTAATACCTCTTGTAAGCAGACACATCTTGTAAGCAGACACCTCTTGTAAGCAGATGCCCTCTTGTAAGATAACACCTCTTGTAAGCTAACACCCCATGTAAGCAGACACCTCTTGTAAGCTAACAACTCTTGCAAGCTAACAACTCTTGTAAGCTAACACCTCTTGTAAGCAGAACACCTCTTGTAAGCAGAACACCTCTTGTAAGCAGAACACCTCTTGTAAGCAGACACCTCTCATAAACACTAGATACCTCTCATACTGTAAGCACACACCTCTCTCATAAACAGACAACCTCTCATACATGTAAGCAGGCACCTCTCATACTGTAAGCAGACACCTCTCATACTGCCCGCGCAGCATCCGAGGGCTTTATATTGCATACATCCCGATGTTCGAGGAATTTATCTGACTTAATTTATTATGAGGAGGTTTTCCAACAAAGTTTTGTCTATTTTTTCCACCTTGGACAAAGATTTTCCTTGTTTTTTTCTTCATTTCGTATCTAATTATTATTCAAGGTCTTTATGCGATATAAAGACCTCAGAAGAACAAAGAAAACTGACTCAATAATAAATTAAACAGAGTGAGACACCTCTCATGATAAGCAAACGCCATTACTCCTGAAGGTATCTGTTTATGAAAGCTTATTGATAGTAACTGAAAATACATGTAGTAAAATAATTAAGCTTCTTTGTACCTGTTGAACAAATTTGTTGCAAATAACCTTTTTGTCACCCCTATTAAAACAAAAATAGCAAAAGTAAGCACAAAAACAAATACTATAAAGAAATAAGTGTATGACTGATTTCATTAGTTCATCGACATAATTTTTTTAAAAATCAATGTTGTCTAAGCCATAAAAATTAAAAGAGAAATTGTAATCATATCTAACACAGAACAGTATTATTTGACAAAGAAATGAGCTCACCAGTCCTCTCCAATCTTGTAAACAAATAAAATGTTGTCAGTCTGTCCAACTGCAACTTTGGTTGAATCTGGAGAAAATGCCAAACCTTTCACAATATAACTCTTCTTGCCAGCCTATAAGAAACACAAAATACAATGTACTTCATTCCTTCACAATGTCAGTCTGTTATGTAATTAATCTGCTGTATTTAAAACCTTTAAAAAGAGACCACCAATTGACGTTATTGGAGGATTGGTGCCAAGCTCCCCTGATCAGAGGTAACCATGGCAGCCCCACCACAGCCCACCTCCAGGCACCAGTCAACACTGTCAAAGCAGTGGAAATATATATGGGTGGGTCATCACAGTGCAAGTGTGACCTCCCAATGTATCTACATGTACTATAAAGCTCAGACCATGCTGACAAGACTCTGATCAGTGCCGAGACACCCCACACATTATAAATGAGTGAATGCTGACTAGCATTCATTGACTTCTTTTTTACGTTCAGTTGCCTAAATTACATTTAGCCCCATGAAATGACAGAAAGACTAGGAGATAACCAAGACTGTGATATCAGTGAGAGTTCTTGTGCAAAGGGTGTATCACTGCCAAAAAAACCTATAAGATTTCTGGGATTTTCATAATACTGTACCATGAGATCTTTGGGATTTATTACTCGGGCTACCTGTGGTAGGCTGAGTCTAGGTTTCAGTGGATTTTTCCATACTATGTAATTGACCCGACCTGCCCAGATGTGGATTTTCCCATATTTTTCAGTGCTATGGTTTAGCCAATCATTAGTTCAGCAGCCTTACCATATAAGGTAAAAACAGATTGCACCATCAGAAAGAGCATGAAATTTTACCTAGGCTTGAAAGTTATATAAATTGCAACGTGAACATGTCGACGTGTATTAACATATTTTGCGTTAAATGTGGATATGTTCAAAGAGATTTTAGGTGATTCAGAATGTGAAGAAGACTTCTACAGGTTTGAAATTGAAGATGGCATTGCACGTTGGCTTTGTTGATGAATGTGATAATGATAAAGAAACACGGTGGAAGATCTTGAATGGTTTAGGGAAGGAAGCCATATCAGTTTGCCAGCTTTCTCTCCATCCTTTGGCCCTCTAAAATTACTGAACACTTGGGCAAGAGTCACATTACAGGGTCAATTAAGTCGGCATAAAAGGGTTAAAGATTTTTTACTAATTGAAAGTATATAAGATTTTTAAGAGTTCAAAATACGTACCCCTCACTCTTACTAGTAATTCTTGAATCATTACAATACCTGAGAGTTTGCTGGTTTTGTGGCAAACTTGTCCCTCTTTTCTCCTAACTCGTCAAAAAGTAACACAACTCTGTCCATGGTAACAACTGCCATTTTTTGATTATTAGCTGACCAGGCCAATGCTGTAACTTTACATGCTCCATCCTACAAAAATTATATATTTAAGAAATAGAAAATGGCCACCCGTGTTTATATAGCCTGATGCAAAGACGAGAGTGAGTTGGGAGAATTAGAAAGTTTACGTGAACCCGAGCCGTAGGCGAGGGTTTACATAAGTACTTTCAAATTCTCCCAACTTACTCGAGTGTTTGCATCAGGTTATATAAACACAGGGCATCCATTTTCTATTTCTTTTATGAAATAAGGCTAAAAATGTATGCCGTGACATCACAACCGTGTTTACATAGCCTGATATAAACACGGTAATTGACCAATCACAGCGTGCGTAAGACACAACCTATTTTATATATATATATATATATATATATATATATATATATATATATATATATATATATATATATATATATATATACACATTATACACATATACATAGAATAGTATAAAAATATATAAATATAAAAATAAATTATATTAAACAGTTTTAAGCTGTTCATATTTTCTCCATTTCATCTGTAGATATACTGTACAGTGTACATGTATTGTATATACAGTCTGTGACCCAAAGAAAGGATATTTCACAAGAATTCGTTAACAAACAACACTAGTCACTCAAGAATACAATAAAACACCTCTTCCTTAATGCTAAAAGTAATAAAACCAACAATAAAGTCCGAACTTCACTCTTTCTTCCAAACACGAGCCTGTGTTTTAACACCACAAGTTTCAACTTTAAAACAATTTTAAACAATTTACCTGAGGAGGAAGCAGACTTTTCATGTAACGTAGTTGCATCTTCACTTATCGTTGACGAAGAGAAGTCTTCAAATATTCAGCAAGAACTTGCTAAACAGACGAAAACCACGAAATTGCCGAAGCCTTCACTTTCAAAATTCTTCGCCATGTTTTCTTGTGGAAAATATTGTATTATTGACCGCAATGCTTCGTGGGTATCCTTGGCAACGAACTCCACCCCAGGCCCCGCTAGCTGGCGCTTCCATGATAGTCGGGAACACGGGACAACGTGGGGACACAAGGCGGTAAAGTGACTGGAGCAAACTTGCGTCTATACAAATCCTCGTGTGCCCTTATTACCCCTATAATGCATGGTGGAAGAACGTGACACAAACGCAAGAGCTATATAACAAGAATGCATAAACAAGAACGTGGGAACAAGAACGCGAGAACAAGAACGAAAGAAATTAACAAGAACCCAAAAACAATAGCGCAAGAACAAGAAAATACGAGAGCAAGAACGCAAGAACAAGAACGCAAGAAATTAACAAGAACCCAAGAACAAGAACAGAAATTAACAAGAAGGCACAAACAAGAACGCAAGAACGAGAACGCAAAAACAAGAACGCAAGAACGAGAACGCAAGAAATTAACAAGAACGCAAGAACAGAGGAAATTAACACGAACGCAAAAACAAGAATTAAGAACGAGAACGCAAAAACAAGAACGCAAGAACGAGAACGCAAGAAATGAACAAGAACGCAAGAACAAGAACAGAGGAAATTAACAAGAACACAAGAACGCAAGAAACAAAACAACTGAACAAGAACGCGCAAGAAAAAATAACGCAGAAACAAAAACGCAAAAACAAGAACGCAAGAACAAGAACGGAAAAACATGAATGCAAGAACATGAATGCAAAAAAACGAACGCAAGAACAAGAACGCAAGAACAAGAACGCAAAAACAAGAACTAAAGAAATTAACAAGAACGCAAGAACAAGAACGCAAAAACAAGAACGCAAATACAAGAACGCAAGAGCAAAAACGCGCAAGAAAATGAACGCAAGAACAAGAATGCAACTACAAGAACGCAAGAAAAAAAATATGCAAAAACAAGAACGCGAGAACAAAAATGCAAAAATAAAGAACGCAAGAACAAGAACGCAAGAAAAAAAATGCAAAAACAAGAACGCAAGAACAAGAATGCAAGAACGAAAAAACAAGAACGGAAAAAAACAAGAACGAAAAGACAAGAACGAAAAGACAAGAACGAAATAACAAGAACGCAAAAACAAGAGCGCAAAAAAAAAGGAATGCAATACCAAGATAAAAAAACCAACAAGAACGCAACAAGAAGTAACACCATTATTGCCATGGTAACAACATATATCAGTATAATTTAACAATAAAATCGGTAATAATTCCATGTCCTACATAACCCAAGTACTTCATGAAAGCCTTACCCCAACACACAACCTAACCTAAGGATGGCAATTCGTGTAAATAGGACATGGACGTATAACCATAAAATCAGTGTAGTTGTTCGTCTGCAGTTCAAAGGACAATTATGTAATAGTTATTTTAAGGACAACAATGACCATAGACTATGTCTGTATGTAAGAAACCATGAAAAAAACGAAACTCTAGAGAGCCATCTTAAGATGATGACGTCACACATTGTTTGTGAGAGAAAACGGAAAATCAGTCATATCTTTGGATTGGTTTAACTAAACTGAATCAAACGTTGGAAATTTTCCTTCGGGTATAGTCTTACTACATGTGCAATGTGTGGTTTCGTGTAGTTAAACCAATCCAAAGATATGACTGATTTTCCGTTTTCTCCCACATACGTGTGACGTCATTGCTCAAATGGTGAGGTAAATACGAGCAACAAATTGCTGCAACATTGTTGCGTTGCAAGTCGAATAGCGTTGTTGCACGTATTATTGTATTTTTTATTTTATTAGCTTCGCCATAGACTTGACTAAATACATGTATGGTATCACAAAATAAACTAAAACGAGGACCATTCAAACAAACACAAATTTAAACCTATGGCAGGTCACCGCAACAGCGTGAAGGCCAATTACTGCGTGTCCAAAAATATAAAAGTTAAAGTTATTACCACTCATTGAAATCTAAGTAAACTGGAACGCTAACTCCATAAGTCAGGCCCTATTGATTGGATGAAACCAATAATCTTTAAATGTTAGTTTTTCTGAGTTTTGAGCTGAAATACTTAACGCTGAACGTTGGGCTGTATGTGAAACTGAAGCTATTGAAAAATGCTATTTGCTATAGAAACTTCAAGACTTTAGCTAAAAGGCAAATAATTAAAAAATATAAAAACAACTGCCATTTTGTTTGCCGTAGGTTACAAAATGGCAGTTGTTTTTATACTTTTTAATTATTTCCCTTTTAGCTAAAGTCTTGAAGTTTCTATACCAAATAGCATTTTTCAATAGCTTCAGTTTCATATATAGCCCAACGTTCAGCGTTAAGTATTTCAGCTCAAAACTCAGAAAAACTACAAGTTTCTTAGTGTTATTTCCCAGTGAAATATGGTCGAACATTTACAACATTTTAAAAAGTTTAAAATAACGAGGAAACTTATACTATACATCAAATTGAAGCCAATGCCATTTCTAAAAACATACGTATAAAACAATGTATTTCAGTCCGTTGTTTCGGAGTAATTTGTTATCGTCCCAAACAAAATATATGGCAGAATGAAAATTAAGTAACTTGAAGCACGGGAGCTACTTGCAAAGGGACTGGCACTGGCTTCAAAATCCCCCCCTGAGTTATCGTTCCAGTCTTCTTATAGTTCAATGTTACCCCCCACCTTAAACATAGTCACGCAACAATGATTTTGTTGTAAGTTGAATCAGCATGTTCCAGCAACTAGAACCGGAATCTCCTTTTTTCAACAATTTTTTTCAATTTGCAACAAAATCATTGTTGCGTAACAATGTTTAAGATGAGTGGTAATACGTGCAACAACGCAAGGTAGGTATTTGAAAGGTAGGTAAAAGCCATTTTTCATTATCTTAGGTGTTCTTCTAAATACAATCTTAAAAAAATGAAGTAAAATTTCGTTTCATAAGGACTTTACAGAGTTCTTTCAAATGAGACCAATTTTTTTGGCTTCATTTAAATAGCATCGAATCTTATGCATATATACCTTGACCTAAAGTAATAGTCTGATCTAACTAAAGATCACCAGGAAAAAGGCAACGAGGGTTGCAAGGAAAACAAGCGACACTCTCTTCATTGAGGCCTCGTTACAAAGTTCATCAAAACAACACGACGAAATACAGGTCTTCCTTCGCGACTGATCCGTCTCATACCCGCACAGCCTCTCCAGTTCACTCTGCACGCACTCGTCCTTGCGGGCGCACCGCTTCGTGTAGGCCTTGTCCTCGTTGCCACCCTGAAGCAAAAACGACACGCACGCGTTCTGATCTAGGTCGCATTTCTGCTCCGTCATGCAACTCTTCAGGTTGTCAGCGGTACACTGGTAACAGCGAAAACTGCGGTCAGCGGTTTGTACAAAATCCGGCGGTTTTTTGAACGGGTCGCACTTGGACATCGTGCAACATTTCGCCTCGCACTTGTCTTTGTCCGGGCAGATTGCGGCTAATCCCGACGTGGAACACTCGTCGCTGCTCCCACACCGCATCGTATACGAGTCCGAGGTCGTTCCTACCGGAGTGGCGGCCCAGCGAATGGCCAAACAATGGGTGTTCTCATTTTTACACGTCGTGGGTTTTGTACACGAATCCTTTTTCGCTTTATCGCATGTTGAACACGTTATCTCACCCAGGCCATGGACTGTGGGAAAAATAAAGCAAAAAAATCATTTGATGTCACCCTATAGTAATTTCAATAGAAAACTCGGAACTATATGCTATGAAACGAAAATTAAGTTTGTCTTATTTGAAAGAACACTTAAAATGACAACGTAACATCTTTTGCAGTTTTTAGTTTCCTCGCTTCGTTGTTGAGATATTTCAGTTTGTTAGATATGTAAATTAAACATTTTGACGTCACAAGTGCATAATAATAATAATACCGTAATAATAATAATAATAATAATAATAATAATAATAATAATAATAATAATAATGATGATGATGATGATGATGATGATGATGATGATGATGATGATGATGATGATGATGATGATGATAATAATAATAATAATAATACCGTCTTTATTGAATTTGATAAAATACGTATCAAACTTACATGCTTTATCGGAGGTAATATATCTTTGCTATTATCAAACCAAACTTAATAATAATAATAATAATACCCGTAATAATAATAATAATAATAATAATAATAATAATAATAATAATAATAATAAATAATAATAATAATAATAATAATAAATAATACCGTCTTTATTGAATTTGATAAAATAACGTATCAAACTTACTTACTTTATCGGAGGTCATATATCTTTGCTATTATCAAACCAAACTTAATTCGAAGGAAGCACGTGCGTGTGTTCCTCACACAACACCAAACATGTAGAATTTCAAGTGATTTGGTTTGATAATAGCAAAGATATATAAGGCCTGCGCTAAACGTCGCACAATAGACGAATTTATAATTCAGATGAATTTAATTCGAATTAACTTCGTCGATAATGCGACGTTAATGCGACGTCGAGTTAAACGTCGAATTTCAGTCGAATTTAATGGACTAATGGTTTTTACTTGGACTCGGGGAGCCTGAAAACGACTCTTTGAAAACATGGCGTCGAATTGTCACAAACAGGAGACGGAACATTTAATTCGACGCGACGATAATTCGTCGTGCAACTCGAACACGCATTATAATCGTACGTCGCATTATCCGTCTGACTCAGACGAATATTGAATTGCCCATACGAATTTAATTCGTGTGTCGAATTTAATCGAGTTATACGTCGCAGTTTCGTCGAATAAAATTCGTCTATTGTGCGACGTTTAGCGCAGGCCTAACCTCCGATAACTTTATGTACATGTATGTCATTATGTACGTCACAACATGTGACATTTACATATACATGACAAAATTACTGCATCCTGATTGGTCGAAAGGAGTGCAATTTCAATGTAATACAGTGCAGAAAATGTGTAATACAGTGAAAATTCCAATGAGTATTAACCATTAATCTGATTGGCTAATAAACAACCGAAAACTACCGGAAAGCCCATGAAATGCTTATGCGGATTTTGAAGGATGGTTTTTCCTCACGAGAAAATCCAATATGGCGACCAAAACATAGAGTTGTCGAAGAACATTTCGATGAAATACAGAGTGAATTTTGCTTTAATATTGTCATTAAAGTTCCTGCAAGAAGACTAGAAGAGGTTAGATGCTATGAGTAAAACGTATTTAGTGAAGAAAGCGAAGCAGTTTTTAACCATTTATGCTTCGAGAAGTTGAGCAATGAAGTGGTATGTAAACTTTGTAGCCGGAAGAACATTTGTCTAACATTTCATGTATATTATTAATAAGTAATAGCATGGTTTCGAGTGCAATTTTGGAAAAACACGCACTCGTGAGTTTTTCAAAGACCTCAAATAGCACTCGTCCTTCGGACTCGTGCAATTTTGATAGTCTTTGAAAAACTCACTCGTGCATGTTTTTTTCCAAATTGCACTCGAAGCCATGCTATTACCTATACAAACAAACTGAAATATCTCAACAACGAAGCAAGGAAACCAAAAACTGCAAAAGATGTTACGTTGTCATTTTAGATGTTCTTTCAAATAAAGAGAAACTTAATTTGCGTGTCCGAGGCACTTCAAGTGAAAAACGCGTTGGTATATTTCGTCTCAATAAAACAGAAGCGTATGCCAAGAAGCACTCCACTGAAAATTTCATATAAATGACGTCTTACCTTCAGCGAAAACGCAAAGAAGAAAAGAGCAGAGAATAAATTTCATTTTTCAATGTGTTGCCTAAAATTAGAAGTTGAATAAGATTTCAATTGATTAATTTATACCCCGTTTACACGGAAAAAACGAACAAAAACACAAATGAATGAACAAACTATAACGAAACGCGCGAAGAAATGAACGGATGAAAGGAAGGAAGGAAAGAAGAAAAGAAGGAAGGAAGGGAGGGAGGGAGGGGAGGGAGGGGAGTGAGGGAGGGAGGGAGGGAGGGAGGGAGGGAGGGAGGGAGGGAGGGAGGGTGGGAGGGAGGGAGGAAGGGTGGGAGGGAGGGAGGGTGGGAGGGAGGGAGGGTGGGAGGGAGGGAGGGTGGGAGGGAGGGAGGGTGGGTAGGGAGGGAGGTGAGGAGGGAGGGAGGGAGGGAGGGAGGGGAGGGAGGGAGGGAGGGAGGGAGGGAGGGAGGAAGGAAGGAAGGAAGGAAGGAAGGAATGAAGGAAGGAAGGAAGGAAGGAAGGAAGGAAGAGAAGGAAGGAAGGAAGGAAGGAAGGAAGGAAGGAAGGAAAGGAAGAAAAGGAAGAAAAGAGGAAAAGAAGGAAGGGAGAAATGAAAGAAGGAAGGAAGGAAGGAAGGAAGGAAGGAAGGAAGGAAGGAAGGAAGGAAGGAAGGAAGGAAGGAAGGAAGGAAGGAAGGAAGGAAGGAAGGAAGGAAGGAAGGGAAGGGAAGGAAAGAGGGAAGGAAGAAAGGAAGGAGGGAGAGAAGGAAGGAAGGAGGGAAGGAAGGAAGGGAGGGAAGGGAAGGGAAGGGAAGGGAAGGGAAGGGAAGGGAAGGGAAGGGAAGGGAAGGGAAGGGAGGGGAGGGGAGGGGGAAGGGAAGGGAAGGGGAAGGGAAGGGAAGGGAAGGGAAGGGAAGGGAAGGGAAAGGGAGGAATGAAGGAAGGAAAGGAAGGAACGAAGGAAAGAAGGAAAGGAAGGAAGGGAGAAAACGAGAGGAAGGAAGGAAGGAAGGGAAGGCAAGGGAAGGGAAGGGAAGGGAAGGGAAGGAAGGAAGAAAAGGAAGAAAAGAGGAAAAAGAAGGAAGGAGAAAAGAAAGGAAGGATTAAGGAAGGAAGGAAGGAAGGAACTAACTAACTAACTAACTAACTAACTAACTAACTAACTAACTAACTAACTAACTAACTAATAACTAACTAACTAACTAACTAATAACTAACTAACTAACTAACTAACTAACTAACTAACTAACTAACTAACTAACTAACTAACTAACTAACTAACAAACAAACAAACAAACAAACAAACAATTAACCAACTAACCAGCCGACCAACCAACTAATATAACTAACTACCGAACGAATTGATCGACAGGAAAATTATAAAACTGCTAACTCGTGACTCGGCTACTTATCAAAATCAATATATGTTCAAAATACTACCGCGCACCATATAAGGCAATGTATACGTCGATTGCGTATACGGCAGTACTTCAAAGCAGCGCGGGGTGTCGAAATCGCGAAACCGAAACTAAAGCCTAGTTTCCATCTAATCGTGAAATTACTAGTTTGATGTCGGATAAACACGGCCAGGCTTTAACTTAAATAAGTCGACGCTAACTGGCTACTATATTTGATATTTGAAGCTAGTTTAAACTACTTCTAAAACACTTCCGTACCGCTAAAATTATTGTAGTGTCTGTATTGAATAACAGTTCTCATCTTTTGGCAGAGTTGATTGTTGACGTCGTCCTGAAGACGTGAAATGCTCTAAGTGGCGTTGTATAAAGAACGAGGACGGTGTTGAAATTATTCTTAAGACTAAAAATCATTCATTCTCTCTTGTTTTGTACCTAGAAATTCTTGTAAGACGTTGTCGTTGAAGTGACGTCGTAGATCTCCTTATATCTACCTCACACGGAAACGTCTTTCCTTAAGCCACTTAACAGGAATCCAACGTAAGTTCGAAACAAAAGCTCTTAACGTGATATAAACTATTCCTGACGAGTACAACTAGAAGTGTCACATGAATTCATGAAGCATGTTTGAATTAATGAATAAAATTCTTGGGGTTCCGTTTCGGCGTTTCCGCAATAACTCTGGACAGTTTTTTGTTGATTCCGTGTCAATAATTCTGACTATACCTCCGTACAAGTTTTCCCTTCGTTATCAAAGGCCGTTTTGAAAGAACAAAGTTAGGGCGAAAGCCGCGTTATAATTATTACGAAAAACCTGCCGGCTCAAGTATAATGAGAAATTGCGAACCTCCCACAATGCCCAAAACAACAAGTCAACTTAACACAAGTTCACAAGTTCTTTCGTCGAATTAAAAAGCACTGTTTGGTTTAATGATTTTACGAGCCGTTTTAAACCGAAATTGGCTTCTTCGGACTTTATAAAGCTAGTAGTTTCGACGAAGTTTTTCGTCAAATAACGTCGTCGAAAGGCAGTAGAGTCGGCATGTCATATCAACGTTTATTAAAATATAAACAGACAGGTCGTATAATAACATATGCCAAACCGAGTTTACTTTTCTCGAGAAAGTTTTGGGAAAAGCTATATACATCTACTATTCTATCAACTGTTCGGTACTTACCAATACAGTTCTGTCCTATTGTCAGATTGTCAAAACTTCAGCGAGTTCAAAGCGTGGTAACAGGAATGTTATTCAGTTCGCAATACAAATACAATATTCCGCTTATCTAGAAATGAAGTTGGCACAAATTAGCGTTGAGCGTATTAATATGGTAATTCTCCCCCCCCCCCCCCCCCCCCCCCCCCCCCCCCCCCCCCCCCCCCCCCCCCCCCCCCCCCCACCCCCCCCCCCCCCCCCCCCCCCCCCCCCCCAACTTGGCTAAACTGTTGCTAGGGGCAATAAATTACAGACCGTTCAAACGACTCTAGCCTGTTTGTCCTGTTTACACGAAGCGGATTAGTTAATCCGGCAGATGTTCACATGGAGAATCCGATCTGTTTGGAATACGTGCTTTCCTCAATGCACCATGTTGTACGAGACGCACCAATGTCACAGACTCACAGGCATGTTTATCAAGTCATTTTCAAGTGAAACCATGTTTACATGATCAGATTGGAGCCGATTCAAGCTTGAATTTCAAGTCAATCCACTCCACTGTTGATTGACTGACTTCAGCCATTTGTTTCGATCAGATCGAAAACTTTCAATCTTCTTCATGTAAACAGAACAGGGAGAAACAGCATACGAGATTTGACTTGAACACTCAGGACCTTATTTCCGCTTCAACTCTCAGAGTCAGACAACATTATTTAACTACGGTAAAAAAACAACAATAATTAATACGACATGTGGGCATGCAGCGTAGCGCCCAATCTCGTTCCCAGAGCCCACGTTCCCCACCCGGGAAACGAGAGCCTCGGGGATAATCCGTTTCAAATCACAGGATTCTTGTTATTCCGGTTGAGGTACGCATGCGTAAATATCGGAGCGGAATCTGGATAGTATGTTCTCCTTGTTTAACTTTTCCCCAAACAAGTCAATGGGGTTGCTGGCGAAGCTCGAATTACAGCATCTACACACATACGGCGAAGATATCGATCGCGGCAACGTCTTCACTGGAGTCTTGTCGTTTGACATCTTTGTTATTTTGGTTTTATTAATTCTACTTCCGGTCACTTCAGACCAACTCATGCTCACTATTCAGTTCCCAGAGCCCACGTTCCCCACCCGGGAAACGAGAGACTCTGGGATAATCCGTTTCAAATCGTTACGTTATTGGCTGAATAGTGAGCATGAGTTGGTCTGAAGTGACCGGAAGTGGAATTAATATAACCAAAATAACAAAGATGTCGGACGACAAGACTCCAGTGAAGGTATCATCGGTTTCAAATTATGAAGCTTAACCATCTAATAAAACCATCCCACAAGGGTGATGTTAAACTTGAACACATAAAGGTAAAAATCCTATAGGGGTGTTGTGGTCGGGGTATGAGAGGTGGCTCATTTTTCCGGAGGGTTGTGATTAGGTTTAGGGTTTCCGGGGGGTGGTATGGGGGTGAGGTTTCGTTTAAAAAGGTTGTCCAATCAGATGGTGGTTTTAATAGTTGGTTAAGCTTCATAATTTGAAGGAAATGATAGCTCAGTGAAGACGTTGCCGTAATTCGAGCTTCGCCAGCAACCCCATTGACTTGTATCCAGATTCCGCTCGGATATTTACGCATGCGTACCTCAACCGGAATAACAAGAATCCTGCGATTTGAAACGATTATCCCAGAGTCTCTCGTTTCCCGGGTGGGGAACGTGGGCTCTGGGAACGAGATTGGGTGGCGCCAGGAATTCCCCGACACAGGGCTGGGTGGGGCCCCCGGCATATTTTCAGCATGGGGCCCCTTGAACCACCCCCGCCCCTCCATGAGTCTCGACCCTGGGGCCCAACGCTTTCTAGAAAGGAAGTGCGGAACAAAAAATTGTGCAATCAGAAAGCGCCGGGGGGGCGAAAGCTTGGGGCCCATAGCATATGCTGCTTTTGCCATATGGTTAAGGCATAGGCTATACGCTGAAGGCCACACAGATATACTGAGATACCTAGCCATACAAGATTCTATCTAAAGTATAAGAAATTTTATTTTGTTCTAAAAAAATTTTATGAACTATTTTTGGGGGCCCTAAAGATTGGGAGACCCTGGCTGCAGCCCAGTCACCCCCCCCCCCCCTTAATCCACCCCTGGACCTGATAACATCACTGTTGGGTTCCACACAACGTATAGCTTATTCTGTGTTTCTACAGGAGTTTTATTTCACTATCAATTAAAGCATTGACTACTGATTTGTCTGACTTAGTCAGTTAAAAAGTTCTATGCCAATTGATAAAAATACGATTTTTCTCCCAGATCATTCCCCGACAAATCGGTGAATTTCCCCGATGGGGGGCTGTCCCCCTCCTGGCGTCATCTAATAACGTGCGCATGTCTTAAACAAACTACAGATTGACTAACTAAAATTATATGTACCTATAGTATTATTAAACGTTTTCACATTATATAGGTAAGTTTTTAATAGCTGATGGTATAGACTGTTCCGTACGAGGGTACCGTGGGGTTCCCAAATAGCGGGCCACGACCCCCCGCTACTTTAGGGGGACCGATACTTTAGGGGGGGACCGATACTTTAGGGGGGAGCGAGATACTCCGTATTGGGTTGTGGATTTTGACACCCGAGTCTTCTGAGAAACGTAGATTAGAACCAGATGCTGAAGAGGCGAAGAGCGGTGCCCTGTTTAGCGTCAAAAGCGTCGCTTGTATTCTCGTTCCCAGAGTCCACGTTGCTGTGTCCGTGGCATAGATATAAGAAGTATAGATCGCCGACTCACGACCAGTGAACACTATATTACCAAAACCGAGGATGCGCGGCATGGCCCAAAAAAACACGTCATGATTTCCGGGAATATGATATATGACACTGACATCAACAAATATGTCTGCATTCCAAGTCTGCATTCCTAAACGTTTTTGGCTGGAGAATTCAAAAGTAGTAAATGGACCAATCATATTTCAGTGATCTCATAGTGTCAATTTCGAAGGATATATAGAAATAATATACCTAGAATGCGGGCTCCTGTCTCTCGTCAGTCAAAAAATTGTCGCCACAAAATGGCGGATTTATAAGGGCAAAAGAACTCGCCCCAGGACTTTTTTAACAGTTTTTAACACGGCCGCGGTTGGTGATGTTGTGGAGTGAACGATGGATGTATTTTAGCACTGAATTTCTTTGTTTTTTGCACCTGGAAACTTACTCTAGGTCTCGTATTTCTATGGGACTAGTCCTCTTTGCCGAGATCCCGCTTCACAGCGTAATTCCTTGTAAACATTTGTTTGCGTTCACATGACAAGAGGGCCAGCGCTCCTTGGTGAGATCTCGCTATTGACAACCCGAGATCTCGCCCAGGAGGGCTGGAAATTTCCCATGTAAACGCACTCAAGAGGGCTGGTTGCGTTTGTTCACGTGTTCGTTATAAATTCAAATCGTGTTTGCGAAAACATGATTTCGGGCTTCGTGGGAAAGCTGCACAAGTCGGTAAACAAGCCAACGCGAGGCGAAACTCAGCACTCTTACTAGGGCTAGCCCAACACCGCTGCCAAACGTTTGAGCATGCGTGAATTCGCTAGAGTAAACATTGCAAGAGAAGTGGGAACTAGCCGTGGCGACAAGAACCAGACAGCGAAGACTAAGTAAGGCTCGACTATTCATTTGTGTTTTAAAAAAAGGGTAAAGAAAATTACGAAGGGGTAAATTCAGAATATGTTACAATATTGACAAAGAAGCCATGCACAAATTACCTACCTTATCTTTTTGGTAGTATGCTTATAATTTTAACTTTTGTGTCGGACTCTCCGACCAGTCTAAATATTTCAGTGTTTTCCCGCTCTTTTTTTCAGGACGAGCTCGGACGTCGCGCATGCGTTAAACGTTTGGCAGCGGTGTTGGCTAGCCCTACCTAAAAAGCTCATCTAAACACCGGGTAAATTCCAGCCCTCTTACTAGGGATAGGCGGCTAGCCCTACCAAGAAGGCAGGCCCTCCTCCATATAAATTAAACACCCCTCAGTCGTCGACATAGAGATACAACGCGGGAGGAATCTGTGTGAGTAATTGCAGTGCGTTTCTCTAGCTCTCGTGCTGAGATCTCAATAGTTTTGAATTAAAGAGCTTGCAGTTCTACTCAACAGGGAGTTGTTCGCCCGTTTCCTGTCTAACAGCAGGTCTCGGTTGGGTCTCTATAAAGAGCCAAAGGTTCGCAATGTTTACACTTGTAAGTTCACTTCAAAAATATTCAGCTATGTATTATTATTATTAAACGAGTATTTGAGCTTGACGAACGTCTACCAAATGTCTGTTACACATTACACCAAGCTCGCAAACATACCACATGCACTACATGTATACGTACAACTTATCATATCACTTTAACTACATCTCATATGTAAACGCTACCACTTAGGAGCACATATGACTATGAATTTACAACCTTAGCTCTCCATCTGAGCCTCAGTGGCTCAATGGTTAGAGCATCTAACCGGTAATGAAAAGGTTGCAAGTTCGATCCCAGTCTGGGGCTCAGAAACATTTTCTGAGTAATTGAGCTTGACGAACGTCCACCAAACGACTATTACATTACACCAAGCTTGCAAACGTACCACATGCACAACATGTATATACGTACAATATATCTTTATCCCATATCACTTTAACCATTTAAAGCCCGAAGATGAGTCTATAGTATCTATCTGGCTAACGCCAGACGATTTTATTCAGCACAGGGAGAGGTCAAGGCCTCAGAGGGTTAAAACCTATCTCCTTAACCCTTTAAAGCCTGAAGACAAGTCTTTAGTATTTTATCTGGCTAACGCCAGACGATTTTATTCAGCACAGGGAGAGGTCCAGGCCTCAAAGGGTTAACTACATCTCATATGCAAACGCTACCACTTGGGAAGCACATATGACTATGAATTTACAACCTAATTAGCTCTCCATCTGGCTATGATCTGAGCTTCAGTAACTAGTAGGTTGCAAGCTCTATCCCTGTCTGGGACTAAGCAGCCGCCTGAAAGCCGTCTTTTTACACAAAATTTTAATCCCTCTTGATCCTCACCGAATATATCTGACTAAGACCCTGTTTACATGAAGCGGATTGATAGTCCAATCGAATCGAAGAGTGAAGTCAATCCGGGCACATGCTTACATGGAGAATTCAATCTGCTTGGAACATTGTTTTCGATTTTGCTTGAATCTCAAGTCAATCCACTCCACTGCGTGGATTGACTTCAGCCATTCGTTGCGATCAGATCGAAAACTTTCAATCTTCTTCATGTAAACACAACAAGGAGAAACAACACGGGAGATTTGACTTGAACACTAAATCCGCTTCATTTAAACGTGCAGGGTCTAATTCTTTTCGCACTCATTCAAATCGTTTGGATCGGTAAAGTGTTTCCGTAAACCAGATCGTTCCCGGTGATAACACCCACCTTCACCGACAAAAATGAACTAGTTAATTTCCCCCCTTCAGCAATTCCTATAGGTCTTTATTGTCTATGGGCACAGTAAAGATCGAATTATTAAATCTAATTACAGTCCTCTTCCAACAGTAATATGTCGTTACAATACGCTTGCGTAGTTCCTATTAATTCAACCATTGTGTAACAGTGCAATTATTTGACCTTCTAATCGGAGGTAATTGTTACCTCATAATTACCTACTAATCCTTTTAGACGCGAACGACCCACTAGCAGGTTTACCGCCTTTGAAAAGTGAAGAAGGCTGTTCTACGTCTACTAGAGGCGTTACAGTATCATACTAATTGTAAATGACCTTGAATGTTCCGAATAATCGGAGGCTGAGTGACAACTGGTACTTAGAAAACTGCTGTACATTAATATAACGCCCTCACAATATATATCCGCTTTTAGATTATATTATATAATATTTGTCGCATTTTAACCTCATTCTAAACTACAAGCTTCAAAATGCGGCGTATTTCTAAACTGTAATTCGTATAGAGCAAAGTGAAAAGGTGGTAACTGCCCAGATTAGTTTCGATAACGAAATACTGACGTCGCGAGCGGAGCCCTTCGTAAGAGTAAAAATGCGAAGAAGTACTCCTCTTGAAACGTCAGTATTTCGTTGTCGAAACTATTCTCGGCAGTTTACCACCTTTTCACTTCGATCTATCCAAAACACGGCCTATACGTAGCACTCTACTTTTATATCACTTGGTAATTCGTATATTCGGAACTGTACTATACCAAACACACATTGTGGTTATTCAAATCGAAATATATAGTAAGGTTTGAGTACTGCCGAAAATATTGAACGTAGTTTCTAACGTTTCGAGCGAAGGCCCTTCGTCAGAGAGAAAAAATATTTTCGGCAGTACTAAAACCTTACTATATTTCGATTTGTATAAATTCAACACTGCCAACGCAGCACACTACTTTTATTTCATATTGTAGTTATTGCTTGACTTAGTTAGAATCCTGAGTTGAAAAAATCCGATATCGGACCAAACAGAAAGCAGCCGCATACATACAATCGTTGTTGGTGTTGTTTTTAATGCCTCCTATAACTGAGCGTAGTGACAGAGTGTTGTGAAGACAAGGCAAGACAAGGCCTTGCGACAATGTTCGCTTATAGCGGAATAGACACACACACACACTTTTATTATTCACACGGGACTGGCTTCTAATCCATCTCGGTCCCAAATAACTTCAAGGAATTACAATATTTGTCAAAAGACCAGAAACAGTATTAAAAACGAAAAGAGACTAACCTTTTAGAAGTCAGGGTTGTCAGAAAGCCAAATTCGTTTGGTATAGAGCGTTGTACACGACTCGGTGATCCACAAACGAGCGAGTTATTCGGCTTCGGGCTCTTTCGCACAGAGCGTTCGTTTCACGTGTTTACAAGACGGCGGCTATACAAAGAAAAGTGAACGGAATTTTCCAACGGGTTCCGCGTCAGTAAACATGCAAATCGATTCAATAGGGGGGCACATGCAGCGAACAAAAACACTATTATAAGACACAAGAAAAGGCTGGAGCCGGTTGTAGGTGCTTTGTTTGCCAGCCTAAGCGATTCTTATTAGTCAAGATTGCAGGAAAATAGCGTTTAAAACGGTTGAAATAGTGGGCCGGTGATATATTCAAATACTATATATTATGCTGGGGTTAACTGTCGTACGCGAGTCGTTAAGGATATTGAGAACAGCTGACTGGCATTAATGTTGCTATGTAAAAGAGGTCACGGCTAATTTAGGGGCTGTTTATATGGAGGCGAGTTACTCGGTCAGCCGAGTTACCCGGTTTGCCGGGATAAACTTTACGTTCTGTTTATATGAAAGCGAGTTACCTGGCGGGTTGTAATATTTGAGATGAATTGATTCTCATCAACGAAAGTGACATGAAGTAACGAATATAGAAAATTCATCCCGCTATGCCGAGTTACCCGGGGAAAAGTGTTTATATGGGGAAATGTTTATCCCGCTTTGCCGAGATCCCGGCTGCCAGTGCCGAGTTCTCGCCAGGGCGAGTTACCGCGGTGGGAAAACAGTGTTTGTTCTACCGACCGGGAACTCGCCATGTGCCGAGTAACTCGGCTGGCCGGGTAACTCGCCTCCATATAAACAGGCCCTTAGTAGTGTAATTGAAAACTATGAGTGCTTTTAAGCACTAGGGGCAGGTGGACGGAGCACGGGTGGCATGTGATATGCTGTTGCCTCTCACCCTCCAGGTCTGTCGTTGACGTTTACCCGGTGGTAGGGGAGGGGAGGATAAAGTGTAGCACTTTGTTGTGGGAATGAAGGAAAGAGGAAAGAAAGGAAGAGGGGGAAGGAAGAGAGTGACAGAAGGAAGGAAGGAACTGGAGGGGAGGCAAGTGAGAAATACGGAGAGAGAAGTAGAAAGAACAAACGAAAAAGGAAAGAAAAGAAAAGGAGGGAAAAAAGAAAGAAAGAAGAAAGGAAGGAACAAAAGAAGGAAGGAAGAAAAGGGAGAGAGGAAAAGAGAAAGGAACGGGGAAAAAAGGAAGGAAGGAAGGAAGGAAGGAAAAAAGGAAGGAAGGAAGGAAAAAGGAAGGAAGGAAGGAAGGAAGGAAGGAAGGAAGGAAGGAAGGAAGGAAGGAAGGAAGGAAGGAAGGAAGGAAGGAAAAAAGGAAAAAAGGAAGGAAAAGAGGAAGGAAGGAAGGAAGGAAGGAAGGAAGGAAGGAAGGAAGGAAGGAAGGAAGGAAGGAAGGAAGGAAGGAAGGAAGGAAGGAAGGAAGGAAGGAAGGAAGGAAGGAAGGAAGGAAGGAAGGAAGGAAGGAAGGAAGGAAAGAAAAAAGGAAAAAGGAAGGGAAAAAAGGAAAAAGGAAGGAAGGAAGGAAGGAAGGAAGGAAGGAAGGAAGGAAGGAAGGAAGGAAGGAAAAAAGGAAAAAGGAAGGAAGGAAGGAAGGAATGAAGGAAGGAAGGAAGGAAGGAAGGAAAAAAGGAAGGAAGGAAGGGAAGGAAGGAAGGAAGGAAGGAAGGAAGGAAGGAAGGAAGGAAGGAAGGAAGGAAGGAAAAAAGGAAGGAAGCAAGGAAGGAAACAAGGAAGGAAGGAAGGAAGGAAGGAAGGAAGGAAGGAAGGAAGGAAGGAAGGAAGGAAGGAAGGAAGGAAGGAAGGAAGGAAGGAAGGAAGGAAGGAAGGAAGGAAGGAAGGAAGGAAGGAAGGAAAAAAGGAAGGAAGGAAGGAAGGAAGGAAGGAAGGAAGGAAGGAAGGAAGGAAGGAAGGAAGGAAGGAAGGAAGGAAGGAAGGAAGGAAGGAAGGAAAAAAGGAAGGAAAAAAGGAAGGAAGGAAGGGAAGGAAGGAAGGAAGGAAGGAAGGAAGGAAGGAAGGAAGGAAAAAAGGAAGGAAGGAAGGAAGGAAGCAAGGAAGGAAACAAGGAAGGAAGGAAGGAAGGAAGGAAGGAAGGAAGGAAGGAAGGAAGGAAGGAAGGAAGGAAGGAAGGAAGGAAGGAAGGAAGGAAGGAAGGAAGGAAGGAAGGAAGGAAGGAAGGAAGGAAGGAAGGAAGGAAGGAAGGAAGGAAGGAAGGAAGGAAGGAAGGAAGGAAGGAAGGAAGGAAGGAAGCAAGGAAAGAAGGAAGGAAGGAAATAAAAATCAACATTTACCTCAAACACTCGATTGTGGCACACGTAGGTTTCTATATAAAGTGATAAAATAATTTAAAATGTCAACATAGTTATCAAAAAAAAAATCATCAAAAAATCTCAGCATACTTACGCCATTCGTGACATAACTATTTTCAACTTCAGTTCGACCACTTTGCAAAAGCTCACAAAAAATCCACGTAAAGTTTCCTATCTGTGGAAAACAGACCCGCAACTTCTCTCGCAATGATTTGGGTCATAAGTCAATCAAAACCAGTATACAGACGAATCTAACAAACACAATGGCTGGGCCAAAAAGCAAACCACGTTTCTCTCTGACGAAGGGCCTTCGCTCGAAACGTTAGACTCCTACGTTCCCCGTTTCGGCAGTTTATCAAACCTTACTATATTTCGATTGTTGTTTCAACACTGCCTACGCAACACGCTACTTTTATTTCAAAGCGTGACAAGTTGGACGAAAAATTGCTAAGTGTCAAACAAGAAGCTTTAAATTATTTTAATTTATATTCCTAATTAATGTCCTATCACTTAATTAATAAAATAGAGCGGAGACTGATGTTGTGGCAGAGAAGGAAGCAGGGAAAAGCTACTGTCCCTCGTACCTCGTACACAATATCCCAGGTGGGGTAGGCCCGTCTGGGGGGCCAGAGAAGTGGATACCTAGCTGAGGAGGGGCTCCTGGCAGCTATTCGAACATGGCCTCCAACAGATCTGGTCAATGAGGCGTTGAGGTGGGTGCCACCTCAGACCCCGAGCAGAGAAATGGCTAATCCAGTTTCTTGCCCGTTGGTACTATCGAGCAAAGGTAGTGTACCGAGCTATTTGACCGTACCAGGCCTTGTGAGCCTCCACAGAGAACGTGGATCGCGGATCTAGCACAAGCCGGGGGTGCCGACTGCTGGGTTGGAGCTCGTGTACCCCAGCTACTCTGTGTAGGGGAGGGAGAAATTACTGCGATTTGAGTCATATTTTGATTAAGATTTTGCAAAGAAGCATTCTTTGTGAATCGAGTCATGTTTTGATTTAGTGGGGAGAGGCGGTGTCCGGGGGACAGCGATTCCCTGCTTCGAAATTTTTATTTCACAATTTTTGTTACATTCCTTTATATCAATATTACATTTTATTTTTTTTTTGTTTATTTTAGTGTAATTCTAAATATATTACTTTACAGGACTACGATTTTTGTTAATGTGACAACTTGTTGCTCCAGTAGGGGAGTGGTGGGTGGGTATTTCTACTGACTGACTAGCAAAGGTTGATTGCAATTGAACTACTAAGGTGGGGTTAAAGCTTTTTATAGTTGCAAAAATGGCCTTTGTACTTTGAATTGAAATACTTGGTTGATCATGCAGTTGAGCTCGTGATAGTCTCAGGTGATTGGGTTAGGGATAAGTGTTCTGTCATTTTGGTGCGTGTAAAGCACGCTTTTACCGAAAATGGAAGTAACCTTCACTGGTCTTGGTGTTCCTTTGTAGAGAAGTGTGAGAGATAGATAGACTGCTGGAATTTGTGTTATTCAGCTATTATTAGATCAGAATTAACCTACCAAAAACCTGGCTTATGTCTTATTTTGACGCACGTTTCTTAATCCTTGATCGGTTATGCCAAACATAGTTTACGTTTGGACATTAACCTTAATTTATTCAAGCATAAATTATTATTTAATGTCCTATCACTTAATTAATAAAATAGAGCGGAGACTGATGTTGTGGCAGAGAAGGAAGCAGGGAAAAGCTACTGTCCCTCGTACACAATATCCCAGGTGGGGTAGGCCCGTCTGGGGGGCCAGAGAAGTGGATACCTAGCTGAGGAGGGGCTCCTGGCAGCTATTCGAACATGGCCTCCAACAGATCTGGTCAATGAGGCGTTGAGGTGGGTGCCACCTCAGACCCCGAGCAGAGAAATGGCTAATCCAGTTTCTTGCCCGTTGGTACTATCGAGCAAAGGTAGTGTACCGAGCTATTTGACCGTACCAGGCCTTGTGAGCCTCCACAGAGAACGTGGATCGCGGATCTAGCACAAGCCGGGGGTGCCGACTGCTGGGTTGGAGCTCGTGTACCCCAGCTACTCTGTGTAGGGGAGGGAGAAATTACTGCGATTTGAGTCATATTTTGATTAAGTGGGGAGAGGCGGTGTCCGAGAGACAGCGATTCCCTGCCACAGATTTTGAGAATCGAAAATCCCCCACTGAAGCAAAATATTAATAACATTTTACTAGCCGTAGAGAATATCTATGTATATATATATATATATATATATATATATATATATATATATAATCTATTTTTATCATTTTGTGTACAGCTAGCCTGCGTGCAGTCCAAGACTTATACGTAAAGTCTGAATTATTTAGAATATTTATGTATATATATATGTATAAATGAGCTGTAATGACCGCAGTTGACGCTGGAAAAATAAAACCAAAAAACCCCAAAACAAACAAAAAAAAAAAAAAAAAAAAAAAAAAAAAAAACACCCCAAAAAACCCCCCAAAAAACCCCCAAAAAACCCAAAAAAAAACAACGGGTGTGTTGTTAGGCAGATGCCGACACTCAAAGCAAGTACATGCTGGAATGTCAGGGAGGCCAGAAAAAACCTGACGCTGGTAAAACCCTGTGGGAAAAAGCCAATGACAGGAAAAAGTTGGGTGGAGCCAAGACGAAACCAGCAGCTTCTCCACAAAGCAGTTATGTTACAAATTTTGTGCCGAGTGTCAGCATCTTACGAAACAACGCCAAGCTATAGGTATATATCGCGTAGGAAATTGGTTCTAGGTTGTTGTTATTGGATTTGTAATTTTTATGCCTGGTTTGTTGAGTACTGAATGGGATCGACGATGTTGGACAGAATTAGAATAGGCTATTGCGGAACTGAAAACCCCCCAAAAAACAACAACAATCAAAAAAAAAAAAAAATATATATATAAAAAACCAAAAAAACCAACAAATAAATAAATAAAAAAAAACCCAAAAAAACAAAAAAAAACAAAAAACCCACAATTGCGTCAATTGCATGCGGTTATGTCGCCTGAGGAGAGTCTTTGCCTTAATATCAGCATGTGTTGACATCAACTTGACATACGGGAAGTTGGATAATTGGACCAATCTCTGGATGTAGATCAATGTAGATCAATAAGGAGTCATATCGCCGTGACAACGTGCCTTTGGCTTTTGGTGGTTTTTGGGTCTGTGGTTTGCCAAAACCTGTCATCTAAGATTGATATAACAGAAAAAAGGACAAGCAAAGCAGAGCAAAACAAAGGGGGGGGGGGGGGGGGGGGTGTGGAACCAAAAAAAACAAACAAAAAAAACCCCCAACAAAAAACCAACAAAAAACACGCAAAGGAACAAAGGGAAGGGTTGTGCAAGTACAGATCGTAAGAGCGGTGGAACAGAAAGAAACTAATAGGCTGGGACTCTGCAATGACTATGGCTAAAATATTTGGAAGAAAAACAGGTTTTCGTAACAGGCCACAATCGTACCAGCGCGGGAACCGTGTCTGCTTGGGCCATGTCTGTTATCATATAGGGACGCCAATCTGCCTGGGCCGAAGCATATTCTAAATAATCTCTTCAGCCATGTATGCTGTCATCGATCGCCAAGGAGAAAGCACTGCAAAGCGCGCGCAGGGAAAAATTCTTTAAAATTTTGAAGCGGTACTGCGCCGCCCCGCATCGTGCCTTGAATGGCGAATGTTTTGTCAAACGACAGACGTCGGGTTACATTGCGTATGTTTCTTATCGATTTCTTAAGAATGTGTCTTGTGCTTTCAGGGTGCTTTTAGTTTTAGATAATTTCGATTAGCATGTCTTACGATCGATCGTCTAAGTGATGTTCCTTCGCCGGGTTTCGGGGTATGTATAAGGTGACTAAGGTATCACGGTAGCCGCAGCATAACGAATTAAAGTTGGGTTTGAACTGCTGGGCATTTGAGAAACAGATTATGTTTGGTTGGTTGCATTTGGGCCCGTAGCCGTGGCCGTCAATATTGGATGATATGACAATGGACCTCGAATGGGACGATCATGCGTTTAAGTGTTTAGTGCCAGAAACTAACGCGTTCGTTTAGAGTATTGAAATATATCGAAGGTTTCGAAACAGTTGTGTGATTGCCTCCTTATTTAAATAATAATATACTATTCTTTGTATCATATTTATCGTCGACTGACCGAGACTGGAGTGGCTGTCGACAAGTATTAAGCGGGCCGAGTCATTTGACCGCGATAATAAGTTATTCTCGAGTTCTAGTAAGGAAGGGAAATCCCAAACCTCAAACGATGTAAAGACACAAGTACATATGCTAGGGACGGGAAAGCAAGGAGCATACTCACAAATACTTTTACACTGATGCGGGCCATGTGGTTGCATACCAGAGCCTTAAATTGTAATAGCTTGCTCGAGAATGATGGTTGTGGCGGTCGAGGACAAAGGCGTCGAGGACAAGGCGATTGGATTTCATTAAGCCGGTGGACCAAGCCAGATGGTGAACTACTGAATGACTGTGTAGTTTTGGTGTAGTCCGTAACGTACTGGCAATGCATCCGTGGTCGATTTTATAAATTGGTGAATTTCCCGCTCCTCTGTCCCGTGTCGATTATGTCGTTTCGTTATTTCTACTGACTGACTAGCAAAGGTTGATTGCAATTGAACTACTAAGGTGGGGTTAAAGCTTTTTATAGTTGCAAAAATGGCCTTTGTACTTTGAATTGAAATACTTGGTTGATCATGCAGTTGAGCTCGTGATAGTCTCAGGTGATTGGGTTAGGGATAAGTGTTCTGTCATTTTGGTGCGTGTAAAGCACGCTTTTACCGAAAATGGAAGTAACCTTCACTGGTCTTGGTGTTCCTTTGTAGAGAAGTGTGAGAGATAGATAGACTGCTGGAATTTGTGTTATTCAGCTATTATTAGATCAGAATTAACCTACCAAAAACCTGGCTTATGTCTTATTTTGACGCACGTTTCTTAATCCTTGATCGGTTATGCCAAACATAGTTTACGTTTGGACATTAACCTTAATTTATTCAAGCATAAATTATTATCTATTTGAAGTCTCAAAAAAAATCAAGGAAAATCTATGAATCATTAAATGATGGTCTTCAAAAAAATGTTATCGTTTTTAAACAGTTCAAATCATCATGGCTACAGGTTCAGCCTCAAAACGTGCTGTTATTTGATCCTACGTCATCCCACATGATCCGATATGATCCCATCTGCTATACATGTGATACCATGTAATCCAATATGATCCCATGTAATCCCACATGATCCCATGTGATCTCACATAATCGCAATTAATCCCATGTGATTCCATGTAATCTCACATGATCCCATGCAATCCATGTAATCCCATGATTCCATGTAATCCTACATGATCCCATGTAATCCCACGTGATCCCATGTAATCCAATGATTCCACGTAATCCCACATGATCCCATGTAATCTCACATGATCCCATTGCACATAATCCCAAATGCCTCATGATCTCACGTGGTCCCACATGATCCTACACGATCCCATGTAATCCCGCATGTTCCCACGCGACCATATATGTGACCATATGACTACATGTGTACCCCATGTGACGAAATCGTTAGCTACGTTCATTTACTTGATATCAACGGTAATGCATTCATTTGGATCCACGCCGTATTCCAAAATGTCGTCTTTCATCGTCGCCCAAGCCATCTTCTTAGTATTGAAAGCTCTTCCAAAGTTCCCGTCTTTATCAATCACAATCACACCACCATGTCCGTCGATGCGTTTCTCCATCCGAGCGATGGCTTTTTCCGCGGAAACCTAACAAAGAAGTATCTTGTTTAAAAGTCTGGCATATGCACCCTTTTAGGGTCTGTTTATATGGAACCGAGTTACCCGCTTTGCCGGGATAAACTTTACGTTCTGTTTATATGAAAGCGAGTTACCTGGCAAGCTTTAATATTTCAGAAGATTATCATCAACGAAAGTGACGTAAAGCAACGAATATAGAAAATTCACCCCGCTATGCCGAGTTACCAGGGGAAAAGTGTTTATATGGGGAAATGTTTATCCCGCTTCGCCGAAAACCCAGCTGCCAGTGCCGAGTTCTCTCGCCAGGGCGAGTTATCCGTCTGTCTCATACAAACACTGCGGTGGGAAAAACACTGTTTGCTCTACCGACAGGGAACTCGTCATGTGGGCGTAAGGCCGAAGGCCCGGGGCCCGATGAGGGTGCTAATCTCGACATGCGTGGAGTCCATTTTACACGCGTGTATATATATATATATATATATATATATATATATATGTTCGGTACGATGTCACGCGGTAAGAATAGTTGGATACTGGTGACTAGCGACGAACTAAATCTAATCTCAATAAAATTTTCGTTTAACGAAACGAAATGGAGCCGGCTCTACTACTTAAAGGGTATTGGCAATAAAAATTAAGTTTATCTCATTTGAAAGAACTCGTCAAATGGTATAAGACCTTTTGCAATTTTTCCGTATCTGTTTTGGTTTTGGAAATATTTCGACCAAACTCAGCGTGCTGTCCGTCATCTTGGAATTGTTTTCGATATGCAAAATAATGCATGTGACGACATAAGCAGGGTAAAGTGAAATTTTTATCTTGCCAACCTTATGACATTATGAGCTAGAAACTCGATTTTTTGTTGCGCTATTTCCATTTTAAATTAACCCACAACATTTAAGAAGCCTTCCGTGGAAATTTGGGCACCCACGGAGTAGTTTCATCAGGTTTACCCATTGAACTCTAAAAAGACTGGAACGATAACTCAGGGGGGATTTTAAAGCCAGTGCCAGTCCCTTTGCAGGTAGCTCCCGTGCTTCAAGTTAATTTTCATCCTGCTTGCCATATATTTTGTTTGGGACGATAACAAATTACTCCAAAACAACGGATTGAAATACATTGTTTTATACGTATATTTTTAGAAATAGCATTGGCTTCAATTTGACGTATAGTATAAGTTTCCTCGTTATTTTAAACTTTTTAAAATGTAGTAAATGTTCGACCATATTTCGCTGGGAAATAACACTAAGAAACTTGTTGTAATTTTTCTGAGTTTTGAGCTGAAGTACTTAACGCTGAACGTTGGGCTATATATGAAACTGAAGCTATTGAAAAATGCTATTTGGTATAGAAACTTCAAGACTTTAGCTAAAAGGGAAATAACTAAAAAATATAAAAACAACTGCCATTTTGTAACCTACGGCGAACAAAATGGCAGTTGTTTTTCTATTTTTTTAATTATTTCCCTTTTAGCTAAAGTCTTGAAGTTTCTATACCAAATAGCATTTTTCAATAGCTTCAGTTTCATATACAGCCCAACATTCAGCGTTAAGTATTTCAGCTCAAAACTCAGAAAAACTAACATTTAAAGATTTTTGTCCATTCATAGGGCCTGACTTATGGAGTTAGCGTTCCAGTTTACTTAGAGTTCAATGGGTTTACGCTGCTTGTGACGTCACCAATTTCCTAGTTAATTAGACCCAATATTACAACAAGATGGCGGACAGCACGCTGTCTTTGGTCGAAATATTTAAAAACACAAGAAAGATAGAGAAAAATTACAAAAGATCTTCTTATACCATTTGGCGAGTTCTTTCAAATGAGGCAAACTTAATTTTTATTGCCAATACCCTTTAGCTTAAAAGAGAACAACGAAGAAAAGGATACAAACAACCGGTTTAATATATCTTGAAGAGAAACCAGAAAACCTGAAGAAACCAAACGCCGTATGGTAAACAATAACTCGATCTGAATTACAGTGTTTGTAGTCAGTCCGTGGTCTAACCATCTTAAATGTAACGGTAGGATTCTTATGTTGTTTTTAAGTTTTCGTTTAACTTAAACAATATACAGCTTCACGTTTTCGTGCTTTTCCTTTGCTCGTCCATGCTGGCTAACTTAAAACATGAAGCTTATGTGGACGTGATTTTTTCATTGACTTTGCGTGCACTTTTTATTATTAAAAATACTCACGGGCTTTGCCGATTTTTTCGGCTGTATTTCCAAATTTTCGACTGAAAGTTGTCTGTTCAATACTTCTTTCTGGAATCCGATTGATTCTACTGAATTGTTTTTATCTCAGACTCTATTATAAATATAAATTTTGAGCTGTTAACTTTTAATTCTGCGTTTGCAAAACATGTACATGCACAGGGAAGCCAGTTAAAGCTAAACATACTGATCCCGTTTGAAACCTCCTAAGAACAATATATTTTTCACAACCAGAATTTAATAATGAAATCTGAGTTTTGCTTTGATATATTAAATCAGTTTAGTCATCCTATCCATAAATTCTATAATTATCCCAAGGATTATTATTTGTTTTTACATCTGTTTGTTTTTATATCGGCTGTATTTATTTTGCGCTTATTTTAATCAGGGGGTGGGGGTGTTTCAAAAAAGCGTGTAAAAGCGGGCGAGGGGTTGTTGCGTTCATGTATTTCTAGTAATAAGTTAATAAGTGCAGAGTACGTCACGTCATTTCCAGCCTTTTGAAAATATACAAAAGCTAAGACAATAAACGAAATTGAAATGAATTCAAAAGAAAAATTGAAAAGAACTTGACGTCAAAGGATAAAATTACGTATTCTATACTTATTAAAAGGGTCTATAAGAAGGACAGTTAGGGCCTGTTTATATGGAGCCGAGTTACCCGGCTAGCCGAGTTACCCGCCATGTATAGAAATTCAATGCTATCCCGGCAGAGTGTTTATATGAGACAGACGGGTAACTCGGCTAGCCGGGGGTCGGCACTAGATCATGGTCGAGATACGGACAAATATGCGCCTGCTTTAATACAGCGGAGAACCTGCGCGTCATTACCATAACATTGCTCTGGATTCAAACACGTTCGAATCATTCTTTTCCCGCGATGGCTTTCACCGGAAGGTACCGGTGGAGACTCTACCGAAAGTATTCATATCCGTTGTTATTCGAATATGTACTCTATACGTCCAACAGGGAACTTTGAAATGATGCCGTGAACAACGAACTTCGCAATCTCGCACGTAATGAATTTGCGAAGTTCGTCGCCAACTTCGGAAATAACGAACGAACTTCGGAACACATTCGGCAATATATATTGATAATATATATTTCTAAATTTTCAAAAGTATAATTCCAATATATACTTGTAAAATTAACATATTCAATGTTCGTTCTTTCAATCACAACAAGACTTGAGTGTTATTGTTGTGAATGACGCGCAGGTTCGCCGCTGTACTGAAAGCTAGCAGGCGCATATTTGTCCGTATCTCGACCATGATCTAGTGCTGATCCTAGCGGAGATCCCGGCAAAACAGCCGAGATCTCGGCATGCCGGGATGAAAATATTCCCATATAAACACTCTCTTGCCGGGTAACTCGGCTAGCCGAGTTGAATTCGTCACAACAACGCACGCGCCACTTATGAAGACAATCGGAAACTACTCATGGAATGTGAAACCATTATAAAGCGTGGGTGGCTTTGCTGAGTAACTCGTCTCATATAAACACTCATCTTTTTTCAACTTGGCTTGCCGGGTAACTCGCCTAGCCGGGTAACTCGGCTACATATAAACAGGCCCTAAAAAAGCCTTTTTCCGTGGCCAGAATTATATTTAAATTCTGTTTACATGGAAAGCCGGCCTGGAGTTAGCCCGGCCTCAAAATTTCAGTTCGGTCTAGCAGGCGACCTGAGATTAGGTCGGCGTGAACTGAATCTGAGGTCGGACTCATGAAAACGATCTACAGTAAAAACATTCGACCGGGCTTATGCATGAATCAATTCTTCCTGTAACCATCCCCCCCGGGCAACCCTGGGGACAATGCAGAAAATCAAATCCCGGGGGTGGGGAATTGTTTTATTAATTTTGTCCTGGGGGTAAAGGGCGGGATGCAAGGAGGCGTGGGAGTCTGGTAACTAACGTATTCCGTATTCAAAATGGCGACGAATTCATTGAAAGATTTCTCAAGTTGCCGAAAATTGACGAAAATCGACGCAGAGGTGCTGAAAAAGCGGGGAAAAACTAGAGCTCAAAGGAAGCAGCAACAGAAATGAGCCACTGTTTAAAGGGTATTGGCAACAAAAATTAAGTTTGTCTAATTTGAAAGAACTCATAAAATTGTAATAGAAAATCCTTTACAACTTTTTCGTATCTCTCTTCGTTTTCAAGATATTTCAATTTGTTTAATATGTAAATGAGATAGTCTCTGACGTCAGGTGTGGGGTAAAATATTTTCACATGTAGCAAAACCAGTTATATCTCTAAGTTTGTTCAGCGAAATCATTTTAAACTGTGCACATAAAAACTCCTTGCGACGCTGAACATTTCATGTTAGATATGTAAGTGATTTTGCTCTGTATGAAAATATTTTACCCCACTCCTGACGTCAGAGACCATCTCATTTACATATCAAACAAATTGAAATATCTTGAAAACGAAGAAAGATACGAAAAAGTTGTAAAGGATCTTCTATTACAATTTTACGAGTTCTTTCAAATTAGACAAACTTAATTTAGTCCCAGGGGTGGGGAATTTGCCATGAGCTTCATAAAAAATTACAAATCCCCGGGGGGAGGGATGGTTACAGGAAGAATTGATCCATGCATTAGCTTCAGTGGCGAGAAGCAGCGCGCTAACAGCTTGTGCCACCCATGCCCCACTGATGTCTATGTAACTGGATTGCTCATCCGACTCCAAAAATGAAGCCACCGGACATGACGTATTTGGAGTACCAAGATGGCCGCCACGGAAACTTCGTATGTTTTCGTAGCACGAAAAGACATGAAAATAGCCACATTAAAAATATTTCTCCTGTTGGTATCAAACAAAGAACACTGTAAAAGGTTTAGAAGCTTGGTTTTTGCATTTGTTGTTATTATTAAAGGGTATTGGCAATAAAAATTAAATTTTTCCCATTTGAAAGAACTCGTCAAATGGTATAAGAAGAACTTTTGTAATTTTTCTGTATCTTTCTTGTGTTTTGAAATATTTCGACCAAAGACAGCGTGCTGTCCGCCATCTTGTTGTAATATTGGGTCTAATTAACTGGGAAATTGGGACGTCACAAGCAGGGTAAACCTGATGAAACTACTCTGTAGGTGACCAAATTTCCACAGAAGGCTTTTTAAATGTCGTGGGTCAATTTAAAATGGAAATAGCGCATAACAAAATCGAGTTTCTAGCTCATAATGTCATAAGGTTGGCAAGAAAAAAAATTTCACTTTACCTTGCTTATGATGTCACATGCATATCGAAAATAATTCCAAGATGGCGGACAGCAGGCTGTCTTTGGTCGAAATATTTCCAAAACCAAAACAGATAAGGAAAAATTGTAAAAGGTCTTCTTATACCATTTGACGAGTTCTTTCAAATGAGACAAACTTAATTTTTATTGCCAATACCCTTTAAACAGTAAAACATGTTATTTCGTAGTTTTTCACTCTGCCCGGTAATCGTTAAACTTGCCTATATCACAAAACTCGTAAAAACCCAACCAAATCAGTCAATAACTTTATTATAAAACTATTTATATACCTTTGGTATTAAAACAAGTCTTTACAAAGCCTTGACTGAGTATGTAGTTGACAATTTCGGACTGTATTTGCTTGTGTTCACCTTTTGTTTTTCAGTGGTATTAAAATTGCCATCTAAGAATTGTTTTACCGCTTTTCCGACTCCCCCGGTAAACTCTTACTATACTCTTAAACCCGCAAAGTACACTGGACCTGGAGTACCAATATGGCCGCCAGTGGCTTCCAAATGTTTACTGCTGACCACAAAGGATGAGCAATCCAGTTATGTAGAGATCAGTGCCCATGCGTGCACCAAACCTTCAAAATGAGATGTACCCTGTGCTAATTGTATGTCTAAATTACGTCTTACTTGAGCATTATCTCCTCTTTCTATATTATAAATGGCTTCTCTTGCTAAAGTCATTTTCATTAACGATTCACCATGTCCTGTCGTTGACGATGCTCCATATTCATTTGCGTAACCACCGCAGCCGACCATCGCTGAATCACCGATACGACCTTCCATCTTTGCTGGTATCCCCCCTGGTGAATAGAAATAACATTGAAAATTGTCAAATAAAAGTAAAAGTAACGGCAAGTAAAGTAACGGCAAGTAAAGTAACGGCAAGTAAAAGTAACCGCAAGTAAAGGCAAGTAAAGTAACGGCAAGTAAAAGTAACGGCAAGTAAAGTAAAGTAACGGCAAGTAAAAGTAACCGCAAGTAAAGGCAAGTAAAGTAACGGCAAGTAAAAGTAACGGCAAGTAACGACAAGTAAAGTAACGGCAAGTAAAAGTAACGGCAAGTAAAAGTAACGGCGAGTAAAAGTAACGGCAAGTAAAAGTAACGGCAAGTAAAAGTAACGGCAAGTAAAGTAACGGCAAGTAAAAGTAACGGCAAGTAAAGTAAAGTAACGGCAAGTAAAAGTAACGACAAGTAACGGCAAGTAAAAGTAACGGCAAGTAAAGTAACGGCCAGTAAAGTACAGTAACAGCAAGTAAAGTAAAGTAAAGTAACGGCAAGTAAAAGTAACGGCAAGTAAAGTAACGGCAAGTAAAAGTAACGACAAGTAAAAGTAACGGCAAGTAAAAGTAACGGCAAGTAAAAGTAACGGCAAGTAAAAGTAACGGCAAGTAAAAGTAACGGCAATTAAAGTAACGGCAAGTAAAAGTAACGGCAAGTAACGACAAGTAAAGTAACGGCAAGTAAAAGTAACGGCAAGTAAAAGTAAAGTAAAGTAAAGTAAAGTAAAGTAAAGTAAAGTAAAGTAAAGTAAAGTAAAGTAAAGTAAAGTAAAGTAAAGTAAAGTAAAGTAACGGCAAGTAAAAGTAAAGTAAAGTAAAGTAAAGTAAAGTAAAGTAAAGTAAAGTAAAGTAAAGTAAAGTAAAGTAAAGTAAAGTAAAGTAAAGTAAAGTAAAGTAAAGTAAAGTAAAGTAAAGTAAAGTAACGGCAAGTAAAAGTAACGGCAACTAAAGTAACGGCAAGTAAAGTAACGACAACTAAAGTAACGGCAAGTAAAGTAACGACAACTAAAGTAACGGCAAGTAAAGTAACGACAACTAAAGTAACGGAAACTAAAGTAACGGCAAGTAAAAGTAACGGCAAGTAAAGTAACGGCAAGTAAAAGTAACGGCGAGTAAAAGTAACGGCAAGTAAAAGTAACGGCAACCAAAGTAACGGCAAGTAAAGTAACGACAACTAAAGTAACGACAACTAAAGTAACGGCAAGTAAAAGTAACGACAAGTAAAAGTAACGGCAAGTAAAGTAACGGCAACTAAAGTAACGGCAAGTAAAAGTAACGGCAACTAAAGTAACGGCAAGTAAAAGTAACGGCAAGTAAAAGTAACGGCAACTAAAGTAACGGCAAGTAAAGTAAAGTAACGACAACTAAAGTAACGGCAAGTAAAGTAACGGCAAGTAAAGTAACGGCAACTAAAGTAACGGCAACTAAAGTAACGGCAACTAAACTAACGGCAAGTAAAAGTAACGGCAAGTAAAGTAAAGTAACGGCAACTAAAGTAACGGCAACTAAAGTAACGGCAACTAAACTAACGGCAAGTAAAAGTAACGGCAAGTAAAGTAAAGTAACGGCAACTAAAGTAACGGCAACTAAAGTAACGGCAACTAAAGTAACGGCAAGTAAAAGTACCGGCAAGTAAAGTAACGGCAACTAAAGTAACGGCAAGTAAAAGTAACGGCAAGTAAAGTAACGGCAACTAAAGTAACGGCAAGTAAAAGTAACGACAAGTAAAAGCAACGGCAAGTAAAAGTAATGGCAAGTAAAGAAAAGTAACGGCAAGTAAAGTAAAGTAACGGCAAGTAAAGTAACGGCAAGTGAAGAGAAGAGAAGAGGAGTGAAGTGAAGTGAAGTGAAGTGAAGTGAAGTGAAGTGAAGTGAAGTGACGTCTGTAGAATCGGAGTGAAGTAAAGTGAAGATCGAAAGTTCAGTGATATATAAGTGTGTCTTTCGACAAACTTCTCGCTCACCCTACATTACCTGTTGACGTTGCACAAGCCAAACGGCCATGTGTATCCATAGCAACGGCTCCCACGGTGTCGTGGCATTCTTCTGTGGATCTTCCCTCAATATGGGAATGAACGGCATTTTGATAGATTGAAAATGTGTTTCCTTTCGCTTTTGCTTGTTCTGTGACAAGTTCCATAGGGTCCTCTAGAACAGGGAAGCCACTCTTCCGAGCGAAAGCCAAAGCGCCCGCGGTGTTCAGGGCGCAATGCGGTGTCTCTTCCATCACGCGTCTTGACAGCGAAACTGGATTAGAAAAATGGCGAACGGCCATCACTGCACCTGTGAACAGTAATATAGCATTATAATAATTTTATCGGGCATTGTGGTGTATTTTGGATAATTCAGCGGGCTAAAATAATAATATATTTTAGCCCGCTGATTTGTAGGTTCGACTTCCAACCGTCTCCCGGGCCCCGGTGTACATAAGGTCCTTAACACGTTGAAGCCTGAAGACGAGTCTTTAGTATTTTATTCTGGCTAACGCCAGACGATTTTATTCAGCACAGGGAGAAGTCCAGGCCTCAACGTGTTAAAACCTATCTCTTTAACACTTTGAAGCCTGAAGACGAGTCTTTAGTATTTTATTCTGGCTAACGCCAGACGATTTTATTCAGCACAGGGAGAGGTCCAGGCCTCAAAGGGTTAAAACCTATCTCTTTAACACTTTGAAGCCTGAAGACGAGTCTTTAGTATTTTATTCTGGCTAACGCCAGACGATTCTATTCAGTACAGGGCGAGGTCCACGCCTCAAAGTGTTATCGCAAGTTGGCAGTCAGAATTTCTGTGGCGGTCGTTCGGACACCCAAATTAACAAAATAAAGGTTTCATGAGTGTTTTAAACAAGTCTTAACTTTGTCACGATATATGATATTTTCGGGAAACTATTCAGAGCGGCTGGCTGAGATAGCGTGACGGCAACTTGCTATGACTTGCGTTCTCGTCTGATTAGGGCTTAACACTTTGAAGCCTGAAGACGAGTCTTTATTATTTTATTCTGGCTAACACCAGACGATTTTATTCAGCACAGGGAGAGGTCCAGGCCACAAAGGGTTAATTAGAATACATCAAACGTGTATCTTTACAATCAAATTACTCCTAAGGATTTTTCAATGTGGCCGTGTCGAGGCATATCAAAGGCGCTTTAATCGAGGCATATCAAAGGCGTTTTAAGGAGTTTGGTTTCAGAACGACCTCAAGTGGAATACACATATTGAGAAGATCTCTCGCAAAGCATCTAACAGTATATTTTGCCTAAGAGAATGCAGAAGAGCGAATCTACCAGTTGTAATGGGCCTTACTACCTACTTATTTATAAGTAATAACATGACTTGAGGGAAATTAGCGATTAAATTTCCCCGCCGCCAAGGGAAGATTTGTGGAAAAAAACTTTTACAAATCTTCCCGAGGCAAAGGGGAAATTTAATCGCTAATTTCCCGAAAAGTCATGTTATTAGTCTGTAATATCATGATCGCCGAGGAAAACTTTGAGAATCTTACCGACAGGAAATTTACACGGTTGATCAGAGAAGTTGCATCTAATTTTCCCGTGCATGTTGATGAGGGAAAATATATGCAAGCGGGGAATTTAGAAGAAGACAAAAGATTTCTTTGTCTTCTAATTTTCCCTCCTCAACATGCACGGGAAAATTAGAAGAAGACAAAGGATTTCTTTGTCTTCTAATTTTCCCTCATCAACATGCACGGGAAAATTAGAAGACAAAGGATAAATTTCCCTCTTGCATGAGCGATGAGGGAAATACGAGGTTTACATTCCCTCGGAGAACAAAAGAATCCGAGGCGATCATGGTATTACTCAAATTATAATCTTAGACCCAGGTGTAGTTCATTTAAGTATCTACCTTTTTCAGGCACAGCACGACATCCCTCGAGCAATGAGGCAGTGACCATATCAAACCCAAAATGTAGTTGTATTTTAGATGTTTTAGATTTTTAACTTTTTGACTGATGTAATAACGTAAAGTTTTAACCTTTTAGATTTCATTGTAAATCCATTGTATTTCTTGATCAAAGATGGATCGTTTTGATAAATCATAAATCAGATAAAAAAACAAAAACAAGGCGCCATACGACACAGTTCAGACCACGGATCCCAGCTAAGCCCTAGGTGTTGATTTTACGGAGGGAGGAAAACCGGAGAACCCGGCGAAAAACCCTCGGAGCACAGGAGAGACTAAGCTCTACTCACATGAGTCCCAAGCTCGAGATTCGAGAACGGGGTTGTTCCAAGACGGTCACCCATCCAAGTACTAACCCCGTCTAACCGGGCTTAACTATTGGTGAGAGGCCGCGCCCTAGCAGCACACGCCATCCGTGCTCCTCCGAAAAGAGACGGCTGGACGCGTGAGTCACAGAGCGTGTCTGTAACGGCGGGCGGGCGGTCGGTCGGTCGGTCAGTCAGTTTCGAAATCAACCAACGTGCAAGAACATCTTGATCAAAAGGCAAAGCTGTTCAACTTTTTTTCCAACTCCAAAAGCTAAAGGAGCAAAAAACTTACATGCTTCACGGCCTCCATCACACGGCAAACAACACACCAGAAGTCAATCTCGTTCCCAGAGCCCACGTTCCCAGAGCCCACGTTCCCCTTACCCAGCGGACGGGAAACGAGAGGCTTTAGGATAATCCGTTCACGCCATCACAGGATTCTTGTTATCCGGAAGAAGAGTTATACAGAGTTCACTGTGTTCATCAGCCAATGAAATATCGATGTGAAACGGATTATCCCAGAGTCTCTTGTTTCCCGGGTGGGGAACGTGGGCTGTGGGAACGAGATTGACGAGAAGTATGAATAGTAGCGGAAGTAAAATGTGCAAAATGCAAAATCGCGAGGGGAAAAAAACGCGAGCCGAAACCTAGACTCGGCCTACCATAGAAGCCCGAGTAATTACCTGTATTCATAGTGGTTCCATCCATAATCATTGCATCACATTCAACTTTCCCATGCTCGTTCAGTACCGCCCCGTGGCCTGCGTTGAAATTAGGATTATCCTCCAAATAACAAACAGCTTTCTCTACAGCTTCAACTGCTGTGCCACCCTGTTGAAATAAAGTGAGTAAGTGAGCGGTCGAGTGGGCAAGTGAGTTAATGAGTTAATGAGTGAGTGAGTGAGTGAGTGAGTGAGTGAGTGAGTGAGTGAGTGAGTGAGTGAGTGAGTGAGTGAGTGAGTGAGTGAGTGAGTGAGTGAGTGAGTGAGTGAGTGAGTGAGTGAGTGAGTGAGTGAGTGAGTGAGTTAATGAGTGAGTGAGTGAGTGAGTGAGTGAGTGAGTGAGTGAGTGAGTGAGTGAGTGAGTGAGTGAGTGAGTGAGTGAGTGAGTGAGTGAGTGAGTGAGTGAGTGAGTGAGTGAGTGAGTGAGTGAGTGAGTGAGTGAGTGAGTGGTTGTTGCATCTTTAATGACATGCATACACGTTCCCTCCAAACACCAAATCTTTCCAAGATTTTTCCATGTCTCTACCTCTTTAAGCTTCACTATTCCCAGATTCCAACTTCTCGTATCTAAATTCTTTTTATGATCCGCTTTCTTTTCTCCGAATACCATGACAACAGTTTTCTTATAACTAAACATCATTCTCCATTTCTTACCATAAGTATTTACTTCTTCCAACATCATGTCCAGACCAGATTTCATTCGCGAAATCATCGTTAGATCATCAGCGAACATAGGTGATCCAAAGTATATATTACTGATTACGACGCCACGTTTGGTTGACTCTAGCAAATTAATAAGATCGTTAACATACACAAGATACAACCATGGTGATAAGACACCCCCCTGTCTGGTTCCTTGAGTGATTTTATACTCTCTTGATTTGCAACCTGCAATTACAACATACTCCTTCATATCTTCGTACCAACTGCTTACAATTCTCCAAGCCTTGCCAGTTACACCCATATAATAGAGCTTGTAGAGCATACCATCAATCCACACGGTATCGAAAGCCTTTTTCACATCCACGTAGCCAACATACGCCTTGTCCCCATCTTCACAGCACTGATTTATTACCTCGTCAATCATAAAAGCCGTGCTCAGCGCATCCTGTTTAGTCTGATATGCTCCTTGCAATTTGTGAAGACTATTGTAATGTTTACACTTTATTCGATCCAATACAGTGAGTGAGTGAGTGAGTGAGTGAGTGAGTGAGTGAGTGAGTGAGTGAGTGAGTGAGTGAGTGAGTGAGTGAGTGAGTGAGTGAGTGAGTGAGTGAGTGAGTGAGTGAGTGAGTGAGTGAGTGAGTGACAATTCTTTTATTGCCCCCTAAACAGAGGAGTGATTGTTTTAAAGTTATTTACATAATTTAAAAAGAATATATAATGTTTAGAAATAAATTAATTAAAGAATAGTTCCCTAACGTAAGAAATGTACTTTGCTGTTCTCAAAAAGAACTTTTCTTGATCATCTTTGCGTAAATGACTTAAATTACTTAATGCCCTTTTCTCTCCCAATATTGTAGTGATGAACTCATCATCATCCATTGAATGTAATTCCGCTGCAACCGTAAATGGTAAAGTGTCCATTACCCAATCCCACATCATATTTCTTTCTTTCTCAGATTCCCTACAATACAACAAAGCATGTCTCAACGGGTCCCTACAAAGTACACGACATCTTTCACACTCGGTGTTACTGTTATGAATGTCCTCTACTCGTTTACCCCTCTGGGTGTATGATCCACATAAAATGCGCAGAACATCTGTTACTTCTGTTTTACTTCATATTTATTTACTTCTACTGTCCGATTCATAAGGATTTAACTACCTCTAACTAAAAGTTCATAGCTTCTCGAGATCATCAACATTAACGCTAGATGGTCGATATATATACACAGGTCAAGACCGCTGACCTGTTACATCCTCTTTTTTTTCTATTTTTAACAATAAGCCTAAAATAATTATCCTAACTATGAATTACATTAACATAACTATTTGGCACTTTCACCAAATTATAACATACAGGCCTATAAGCAATGTTTGTTCTATCCAAAGATTATTATGAAAGTCTCCAAGCGTCTACTGCCTTATTTATTACTAAGCGAATATATAACTAATACCTAATAAAGTCACCAAACCGTTTGGGTTCGTTTATTACTCTTCCAAACCGGCTAGTTCGAGGATTCGTAGACGTCTGAGACTCCTCTGACTCCTGAATAGCTCCTCTGTCTTCTTCTCGTGGGCTATATTCGGATGTCGAGCCAGTGGCGTTAGTAGAGTTTTCTTCAATTTCCAAGTCCAAATAACCATTCTGGTAACTACTTTGGTGACTACTCCTAAGATCTCGTCGATTTCTTCGCAGCACTTGTCCTGACTCTGTGACAACTTCAAACGATCTTGGAGCTTTCTTTTTTACCACTTTGGCCTTCACCCAGTCTTTGTGTTTCTTGATAGGGGCCACTCGGACTGTTGCTCCTTCTTTAAGCTCTGGAAGATCTCTAGCGGTTTGGTCGTAGTAAAATGCTTGTCTGGTTTGATTCTGCTTGATCTTAGCGCCCACATTTCTTTCAACTTTTGGCTGCAACAAACTGCTACTTGTGGGCAACAAAGTTTTTGTTCGCCGACTCATCAGCCGTTGGGCAGGACTCGTTCCGATTCCTTGGGTTGGAGTATTCCTGAAATCTAGGATGGCCAAATATGGATCTCTCCCTGCTTTCTTAGCTTTGCAGTTTTGACAGCACTTTCAGCTTTGCCGTTACTCTGGGGATATCGTGGCGACGAGGTGACATGTTCAAAGTCCCACTCTCTGCTGAACTGACAAAACCTCTCAGACGAAAACTGTGGTCCATTATCAGAGACACAGGTATCCGGGATTCCATACCGAGCAAACTGCATCTTCAATTTTCTAACAACAGCTTCAGCTCGTGTATCTTCCAAATAATCGATTTCCCAGAAATTCGAGAAATAATCAATAGTAACTAGATAGCTACGTTCCTCAAATACAAACAGATCAACTCCGACCTTTGCCCAAGGACGACTTGGAACATCATGTGACATCAGCGTTTCTTTTTGTTGTTTGTCATCTGAGGACCGACATACATCACACTGACTCACACGATCTTTCACCTCTGCACTCATTCCCGGCCAATATAGACACTCGCGAGCTCGCCGAAGACATCCTTCAGTACCGATGTGCGACGAATGGATCCGTGTAAGCATTTCCTGGCGACAGGCTTTGGGAACGATGACTCTCTCTCCCCTGAAAAGAAGACCATTCTGGGTACTCAGTTCATCACGTATGTGAAAATATGGGGTGGCCTGCAAAGGAACATCTTCTTTTCTTTCAGGCCATCCATCCAGAATGATGGTCTTCAACAACTGCAGACTAGCATCAGCGTCTGTGCGTTGCTGAATTTCTTTTAGCCTGGACTGGGCAATTGGAAGATGCTCCACCATATTCACATTCTCGACCTCTTCTTCAAACGCGGTGACTTGAACTTCTGGCAAATAAGCACGACTGAGAGTATCTGCGAGATACATCCACTTGCCTTTCTGATACACCAAGTTGAAATCATAACACTGGAGCTTTAACAACATTCTCTGCAAACGCTTTGGGGTCTGGTGAAGTGGCTTTGTCACAATGACTTCCAACGGCTTGTGATCCGACTGGACCGTTACTCTTCTTCCAAATGTGTAACTGTGAAATCTATCCATTCCAAAAACTACAGCAAGCAACTCTTTCTCTATTTGGGCATATCGAGACTCCGTTGCTATCATTGCTCTACTGGCATAGGCAACAGGTTTTCCATTTTGAGTTAAAGCTGCACCGAGTCCAGTATCCAAAGCATCGCACTGTAACGTGAGTTCTTCTTCGGGATCGTAATAGCAAAGCACCGGAGCCGTGGTAGTTAAGTTCTTTATAGCCTCAACTGCCTTGTCATGATTCTCCGACCAACACCACTCGGTATCCTTGACTGTAAGTTTTCTCAATGGCTCGCAGACATCACTTAACTTCGGGAGAAACTTACTTAGATAGTTAACGAATCCCAGCAATCTTTGCACTCCAGCAACATCAACAGGTTTGGGCATTTCCATCACAGCTCTCACTTTCTCAGGATCCGGTTTCAACCCTTGATCTGTTATCAGATGTCCGAGAAACGGTACTGACGTCACCCGAAGCTTGATCTTTTCTACATTCAACTTTACATTTCTTTCTCTGCATCTTTCCATCACTGCTCGTAACCTCAGGTCATGATTTGCGGTGGCTTCTTCAATGGTTTCTCCTTCACCAAACACCAAGATGTCATCATGTATGGACTTGACACCCGATAAGCCTTCAACAACCTGATGCTGCCTCCTCTGGAATTCTTCTGGCGCTGTTGAAATTCCAAAGGGCATTCGTAACCAACGAAACCTTCCAAATGGCGTATTAAAGGTCGTTAAGTATGAACTATCCTCATCCAACTTAACATGCCAAAACCCATTCTTCGCATCCAATGTTGTAAAGACTTTTGCCTTTCCAAGGTCTGGTAAAATCTCTTCGATGGTGGGTATCGGATAATGGCTTCTCTTCAAGGCACGGTTGAGATCACGTGGATCTAAACAGATCCTCATTTTGCCATTTGGCTTGCTTACAACCACCAAACTTGACACCCATGGAGTCGGCTTGCTTACAGGTGCAATTATCTTCAGCTTTGTGAGGTTGGCTAACTCTTCTTCTAACTTTTCCTTGACAGCCACAGGCACCTTTCTCGGAGGATGAACAACTGGGTGGATCTTACTATCTACTTCCAGATGATATTCACCTTCCAACTGCCCTGTTCCATCAAATACATCAGCATATTCTTTAAGCAGGAATTCTTTTGTAAGCACCTTGACTTGTTGTTGCTGGTTGTTACTCTCATTCTCCAACTTCATTATGTTGTCATGTTGCACCGTTACAAGTTTCATCTGCTGGATGGCTGCACTACCTAACAAAGGTGTACAATTGGAGTCGACAACCACAAAGTTCACTTTATACCGCTTGCTGTTCTTTGGGTTAACCATCTTTACCTTGCATCGTCCCAGTGGTTTCACAGTTGTTTGGTTAAACATAGACAACACTTGGTCGGTGGTCCTCACTTGATAATTTGCTAAGTCACCGAGAATACCAGTAGTGATAACATTACACGTAGCACCACTATCAAGCTGGAACTGTACCAATTTATCGTTGATCTTCATCGTTGCAAACATCTGCTTCGAATACGAACTTTCTGAAACAGAATTTATGTGCTCTTTATCTGGGGTAAGAATCAACGACTTAACAACTTCATACTCCTCACTATCTGATTCCTCATCACTGACTGAGTTAATCTGTTGTTGTTTCCCTCCACCAAGACACTGAACTGCGAAATGATTGAATCTCTGGCATTTTCTACACCTCTTTCCAAATGCCGGGCAACATTCTTTCTTTAATTCATGCTTCTGCCCACAGTACTTACACTTTGGATACTGCTTTGAAGGTGGATACTGCTTTGAAGGTATATATTTCCCCTCACGAGCACTGCGATGATAGTTCTTCCCATCTCTCAGCTTATAGACGGACTCTGCCTGCTCAAGATCTCGAACTCTCAATTTCGACAACTCTGCAGCTCTACAAATTTGTAAACATTTCTCAAGATCTAGGTTTCCCTCTCTCAGCAGTCTTTCTCTCAAGTTCGAATCAAGAATTCCACATACCACACGATCACGAAGCACGATTCCTCAAGGCCAGCAAATTTGCAAGATGAAGCAAGTAGTTTTAATTCGGTTAAGAATTTTTCAAATGTCTCTTCAGGTTCCTGATTTCTCGTGAAGAACTTATACCGTTCTACTGTTTCATTCTTTTTCGGATGGCAATATTCGTCAAAAACGCCGAATAATTCTTTCACAGTTCGGTCCTTTTCTTCGGTCCCAAACTTCATCGTTGCGTATATCTCTCTTCCTTGGCCCCCAATGAGATATTTGAACATTTTCACTTGCTTCTCCTCTTCCTGTTCGGCCATAGCTAGCTCCAAATACAAGCTCATTTCCTCTCTCCAACTTTTCCATACTTGTGGAAGGTTCTTAACATTGAAGTTCAACTGCTGGGGCGCCTTCATTTGCTCCATAGCAAACTGCTAATTTCCGAACGACAAATTATCACAAATTCGTTTCTTTTATATAAAAAAACTCGATTGGTGGATTCTACAACTCGAATCCCACTCCTGACACCATGTTTTACTTCATATTTATTTACTTCTACTGTCCGATTCATAAGGATTTAACTACCTCTAACTAAAAGTTCATAGCTTCTCGAGATCATCAACATTAACGCTAGATGGTCGATATATATACACAGGTCAAGACCGCTGACCTGTTACAACTTCGCCCAACGAATCAGGATACTGCCTTGCCAAGTTCCACCAAAAGATTGGTTCGAGTTTACTGTGAACAACTGCGTATAATTTCAGCTGTCGATTGCGTAGTACATTTTCCCTCCATTTTCATGACCCTCTTGAATGGTTAGCCTTACTATACTCTTCCACCTTGATTTACTGGGATATACATCCTCGTTGTAAAAATCCTCGATGTAATTAAATAGATCATAACGTCTTAAAATCTTTATTACATCAAAAATAAATCCTGTTGCCCTATTGTCAACTTTCCATTTCCAGCGTATAAGTCTTCTTATAAACATCCGTTTGTATGCCAAACCATCTCCTGACCTGATTATTCTACCAAGAAGATACAGCTTCCGTTTGTCAATTTCCGTTGCGACATCCCACAACCCAAGTAATCCCCTACATGCTGTTCCAGAGGTTCCTGGCAAAAATCCTTGAATGATTCTGATAATTTGATTTTGCACCTTCTCCAGTTGTTTTATCAACACTCCATTTACTCTCCATAGTTCACAACCATACAATAATTTTTCCATACCAATTGTTTTCCATAGTTTCAATGATATGATGGGATTAAGTCCTAAATGACGACCTCCCCCTCTTATTATGCCAAAACAGGAATCCCACGCTTTGGTTGTTGCATCTTTAATGACATGCATACACGTTCCCTCCAAACACCAAATCTTTCCAAGATTTTTCCATGTCTCTACCTCTTTAAGCTTCACTATTCCCAGATTCCAACTTCTCGTATCTAAATTCTTTTTATGATCCGCTTTCTTTTCTCCGAATACCATGACAACAGTTTTCTTATAACTAAACATCATTCTCCATTTCTTACCATAAGTATTTACTTCTTCCAACATCATGTCCAGACCAGATTTCATTCGCGAAATCATCGTTAGATCATCAGCGAACATAGGTGATCCAAAGTATATATTACTGATTACGACGCCACGTTTGGTTGACTCTAGCAAATTAATAAGATCGTTAACATACACAAGATACAACCATGGTGATAAGACACCCCCCTGTCTGGTTCCTTGAGTGATTTTATACTCTCTTGATTTGCAACCTGCAATTACAACATACTCCTTCATATCTTCGTACCAACTGCTTACAATTCTCCAAGCCTTGCCAGTTACACCCATATAATAGAGCTTGTAGAGCATACCATCAATCCACACGGTATCGAAAGCCTTTTTCACATCCACGTAGCCAACATACGCCTTGTCCCCATCTTCACAGCACTGATTTATTACCTCGTCAATCATAAAAGCCGTGCTCAGCGCATCCTGTTTAGTCTGATATGCTCCTTGCAATTTGTGAAGACTATTGTAATGTTTACACTTTATTCGATCCAATACAGTGAGTGAGTGAGTGAGTGAGTGAGTGAGTGAGTGAGTGAGTGAGTGAGTGAGTGAGTGAGTGAGTGAGTGAGTGAGTGAGTGAGTGAGTGAGTGAGTGAGTGAGTGAGTGAGTGAGTGAGTGAGTGAGTGAGTGAGTGAGTGAGTGAGTGAGTGAGTGAGTGAGTGAGTGAGTGAGTGAGTGAGTGAGTGAGTGCCTGAGTGAGTGAGGGGATGAGTGAGTGAATGATTGAATGAATATATAAATAAATGGTCAACCCGTTGGTTACTGATTGATTGACTGATTAACTGCTTATTGATTGATTGATTGATTGATTGATTGATTAATTGATTGATTGATTGCATGATTGATTGATTGATTGATTCAAATAGTGAAATAAAAGTAGCGTGCTGCGTAGGTAGTGTTGAAACAACAATCGAAATATAGTAAGGTTAGATATACTCATACTGCCGAAACAGAGGACGTAGTAGTCTAACGTTTCGAGCGAAGGCCCTTCGTCAGAGAGAAACGTGGACCTCGCGTTTCTCTCTGAAACTCTTGAAACTCCCGTCTCTCTCTGACGAAGGGCCTTCGCTCGAAATGTTAGACTCCTACGCTCTCTGTTTCGGCAGTATATCTAACCTTACTACATTAAGGTTGACTGATTGACTGATTAATTGATTGATTAAAGTGCTTATGAAACGAAAATTAAGTTTGTCTTATTTGAAAGTACTTTTAAAATGACAAAGTAACATATTTTGCAGTTTTTTGTTTCCTTGCTTTGTTTTTAAGATATCACAGTTTGTTTTATAAGCGACACTAACCAGTGACGTCACAACGTGTATAATGACTTACCAGGAAAGGTTATATATCTTTTCTATTATAAGACGGAATCACTTCGAAGCAATTATGTGTGTGTTTTTCTCTTACAACAACAAAAATATACATTTTCAACTGATTCCGTTTAATAATTAATAGCAAAGATATATAACCTTTCCCAGTAAGTCATTATGCACGTAGTGATGTCACTGGTTAGTTTCACATATCAAACAAACTGAAATATCTCAACAACGAAGCAAGGAAACAAAAAACAGCAAAAGATGTTACTTTGTCATTTCAAAAGTACTTTCAAATAAGACAAACTTTAATTAATAAATTGATTGATTGATTGATTGATTGATTGATTGATTGATTGACTGTTTGTTTGATTGATTGAGTCGTTCACTTCACTCATACATGCATTGGCAGTGTCTGGTACGATTGGAAAACATTGTAATGTCAGTGCCAAGCATTGAAATTTATTACATTACTGACGTTTTGACCTAGAGCCCTTTCAGTATTTCGATATCAAAACTATTCTCGGCAGTTTACCACCTTTTCACTTCACCCTATCCAAAACACTGCCTACGCAGCACTCTACTTTTTTCCATAAAGTAAGTTACATTAGCGAACCAAAACTTACTTTTTTCAGAACATCATAGCCGACTCTAACAGCCTGCTGTATTTCTTCACGATAATGTTTAATTAAATGAAGAGGAACTGACCAAGCACCTCCATGAACAATGATACAAGGGGTTTGTCTTTTTCTCTTTTCTTCCATTGCTTTAAAAATAGAAAAAGAAAATTCATTTTTAAAAATTCATGACATGAGCCAACATCTTATTGTTATTAAAAGTAGCGTGCTGCGTAGGCAGTGTTGAAACAACGATCGAAATATAGTAAGGTTAGATATACTGCCGAAACAGAGAACGTTTCTCTCTGACGAAGGGCCTTCGCTCGAAACGTTAGACTCCTAGTTTCTCTGTTTCGGCAGTATATCTAACCGTACTATATTTCGCTTATCGTTATTGCTGTGATGAAGGCCTGAGTCAACAGGCCGAAAGCTTAGCAAATAAATATTTTACGTGGTGTTTCCACAAAACCTATCTATATTAAAATTCAGTTTGTTGCGAATTGCGATGAATAAAATTTAAGTGGCTCAGAATTCGACGTCAAGTTGTCGGAAAAGCTCATGGAAAAGCCAAGGAAATTGTTGCGTTAACGTGATTCTAGATGTAATAGAAGTGACAATTTGCGGTTTATTATTGAATGCTGAGCTTTAGACCTGTTGACTAAGGCCTTCATCAGAGCTTTCTTTGTGCAGGTTCATTTGTCACACTTTGCCACAAGTATATCTATCCTCGGCTACCAGAGGTCTTCCCTTTAATGAGGCTAAATGTAGTTTAGGCAAGGTAAAAAAGGAGTCAATGCTCGTCAGCGGTCACTCATAATGTGTGGGGTATCCCAGCGCTCATCAGAGTCTTGTCAGCGTGGCCTGAGCTTGACTGGTTTTGCGCGCGCTTCTATATGTAGTAGATACTTCGGGCTTTCTCGCTTTGCGCCGATTTTATTTTATTTTAATTAGCTTTGCTAGTTACATATTACAATTACAATTACAAACATAATTATACAGAACGAAAACAGTTTTGGCAGGGACACCACAAAAGAAAAAGCCAATTACTGCGGGCCCAACACATTTAAAACAAAATAGAATAGATAGATATTACATAATAATGCCAGCGAATCAAGATTAGAAGCAACATTCTAATAATCTTGACACATTGCGAGCAATATTGTACGAAGGACAAATTTTTCACCATGAACGAGGATCTTCAGGGTCATAGGAATGTACAAGTGCGTTATTATAATATTTAATTAAAAGCGTTTTAAAAGTTGTAAGTTTAAAAGAAAGAGAAAACTGTAGGCCATCAGACAGCGCATTCCATATTCGAGATGTTCTATTAAAAAAAGATCTCTGAAACGTTGTAGTTTTGCATTTACGCGTCTGGAAATGAACAATGTTAGGGTTGGTATTTCTTGTTGCCCTTGTTGACCGAATGGTCGGAAGTAGGTTTGGATTCACTTCTATTTTACCAGTTATGACTTTACAGAAAAAGACAAGATCCAAATATTCATGCCAATAGCTTATCGGAAGGAGGTTCCATTTTAGTAAACGATCTTTATACGATTCTTGACAACGAAGAGGTAGATTCAATATATATTTGTATATACTATGTATTCAATATATAAGTGCGTCGTTGTACTCTTTCCATCTTTCGAATCAACTCCTTCGATTGTGGTGCCCACACTTGCGTTGCATAAGCAAGATGAGATCTGACTAACGCGAGATAGATAGAACGTCTCACTGAAGTCAAACCTGTATTAAGCGGACACCCTCGGGGAACGCTCAACAGAGGTTTTCGTACCCAGGTCACCTGTCAATCTCGCACCCATTCCCGTACCCCCCGGATTCCAGATACGGTTTTATTAAGCTAATATAGAAACCAATAAACGATATTCGTAATACAAATGTGTGACCGCTACTGAGAACTTTGACGTTGGAGTCCAAGTCTCTAATAACTACAACAATATAAATTCGAACCAAACGAAGTTTAGCAAGAAACTATGTACTGATTATTGTCATGTATTTATTGATTTCCGTCGTGAGACATTGAAAACAGGAAGGGCGCTAATCTAATATCTACCATCTTAACATATGTTAAATAAATGAATAAAAGAAAACACTGTCCGCTTAATACAGGGATTTGGTATCGTTTTACAATGATTTAGGTGTCCGCGTCCGCTTAATAGAGGTGACCTTTGTATAACATAATACAGGTTTGACTGTATTCTTTTTAAACCTTGTGTTAAACCTGCAATGCCTACAATGAGTTGTTCGAGATGAAGACCCCGATGTCCTTTTCTGTAGCAGTTACACTAATTTGGTTATCTGCAGGTAAGATAATCTTGCGGGCGATCATGCAAATCGTTGCGCGAGAATAATTTAATCTTGCTGATTTCGTGGACAACACGCGTGATAATTTTCCCGCCCACGAAAGATAAACAAAATGGTGTTACCAAAAAATATATTTCCTTTCGTAGTGTTATTTCTTTGTCTTGAGGCTTAGATTTGACGATAGCAGGAAAAGTTAACTCGAAACTGCAATGTGTCGTTTGCGGGAGAAATCATTTACATGTAAAAACTAAAAAACAAGAAAGTTTTACAACGTAAACTCGAACGCGGTGTCTGCGTAAACATTCGCCGAAGTATAAGTATAGGTTAGTGACCGAAACCGAGGTCACTACGCTGGTTATTAACCCCGAGGGCCGCAGGCCCGAGGGTAATATAACCAGCGCAGTGACCGAGGTTAAGGTCACTAACCGACTTAGTTTATTCATGACACAGACGATATTTGTCGTTATTTAACAAAAAAATGGTATTCTAGACGTAGTTTTAAAGCGATATAGTAGGTAATTTAACATGCAAGGTCAATCACCTATTTATTGACCGCGGCACATCAAAGATAATTTATGCATGAATAAACTAGTCAAGTTACAAGTTGAGCATTTTCGATGCCCGAAAATTCTACCATCCCCTATTTTCACGGTAACACACAAGGTCTCAAAATAAAGTGTAACATACAAAGAATGTTTTAAACCCTGTTTGGTTTTGAAGCCACGGTGAAAATATTAAAATATTTGTATGTTTTCTTCAGACGCCACGTTAAGTTATAAGAAATGTTCCTACAATAATTTAATCCAAACAAATAAAGGTTGTCGACCGATTTCTAAAGCTACAACTTAGGCGCACAAGGGAACTAGGGTTCACATACAAAGCTTCCTCATGTCTGCCCCTATTTTCCATGTCCAAGTGTGGTAGGACTGAACACAGGAAAGGTATTGCAATGTTTTTAGACCCATTTCAAGTTGAAGCCATGGGCAAATTTTTCGGCAATATCTAAATCTAATTGCATGAAAACGAGGCATTTTCCTATATAATTGTAAAATCACCAATTTCGACGCCCTGTAATTCGTGCTTGAACTGTTGAAATTAACCTCTTAAGCATTTTGTGGATAAAAAAAACGCTCGACCATTACAAATAAATACAAATAAATAGTTCAAAAGTAATAAATAGCTATAACAATAAAAGTTATAAACTAGGAACAATATAGATAACCAGACACAGTGCTAAAAAGCGGTGCCTTGTGGCGTTCAGAACATCGCGTTAAAAATGTCGCATTAAAAATGTCGCGTCAAAAATGTTGCTTGCTATTGATTTCGCACGAACAAACTCGCAGGCAAAACGTGGCTAGGCTTTTACACATTATGCTAGCATTATTTTGAGCATTTTGGCAATGAAAAAGCAATGAGAATAATGCTAGCATTCTGGCAAGGAAGTGTATTCATCGAACAATAACTAAAGTCTTGCACTGGTCAGTAGATTCTTTGGGGGAAGTCCGTTTTTGGATTATGAAGTTACTGGTACACAGGGCTGTCGAGAGCCAGAACGGGCCCCGGGTCATAATTTGCCCCCTCCGATATTTTTACCAAGGTTTTACTGGGCCCCAGCGCTAAGTTTTTGATAATTATTATAATATATGATATATCTTCACAGACTGAATTTTTAGTGGGCCCCTTCTGGGCCCGGGCCCCGGGGTAATTACCCTGCCTACCCCCCCCTTGACGGTACTGCTGGTACAGTGTGTCTTCAACCAGGCATTCTGCTCCCAGATCCGTGCTCCAAGTCACAGAACAGAGTGCGTCTTGGCAGTGACCAAAAGGATCGCACGATGGGCACGAGCCACAAGATTATGTAAATAACTGCAACGAAGAGAAGGACGACTCGTTTTCAGCTATTCTGTGCTATAGGTAGTACTATGTTATTATGGGAAGTTTACGGCATGACAAAATAGTTCTAAAGGTACAAGCATGCGATCGATGTAGGGAGGCATGACACTGACAGAAGACCAAGGATCAAGTTTAAAATATGGTTAACCTCCACCATACCCCCCACCCCCCCCCCCCCCCCCACCTCTCCGAGTTGGAAAATTAAACAAATCTCCCCATATTATGGTCACTCACTCTATTATGCCCCTGCCTTAAAGTGCCTATGTCATCCTCAACGACTTTACATATTTGTACTAATTGGAACATTCTGAGAAGATTTGTAATATATCATCTCAGGTGAAAATTTCATCTTCATGGATTTTTTTGCCGTTAAAGTTGACGGAAGTGATGTCAAAAGAGGAATTTGTCTATATGAAAACCACTTTACAGATTCCTCTTTCGATGTCACTTCCATCAACTTTAACAGCAAAAAAATCCATGAAGATGAAATTTTCACCTGAGAAGATAAATTACAAACCTTCTCAGAATGTTCCAATTAGTATAAATATGTAAAGTCGCTGAGGATGACATAGGCACTTTAAATACTGTATACCACTCCCTCTAATAAGGCCCTTTTGGCTTAAAATCAATAAGCCCCCTCTAGTCTAAACATTCTAATTTCAATATTAAAATTAGAACATTTATAATATGGATTCACCATTTGTGTACTCATGTACTGTATTTCTAGTTGGTTCATTGCTCTTTTGATTTGAATGTTCATCTTTGTAGCTCGAGAAATGCATGCAAACTTCTTGGCTTCACTTTCACTTTGTCTTGATGTGAAATCCAAACGATTATGAACAAAGTAGATATCAAAATTTTGTTTTGTTTTAATCACTTTTTAAAATACCATATAGTGGCAATACGTGGCTGAACAGGGCATACCAAGAGAATATGATTTTGCATAATTTCATAAATAATTAATAAAATTAATATATAAGCAAAAAATATTTAAAAATCACCAGTTTCTAGTCTGGATAAGTAAGTACTGCGAAGAACAGTTTTAAAATATATATATATATATATAACTCAAGTTCACTATAAACGCTATATGCTTCAGAATGGCAAATTATTCCACATCCGTATAGCTCTGGGAAAGAATTTAGGCCAATATGTCCACACGTATGCGTTTTCATAGCGTTTAGATTGAAGCAAAAGCAGCCTGCTCTTTATAATAAGGTCCATAAATGATTTAACATATTTTTGTTCATGAGGATACCATAGTTCACTTACCTCGATAATATTTCTTTTCGCAAATGCGCTTCTCCAGCTCAAATGGGCAATTTGCATTATCGCAATGCATGCTGGTAGTTGAATTCACTTTCAGGGGAAATGGCCGGCGTCAGGCGAGCATTTCGCCTGAAAGATTAATTCACTGTTTTAGCGATATTTTCTTTCCCGAATGAGAGATTTTTACTTCTCGTTAGGACAGGTAGGTTATGAACTATGTTTTGTGTAAATGGGAGCGAAACTGCTTTTGAAACTGGCGAGAAAATTACTTCAGAGTTGTCGATGGAGTGAAGAACGTTCGAACAAAACCATGCTTGAAGAAATAACTTTTTGCACATTTCTAGGTGAGTAAAGAAATCGATTGCTGTACAGTAAGCCATTTGGCCTCACATCCATGCATATGTAGTAGATCTATTCAGATCGTATAGTTGATGCCCTTGTAAATGTCTCTTCTCTGCATTTTCGCTGGTTGAAATTGACAAGGTTTTGAAACAGCTCACGATCACTTGTTGTTCGAATAGCATCACCTCGTCAGGCTTTGTTTTGATTTGTTTTGCATGGAAAAAAACTTGTTTCACTAGCCACTGTTCAGGTATTTTGCAAAAACTCCGAGTGCAAAGTGTTTTCGGTTTCACTTGGGTTTTGGTCTTTGTTTTTCTTCTCTTCCCTTTTGTACTGGTGAAAATACTGTATAAATGTTTTTAGTGTAATTGTTCTAACGTTAATTCTATTCGACTGTTGAGTCACAGAGCCCTAGTCGTCGCTTTTAACCTATAGCTATAAATTGATTCAATAATATAAACTGTAGGCAGATATTTAAACTGTTAGGTAGCTAGCTGAATGCTGTAAATTTCTAATTAAACTATAAGTCTGAATTATTAGATATCCAATAATAACTCTTTGCATTTAAAACTTGGGGACTTTGGTTTTTTTTTACAAAGTCTCATCTGTGATCTGTGGCACCAGCTGCAGGGGGGGGGGCAAGCTGCCCCTATTTGTCACGCGGACCGTTAGTGTGAAATTTGATGAGAAACAGGGGGGAAAGAATAATTAATGTTAGCAAAATTGCAGATATTTTCCCATGTTTATTAATAACATCCAGTGGCATAGCCAGGGTCTTGAGTTTTGGGGGGCAAGAACCTCAAATTCCTAGGGGGTTGGGGTGGTCATGCCCCCTGGAAAATTTTGGATTTCTACGGTCTCTGAAACGCTATTTCCTGCATTTTGAGGCAAGAATTTAAGAGTACAGTAATCCAAAAGCCATAAATTACATAATTTTGTTGAAATCAAACCAGAACATAGAATGATACACATCAGAATATCTTTAGATTTACATGTATTTATAAACCAGTTGTAAATGTAAAAACAAGTTGGAGGCATTTTGTATAGACCTTAGTATTGTAATTTATAGCATAGCATGCCTGCTAAATATATAACACATTACTTAAGTCTACTCACTTGGCCTTAAAACAATGTGCCCCCCCCTGCAAGTTTCTCAATGGATTTAAACTTTTCACGAGAACGGTCTTGGAGACCATTGGGGGGTGACTACCCCCCCACCCCACCCACCCTTGACTATACTACTGATAACATCACCATGTTGCATTCTGCAAAACTTAAGTCACTTGCATGATGATGGCTATATTGAATTTTCCTATAAATGTCTAAGAATGTTGTTGAAAAAGAATGTCTATGATATACAGCATGCCCTCAGACCAGGCCCCAATCCCCCCCCCCCCCCCCCCCCCCCCCCCCCCCCAAATATACCAGTCCTGCCAGTGCCTTGCACTCTTGTGTGGGCCAAATGGGAATGGACATTAACCTGTTTCGAAGGAGTCCAGCCATCAGTTATCTAAACCCTCAAAACTTGTGACACTACAGATATGTTGTGTCAAATAACCAGATCTTCTCCAGCAGACCACACCTACTGTAAGCCTAGAAAGGCATAAAAATAATTCTTCTTTGGGAAATTATTAGTGCCTGTGTCAGTGTCCTCCACTTTTCCATTTTCTTTTGACTTGGCTGTTATTGGATCCACTGTATCTTTACAGTCTTTCACAGGTGGGACTGAGAAAGTCATAAAAAATGTTTCATAATTTGGAAACCCAGTGTGTGTGCAATTCCCATTTTTTATTACTGTTTTTGAAACATTGAACTGAAAATATTTGCTGTTCCACTTTCTCCCTTAGACTCATAGAGCCAAAATTTCTTCATAACCATATTATATTATATTTTTCTCTGGTCCAGTATCCAACTCAATATTTGTGTGCTCTGATTGGCTTAGTGGCAAGCAGTCTGTATCCTCCTATCCAGGTCTTGCAACCAAACAGTTTAAATATATGCCTACAATGCATTCTTTACATGTTAAAACTACTCTTAGTACTACAGTTTATATTATTGAATCAATTTATAGCTATAGGTTAAAAACGACGACTAGGGCTCTGTGACTCAACAGTCGAATAGAATTAACGTTAGAACAATTATTTTAGCCTATTGTACTGTATTTTGCACCACACTAAAATTTATACAGTATTTTCACCAGTACAAAAGGGGAGAGAAGAAAAATAAAGACCAAAACCCAAGTGAAACCGAAATCACTTTGCACTCGGAGTTTTTGCAAAATACCTGAACAGTGGCTAGTGAAACAAGTTGTTTTTTCATGCAAAACAAATCAAAACAAAGCCTGACGAGGTGATGCAATTCGAACAACAAGTGATCGTGAGCTGTTTCAAAACCTTGTCAATTTCAACCAGCGAAAATGCAGAGAAGAGACATTTACAAGGGCATCAACTATACGATCTGAATAGATCTACTACATATGCATGAATGTGAGGCCAAATGGCTTACTGTACAGCAATCGATTTATTTACTCACCTAGAAATGTGCAAAAAGTTATTTCTTCAAGCATGGTTTTGTTCGAACGTTCTTCACTCCATCGACAACTCTGAAGTAATTTTCTCGCCAGTTTCAAAAGCAGTTTCGCTCCCATTTACACAAAACATAGTTCATAACCTACCTGTCCTAACGAGAAGTAAAAATCTCTCATTCGGGAAAGAAAATACCGCTAAAACAGTGAATTAATCTTTCAGGCGAAATGCTCGCCTGACGCCGGCCATTTCCCCTGAAAGTGAATCCGTACCTCAACTACCAGCATGCATTGCGATAATGCAAATTGTCCATTAATCTTGGCTAGCAAAACTCTTCGGGCTTGATCATATTGACATGTCGCCCGAAAGCCGATTGCTTTCCGTGACGCCAAAAATGTCGGTTTCTATTGATTCCTCACGAACGAACCAACGAACGAAATCACAGGCAGAATATAAAGCGGTCTGAACGTTAGCTGCGCGCAGCTAACTTTCAGGGCACCACAATCTTGGTCAAGAAGACAAAACTACCGCAAAACTCTTCGAGTCTTTGGACTTGATGAAATTGACATGTCGTCAAAAAGCCACCAAAAATAACAAATCCACTTCCGGTTGCTTTCCGTTGCTCCAAAAATGTCGCTTGTTAAAAATGTCGCGACAAAAATATACTACCATTGATTCCTAACGAACGAACTCGCACAATAATAATTCAATTACGCAGTGGGGTTAGAAACTCCTGTTGCATTGGCAGTTGGAAAATTAATTCCCTTATTAATTTGAGAACGAAATTTTAAATCTTCTTTCGAATAAGGCAAACTTAGTTTTCGTTTCATAGCTGAACATCGTGATTAATCGAACATTCGAACTTTAAAGCAAACTTTCGACATCAACATCTGAATTTCGAATCAGTGAATTGGACAGCGAACTTCCGAGCCCGCGCACTAAAAAAGTGGTAATAATTCCTTGTCCTAAATAACCCAGGTACTTCATGAAAGCCTTACCCCAACACACACCCTAACCTAACCGGAAAATTCGTGAAGATAGGACATGGATTTATAACCAAACAAGACGCCTTGTCAGGCGTTCACTCGGGCTACTGCAAACTCGCAGCTTAAATTACCTATAAAAGTCTAAACATCATTGGTCAAAACACAATCTAATTCTCCGATAGAAAACACAATTCGCAATACACAAAACACGATTGCCTGTATTTAACGTATTTCCACACAGCGTTCATATGTCGAGTCCCTTCTGGTGTTAAATATCAACACAGCACGATCATGTTTAATCAGCGATTGTAAACGTATATAAGATCAAGATACCTGCCAGCGACATTACTGAACAATAGCTATGTCTGTGAACACACTGAACACGTCCAAGAAAGAACAGTTGACTTCAAACAACTTGATCAAACATCAGGATTCAGGAAAGCGAAGAAAGAAAACATGAAGATTAGCATTTAGCACCCATCATCAGCCGCGCAAGGCCTGATGGGATGACGTAATGATCGCCATTTCGAAACATAGACAAAAAAATAATAAAAATAATAACGGAGCCGAAACCTAGACTCGTCTACCACAGGTAGCCCGAGTAAAAAGTGAGCTGAAATCAACAACAAGACGCCTGGGTCAGGCGTTCACTCGGGCTACGTACTGGCAAGTACGCGGAGCTTGAATCGAAGGGTAAATGTGGTGCATACTTCACACGGTGAACATATTTACTAAAATTCAGCTTTTTATAAGTGTTCAAAACTTTATTATTGATAGTGGTAGATTTAGTTCTTCAACCTAGTTTAGTTTGTTTATTTTTTTATAACTTCAATTATACCATTGTAACTTATTGTTTTATTTATTTATTTATTTTGTGTGTTTCAAATTGTGTCCTTTCTACCTATTCTGTAAATTTTTTGCGTGATGGGGCAAATGTTAATAAAATATGTTTAATAATAATAATATTTACGATCAACTGATCAAGAAAGTTGTCAGCCACATCACTGTTAAAAGTGAATATAAACCCAAACTTTTTATCATCTGAATACGTTCTACATATAGATCAAACAGTTGTCCAGTGAAATATTTTTTTGATTGGAGCTATTCTTCAATGTTTTTTTTGCGATTCGCATTGGTAATGAGATGACGTCTATGTACTGCCTCCTCCGCAGGCTCTTCTTATAATTTTTAGGAAAATAATTCGCGTTTGTGAAGCCAGGGAACTAGCATAGAGCGCGCGCAATGGTACGCCCTTCCCTCAATGATCGACCAAATCTCAATCTGAAGCGACTGGGGAGGCAGGGACTGGGGACGAGGCAGGTCTATATAGGCATTGGCAAGATAAAATACCTGATAATTTTTGTGGAAAAACTCGTACAATATGGAACATGCACTGATCTCGAAATAAAACTGGATTAAGTATCTATTGTTTACAAAATGAAGCCGGAAGTCACCCATTACTAAGGGACCAAGTGATGGTCTTTCTAGCGTATTCTGGCACCGATATAAACATTTTGTTGAATGAGATGCCGAATCTTTGAAAGAAAATATAGTTCAATATTCTTTTTTGGTACAGAAGACGTTTTAAGAAGACATAAAGACATTTTTCAGCATGTTTGGTCCCTTAGTAATGACGGATTTCTTTTGTTTAGCTGGCTTCATTTTATGAACCAGTGGACAATAGGTTGCACTATCCAGTTTTCTTTTGAGATCAGTGGGAACATGTTGTTCAACAGACCATTAATGGAAGAATTGGGTCATGTCACTCCTGCAAATAAATATTGTGTAGATAATGATGACTACTTTGGCGTCATCTCATTACCATTTTGAAAACAAAAATCTCTATTAAAGCAATAAAGGTTGCTCCAATCTAAAAAATATTTCGTTGTTCAACTATTTGCCAAAGGTAGAACGTATGTAGATGATAAAAAATTTGGGGTTATATGCACTTTAAATAAACTACAAAGTTAGTCAGTCACTTTCCAAAGCTACCAACAGTGTGCAAGAACACCTTGATCAAAAGGCAAAGATTTTCACCATTTTGTCCAGCTTACTACAACATGTCTCATGGCCTCACTCAGTCACACGGCTAACAACTCACTGGAAGCGTGAATAGTATAACCGAAGTAAAATGTGCAAAAATGCAAAATCGTGACACCCCCCCCACCCCCCCCCCCCCCAAAAAAAAAAAAAAGAAAGAAAGAAGAAACCGAGCGGCCGAGAGCTAGACTCGAAACGTCAGTGATTTCGTTGTCAAAACTATTCTCGGCAGTTTTCCACCTTTTCACTTGCTCTATCTAAAACACTGCCTACGCAGCACTCTACATTTTACTCTGATGAAGGGCTCCACTCGAAACGTCAGTATTTCGTTATCAAAACTATTCTCGGCAGTTTACCACCTTTTCACTTTGCTCTATCTAAAACACTGCCTACGCAGCACTCTACATTTTACTCTGATGAAGGACTCTGCTCGAAACGTCAGTATTTCATTATCAAAACTATTCTCGGCAGTTTACCACCTTTTCACTTTGCTCTAGCTAAAACACTGCCTACGCAGCACTCTACATTTTACTCTGATGAAGGACTCCACTCCAACGTCAGTATTTCGTTATCAAAACTATTGTCGGCAGTTTTCCACCTTTTCACTTTGCTCTATCTAAAACACTGCCTACGCAGCACTCTACATTTTACTCTGATGAAGGGCTCCACTCGAAACGTCAGTATTTCGTTATCAAAACTATTCTCGGCAGTTTACCACCTTTTCACTTTGCTCTATCTAAAACACTGCCTACGCAGCACTCTACATTTTACTCTGATGAAGGACTCTGCTCGAAACGTCAGTATTTCATTATCAAAACTATTCTCGGCAGTTTACCACCTTTTCACTTTGCTCTAGCTAAAACACTGCCTACGCAGCACTCTACATTTTACTCTGATGAAGGACTCCACTCCAACGTCAGTATTTCGTTATCAAAACTATTGTCGGCAGTTTTCCACCTTTTCACTTTGCTCTATCTAAAACACTGCCTACGCAGCACTCTACATTTTACTCTGATGAAGGGCTCCACTCGAAACGTCAGTATTTCGTTATCAAAACTATTCTCGGCAGTTTTCCACCTTTTCACTTTGCTAAAACACTGCCTATACCCAGCACTTTTTTACATATTAAAACATTCGTGTTTTGCCGTTGCGTTTAGACTGTTGCGTGACGCGGGGCTGCAGATTTGAACTCATTTCTCAACTGAAGCAGTTCTCAATCAACTCAACCCATTGCAGTTGCGGTCCCCACAACTGTCGTACGTCGAGGGCTATCCATCATATATGAGGACCAGACTCTGCATCAAATACTAGGATAATTTAAATTTCTTCTTAATTATGCAAAATATTTTCGTCGCTTAAACGATTGATAATTGACATACACAAACGTAATAAAATCAAGCGTTTGAATCATTGTTAGAAAAACATTGAGATTATTAATAAGTCATTAATTCTAAACCAAATTCTCTATTTGCTCTGCCGTTACCAATCTCTCCTACTTTCTAAGCTTGCAATGTAGATGGTAAACTATTTAGTTATCAAAATTATACGTAAATACAACGTCTATACACGTGAAAGGTTTTAGTATATAGAACTAGAAAGGAAACGCATACAGATCTTTTCCCCTCTTGTTTCTAAGCAGAAGTTGGATCTTCTATTCTTTCTGGAGCAATTTTACACCAGCAGGGCACAATAATGGCACTTTGGTAATTTCGTTGTCAAGTTTCCAAAGTTGGTAATTAAAAGCTAAATGTATGGAATTTTTCGTTAATTGTACAGAAGTAGACTGCTGCGTTCATTGTCTTCATTCTTGAAACTTGTGAGAGTGTCTGGCATTTTGTTCTATAGGTTCTATAGATATACATTAAAAAACGATAAAAAGGCTTAAAAACAGGGCACGCACAGGCGTGCATGTATCTACTGCGTTTAACCTTTGATACCTAAGCACGCATGTAGACTAAACTAAACTAAACTAACCTTATTTATACTGGATAACTCTATCAGTTATATCTAAACTGTTATCCTCAGAGGTCCAGTAAGGGCCCACCCTCATTGGTCCAGTGTTACTACAGGAGGAAACCGGAGTACCCGGAGGAAACCTGTGGTGTTTGGTAGAGTCAAACTGGAAGCACTCTTCTCACATACGGCCAAGGTGAATTTTTTTAATCAGATAACTGCACCGTGCAGGAATCGAACCCGGCTCGCAGAGGTGAAAGGCACGTGTACTAACCACTGTGCCACCAACACCCCTAAATACATATAGTATTTTCCTCTGACTAACGCCAGATGAATGCTGAGCTTTCGACCTGTTGACTATAAGGCCTTCATCAGAGCTTTCTTTGTGCAGGTTCATTTGTCACCTTTTGCCACAAGTATATTTATCCTTGACTACCAGAGGTCTTCCCTTGACAAGTAAAATCGTCTGTCATCTGGCGTTAGCCACAGTAAAATACTCTGTCGTTAGCCACAGTAAAATACTCTGTCGTTAGCCACAGTAAAATACTCTGTCGTTAGCCACAGCAAAATACTCTGTCGTTAGCCAATGCAGTAAAATACTCTGTCGTTAGCCACAGCAAAATACTCTGTCGTTAGCCAATGCAGTAAAATACTCTGTCGTTAGCCACAGCAATATACTCTGTCGTTAGCCACAGTAAAATACTCTGTCGTTAGCCAATGCAGTAAAATACTCTGTCGTTAGCCACAGCAATATACTCTGTCGTTAGCCAATGCAGTAAAATACTCTGTCGTTAGCCAGAGTAAAGTACTCTGTCGTTAGCCACAGTAAAATACTCTTATCGTTTTTTAATGTATATCTATAGAACCCTTAGATGCTAGAGAGAAAAAAACACGATTTTCCGGATGCCAGAAACTCTCACCAGTTCCAAGAATCAAGACAATGAACGCAGCAGTCTACTTCTATAGAACCAACAAACAATTCCATATGTATACATGTATGAGCTTTTAATTACTAACTCATACTAACTCTAATTATTACTAAGTGTTATTGCGTCCATCCCTTATGTGTGACAGCATCGTTTGCACTGCTGGTGTAAAATTGCTTCAAGAAGAAGAAAAAGTCAAACTTGTGCTTTGAAACAGGAGGGGAAAAGATCTGTATGTATTTCCTTTCTATACATTAAAACTTTCACTTGTATAGACGTTGTATTTACGTATAATTTTGATAGCTATAAATAGGTTACCATCTACAATCTCAGAAAGTATCAGACATTGGTGAGCACAGAGCAAATAGAGAATTTGGTTTAGAATGAATGGCCTATTAATAATCTCAATGTTTTTCTTACAATGATTCAAACGCTTAATTCTATTACCGGTTTGTGTATATCAATTCTCAATCGTTTAAGCGACGAAAATATTTTGCATAATTAAGAAGAAATCAAAATTCTCCTAGTATTTGATGCAAAGTTTGGTCCTCATTTATGATGGATAGCCCTCGACGTACGACAGTTGTATATGGAATAGGTTGTGGGGACCCCAACTGCATGGGTTGGGTCGATTGCGAACTGCTTCAGTTGGAGAAATGAGTTCAAACCTATAGCCCCGCGTCATGCAACAGTTGTCAAGTCTAATTTCATTACGCAACGGCAAAACACGAATCAGTGTTTTGATATGTAAAAAAAGTGCTGGGTATAGGCAGGGTTTTAGATAGAGCAAAGTGAAATGGTGGTAAACTGCCGAGAATAGTTTTGATAACGAAATACTGACGTTTCGAGTGAGTGGAGTCCTTCATCAGAGTAAAATGTAGAGTGTTGCGTAGGCAGTGTTCTAAATAGAGCAAAGTGAAATGTGGTAAACTGCCGATAATAGTTTTGATAACGAAATACTGACGTTTCGAGCAGAGCCCTTCATAGGAATAAAATGTGACATTTTACTCTGCATGATGAAGAGCTCCGCATGAAAATCAAACGACCAAAACAGTATATCGAGAGGTACAAAACTAAAATAGGTATCGTTAGAAAGCTATTAATTTTTAGAATACGATGTTGTATTTGATTTTGCGATAAACACAAGCCAATAATAGTTGCGAATTTTTCAAGGAAAACCAGCAACGAAATTTCCAAGTTGGAGATAATAACATTAAAGTAATGTTTGATATCTCTTCTTTTGACTGTGAAAGTTTTAGGACGAACAATTAAATGGAGTATGTTTATTCAGCGTTTGGAGACCGTGCTTTCCCCCCTAAAAATTTTCAGAACAGCTTTTATTGTAGAGCACCGAGAATTTTCAACTCCTTGCCATCACATTTGCGAAATGTCAACCTCTCTATTAGTCAATTTAAATCTAAACTGTTAGAATACTACCAGCACGCAATCGAACACGTATACAATGTTGAAACTCCACAAACTTTTAAAACCGTCTGTGTAAAATTCAGACGCAAAATTCTGATTGCCTTCTAAACTTTTGCCGCAATGGCGTGTATACGTAACAAGAAAATAAAGGGATTTTGTCGTTCATTTTGTGGTTAGAAACTCCGAATTTCATAAGCGAACTATTCGCGAACATGTTTTAGTTGTCGAAAATCGACAGTATATTTTTAATTACTCATAAGACGACTAAGTTGGATACGGCTTTGACTATGTATATTTTAAAACCAACAACCCGGTGGGAATACATTTTACACACCTTTGTGAACACTTTCCCACGAGAATTTAGTTTTCTAAAGAGTGTTTTGAACAGTCTGTTCGATAACAATAAGAATTCATGTAGATCCTAGTGATGTCATTAGTTGTGGAATAAAATATGTCTCAAAGAAGTAATTTCAAACTGTACTTTAATATTATTTTCTCCAACTTTGGAATTTCGTTGCATAGGCATTTTAAGAACAAAGCGTTTCATTTTGTTCAAAAGATTTTTCGCAGTTCGATTCCGAGATAAATTTCCGGCAAAACAGTGTGAGCGTTTTTTTTATTTATTGCCTGGTTTCGATTTTATGACTTATTTTGTCCGAATGTTGGTCGAAAAACAGCATTTTCAACTTTGGTTCTCAATAAAACCAGCAAAACTCGACATATCAAAAAACGCTGACACCGTTTTGCTGGAACTTTATCACGGAATTAAATGGCAAAAAAATATTTTGAACAAAATAAAACGCTCTTCACTTAAGTCGCCCCGAGTGAAGCCCTCTGGTTTTCCTTGAAAAACTCGCAACTTTTATTGGTTTGTGTTTATCGCAAAATCAAATACAACATTGTATTCTACAATTCAATAGCTTTCCAGCGATATCTATTTTATTTTTGTGGCATAAATTCTGACGAATTGAGAGCGCTTTACTGCATGAAATGATCCTGCAAACCTCAACGGAGACCTTAACGTGATTCTAGATGTAATAGAAATAGCAATTTGTGGTTTATTATTGAATGCAGAGCTTTCGACCGGTTGACTAAGGCCTTCATCAAAGCTTTCTTTGTGCAGCTTCATTTTTCACCCTTTGCCACAAAGTATTTCCTGTTACTATATATATCTTGCTTTTTTCCGAACTTTCCAGAGAAATAGAAAAGCGATACGCCTCACCAGATTGCTTTATCTAATTGTTCCATTCATTCAAAAGAGTGAAAACAAATAACAATACACAAAAGCATTCCAAAAATAAAGTTTTAGTTTTAGTTTTAATAAGCTTTGGTATACAATAAATTGATACGCTGAGTTGAACAAAAGAGCAAGCTCCAATCATGGCTCAACTCCACAAAGCAACTTAACTGCAGAACAAAATTCACTTCTGCCTATACAACTTAAAGGTCAAGCTGAAATCATGCAGCTAGTCTGCGGTTATTACTCGGGCTATCTGTGGTAGGCCGAGTCTAGGTTTCGGTTTCGGTTCTCACGGTGTTGCATTTTTGCGCATTTTACTTCCGCTATTATTCATGCTTCCAGTGAGTTGTTAACCGTGTGACTAAGTGAGGCCGTGAAGCATGTTGTAAGACCTGTGCTCCTTTCGCTTTTGGAGTAAGTTGGACAAAAAGTTGAACAGCTTTGCCTTTTGATCAAGGTGTTCCTGCACGCTGTTGGTAGCTTTCGAAAGTGACTGACTAACTTTGTAGTTTATTTAACAGTGGTGTGGCTGACAACTCTCTTGATCAGTTGATCGTAAATATGTTCACCAGTGTGAAGTATGTACCACATTTACTCTTCGATTCCAGCTCCGCGTACTTGCCAGTATACGTAGCCCGAGTAAACGCCTGACCCAGGCGTCTTGTTGTTGATTTCAGTTCACTTTTCAGCGCGGGCTCGGAAGTTCGTTGTCAAGTTTTTAATTACGTTTCCAAATTCAGATGTTGATATCGGAGTTTGCTTTGAAGTTCGAATGTTCGATTAATTACGATATTCAGTTAACACTCACCTATTCAGTTCACCTATTTATTACTTGTAAACTATTTATTTGTATTTATTTATAATGGTCGAGCGTTCTTTCATCCACAAAATGTTTAATTTATTTATTTATTTTATTAGTTTATTATTTTATTACAGTTCAAGCAGGAAGTACAAGGCGTTGAAATTGGTGGTTTTATAATTATATTTATAATTATATTTATAATTATTTTCAATTAAATATTGTCGAAAAATTTGCCCATGGCTTCAACTTGCAATGCATGGGTCTAAAAACATTGCAATACCTTTCGTGTGTTCAGTCCTACCACACTTGGGCATGGGAAAATAGGGGAAGACATGAGAAAGCTTTGTATTTGAAACCCTAGTCGACTTGTGCGCCTACGTTGTAGCTTTAGAAATCGGTCGACAATAGGAGTCAAACGGTTAAACGCAGTAGATACATGCACGCCTGAGCGTGCCCTTTCAAGCTTTTTTATCGTTTGTTAATGTATATCTATAGAACCTATAGAACAGAAAAAAATTCCGGATACCAGGAACTCTCACAAGTTCCAAGTATCAAGACAATGAACGCAGCAGTCTACTTCTGTACAATTAACGAAAAATTCCATACATGTAGAGAGGTTCGAGGTTCGAAGAGACATTGCGCCCATCCCTTATACGTGACAAGATCGTTTGCACTGCTGGTGTAAAATTGATTCAAGAAGAAGAAAAAAATCAAACCTCTGCTTAGAAACAAGAGGGGAAAAGATCTGTATGTATTTCCTTTCAAGTTCTATATATACTAAAACCTTTCACTTGTATAGACGTTGTATTTACGTATAATTTTGATAGCTAAATCGTTTACCATCTACAATCTCAGAAAGTAGCAGAGATTGGTAAGCACAGAGCAAATAGAGAATTTGGTTTAGAATTAATGACCTATTGATAATCTCAATGTTTTTCTAACAATGATTCAAACGCTTGATTCTATTACGTTTGTGTATATCAATTATCAATCGTTTAAACGACGAAAATATTTTGTATAATTAAGAAGAAATGAAAATTCTCCTATTTGAGGCAAAGTTCGGTCCTCATATATGATGGATAGTCCTCGACGTACGACAGTTGTATATGGAAAAGGTTGTGGGGACCGCAACTGCATGGGTTGGGTTGATTGAGAACTGCTTCAGTTGGAGAAATGAGTTCAAATCTGTAGCCCCGTCATGTTGACAAAACAGTTGTCAAGTCTACTTTCATTACACAACGGCAAAATACGGATGTCTGTAAAAAAACGGCTGGGTATAGGCAGCGTTTTAGATAGATCAAAGTGAGATGGTGGTAAACTGCCGAGAATAGTTCTGATAACGAAATACTGACGTAACGAAATACTGATGTTTCGAGTGGAGTCCTTCATCAGAGTAAAAAGTAGAGTGCTGCATAGGCAGTGTTTTAGATAGAGCAATGTGAAAAGATGGTAAACTGCCGAGAATAGTTTTGATAACGAAATACTGACGTTTCGAGTCGAAATTTAAAATCAATAAAAGACGTGAATTGCTTAAATTCTTTCGAGTGGTGATTACGAAAACAACTGTACAATGAATGCTTAAAGATATTAATGGAGCTAGATGAACGCAGACGTAATGGCAGTTTGTTCCAAAGGCTAACAGCGGTGATTGAGAACGTTCTTCCTGCTTCTGTAACTCTATTGTATTTCGGTGTTATTAAACTTAAATGAGCACTGCGCGTGTTTCTCGAATGTTGTTGGTTATTTAAATTTAATAGTTTGTTTAAATACTCCGGAGTGGCATTAATAGTACCGTTTGTTGATTAATAAACATGTTCTAATATCCGACTCTACATAAAAAGGTAACCAACCAAGTCTATTGAATAAATCAACTGAGGAATGGCATGGTTGAGCGTTAAGGATACTCTAGCGCAGCGTTTCTGAAGTTTGAATATTTTTACGATATTGTCCTTACTACAGTTTGTCCAGGTTGTACTACAATAAAGAAATAAAGGTTTAATCATAGCGTTAAAAAGAGAATACGTTCAGCTCCAGGCAAGTAAGAATTTATAGATTTTAATATTCCAATTCGTATCGATAGTTTGGTCGCCACAGATTCGACATGGGTGTCAAAGCTTAAATCTTCATATATATAAAAGCCGAGTAATTTGACTTGGTGCACTTGTTCTAATGGGACATCGTTCATTTCAATATTAAGAACTTGATTTTCAGGGGTAACCTTTGCTTTGAGACGACAACCACAAACCAAAATGGATTTAGCCTTAGTCGAATTCAGAGGCAGTTTATTGGTAATGGCCCACTTTTCAACATTGGATACTTCTAGAGATAATTTGTCCCTCAGTTCATTCACATCGTTATAATCAGTGGAAGGCAGTAAGGTAGTATCGTCAACAAATAAATCCACTTGAGTATTTGTATGTAGAGGCAAATCATTTATAAAAATTAGAAACAAGAAGCCCAAGGATAGAACCCTTGTGGTACTCTATCCGTAATTACTCTAGTTGTAGAGGAATGACCTTTGAAGGTAACATATTGATTGCGATCTGATTATTTAAACCAATGAAGCAAATTCGAATCAAGTCTAGATGCATCAGGTTTTTCAAGAAGAATACAGTGGTCGACCATATCGAAAGCTTTCTTATAATCGACTAGGACCACGCATGCCATTGATGTAATTATTATCCAGGTTAAATTGTAGTGAATCAACGATATATGCTACAGCTGTCTCTGTGTTTAATTTTTTTCTAAATGCTGATCGACGTCAAGTTGTCGAAAAAGCTCATGGAAAAGTCAAGGAAATTGTTGCGTTGATGTGATTCTAGTATAATAGAAGTGTTAATTTGTGGTTTATTATTGAATGGTGAGCTTCCGACCTGTTAGCCAGAGAATAAAATACTAAAGGTGCATCTACATGCGTGCTTAGAACTCAAAGGGTTAAGCATCGAGATAGGTTTTTAACCCCTTGACCACCAGGGGTCTTCCCGTGACGAGTAAAATCGTCTGGCGTTAGCCAAGAGTAAAATCGTCTAGCGTTAGCCAGAGTAAAATCGTCTGGCGTTAGTCAGAGTAAAATACTAAAGGTGCATCTAGATGCGTGCTTAGGAGTCAAAGGGTTAAACGCAGAAGATACACGCAAGCCTGGGCGTGCCTTTCATTAGCCTTTTTATCGTTTTTAATGCACATCTATAGAACTTATAGATGCTATAGAACAAAAAAAATGCGATTTTCCGGATACCAGAAACGCTCACAAGTTCCAAGAAGCAAGACAATGAACGCAGCAGTCTACTTAACCAACAAAAATTCCATACATGTATAGCTTTTAATTACTAACCCTGCGAAGTTCGAAGTGCCATTGTACCCATGCCTTATATGTGACAGCATCGTTTGCACTGCTAGTGCAACACTGCTCCAGGAAGAAGAAAAAGGTGCTTAGAGACAAGAGGGGAAAAGATCTGTATGTATTTCCTTTCAAGTTCTATATATACTAAAACCTTTCACTTGTATAGACATTGTATTTACGTATAATTTTGATAACTAAATAGGTTACCATCCACAAGCTTAGAAAACAGCAGAGATTGGTAAGCGCAGAGCAAATAGAGAATTTGGTTTAGAATTAATGACCTATTAATAAACTCAATGATCAATGCGATATGCGATTTGATTCTATAACGTTTGTGTATATCAATTACCAATCGTTTAAGGTGGCTCCATACAGTTTCTTGAAAAATGGAAAATACAAGTTTGAGAGTCCAAAACACGTGATTAAACAATTCGGAAAAAGAATAAAACTAAATGTTATGCATAGTTAAACAGTCTGACAATCAAAAACTGTTACTAAATAAATAGCAACAGTTGTTGCTATGGCAACAATGACGTTTCAAAATGGCTGCCAATTACCCTTCAAACTAGTTTAATTCAGAAAAAACTTTGGTGACCCCCAATTTTTAAAAAAAATTCTGTAGAACGAAATGTTTTAAAAATTAACAAACAAGATTTTTCTGGGGAAAAAATTATTCGGGGAAATGGGAAATCTCCCAACTCGCCTGAAGGAGCACAAGACATGTTGCATTAAAGCCCAACATGATAAATCTGCTGTTGCCAAACACTCTTGGAAGTATGACCATCGTGTTAAGTGGGAAGAGTCGTCACTCTTAGCCAGCGACAAGCATTACTTCACGCGAAGAAGAAGGGAGTCTATTGAGATTGCAAAACATCGCACTATTTCTCAGGAAGGACAACTATTAAACAGCACGTGGTGTGCCCTATTCGGACAACATTCTTGCTTTGGTTTTCTAATTAATAAAATTAACGTGATACGCCATTGTATGTATTCTTACGTGATTTAATTGATCAGTTGCTTAGTTTATAAATGACGTGAGCCAACAACTTGTTGTCATTGCTCTGATAAAGGCCTGAGTCAACAGGCCGAAAGCTTAGCAAAGAAATATTTTACGTGGTGTTTATACAAAACTTATTTATATTATATTATCGCCATGAAAACTTTCAAAGAATTAATATTTTATTCATTCCCTACACTCCTTACACATATTGTTTTTACAACTCGAAGATAAAATCCATATTCTTGCACCATCGTGTAATTTCCTCTATGTGTATTAGTCACTATATTACTTTGCTTAGTATGAAAATTTTAAGACGTTTTCGTTAGTTTTGACTCAAATGAATTTGTTTCAATTCATAGGTTGTATAGAAATAACTTTCAGAAAAATAGCTGCACTGAAAACGAGCTTTGAGGCACTTGCTGACAGTACTATGCGGGTGGAGTTAGAGATTACCAGCAAACGATTAGGAATAATTAGCGTAGCTGCTGCTGGTATAGTCAACGTGTTGTACATCTTTCGGGAGCCTATTCGCAATGCTTTGAGAAATCCCAACTTCCCACACGATGAGCCGGTCTTTGAAGACATTCAAAATGGTCCATTCATTGTTAAACTTCACTTCCTGACACCCGGAAGCTTTCTGCGATTCTACGATGATTACAAATCAGGCAAACTGCAGGATTCTTTGGCAAAAGAAATTGAAAAATTGACTGAAAAACCGACGACAGAAACGGTCACAACAATGACTGTCTTCGACGAAAGTCTGCCCGTCAACTTCAAAAAACTCCACTTCGACGACAAGTTGACCGTCAAGATTAGAGATGAAGAAAAAGTGAAAAATCATGCGGAAAAACTGAGGTAAGACATACACCAAAATCAGTAGAGTGCTCGTTGGTCCCAAAATAACGACGCGTCAATAAGAAGCTTAACGTAAAGGAATGTAATCCACTGATCTCTATATAAACTGGATAGGGCATTCCCTATGGCCAGCAGTCAAACATTTCGTGCCAGTCCCCGCCATCTTACGCAGTGGAACATATGACGCATTGCGGCCTTAGAACTTGTTCCCAATCCCAAAGTTGACTGGCATAAGCAATCTAACGTCAGCACGGTCAGATTATCCGGGGGAAAGAATATTAAGTATCCGTCCAAGAATAAAGATTAACCAGAAGTCCGACTCGCGAAAGTGTCCCCGGAAAATCAAGTAAGTGCCCCCGGAAAATTAGCCCTCTCGTCCTTGCGACCCTCGGACTCCTGTGTGCAATTACTCTTGGCCTTCTTGTGACCTTTTAATTAACTTTTTATTGTTATCTATATTTATTATATGGCACAAGTTACTTCCGTTGAAATCGTGTGTTCTCATTGGCTGAGACGCGTCACGTGCCGGTAGATAATTTTCCGTAATCGACCGGTCGATTACGGATTTTGGCAGACATGTTGTTTTCAACTATAACAATGAAAGAAAACCGCAAACATTTTGTGAATTCAATAACCTGAGGACTAAATTATGTATGAGTGGGACGATGAGCAATCTGGCAGCGAGTTTTAGGATTCGGAAAGCGATGACAACAAAAGCAACAACATTGAAAACGATGTCAATGACAATAGTGTGACCTCGAGCGTGTGACAAGGTATTAAATGTAAGATGTGTTGTTTCAAAATGCCATATAATAAACCTCTTATTAACCTCGTCCGCTTGGTCATTACGGAAAAATATCAGACCTCGGTCTTTATGTACAGACCTCACCCTACGGGCTCGGTCTGTACTGTCAAGACCTCGGTCTGATATTTTTCCGTAATGACCGCGCTCTCGGTTAATAAGAAGTTAATATAAATAAACCAAAGAAAGAATCCGCAGAGAATGATTTCCAAAAAGTAAAATAGATTTCTTGACAAGAATATCTTTGACTAGAACAAAATAGTCAAAAGCGAGACCCAATGTTTCGACACAAGGATTTAGTTTCTTCATCAATAGCTTAGAAAGGTCAACAGTTGGACCTGTATTTATAATCCTAGTGCTGTTAGTGTTTATAGTACCGTACGTCTTTTAACCAGGCGTGTATCATTGAATGTTATCAAATAAGGCGTAATTTCGTGGGCCACTGTGTTGAATCTCCCCTTATAGTTCTTTCTTTCACAAACTAAAGGAATTTTAATCAAATCTTTTGTAGAGCGAACACAGTGGAGTCGCAAGGAAGAGGTAAATCATTAAACAAAAATTTCGTTCTTGCCGCTGCCAAGCTGCCATGTAATAGTGCTATAAACGCCTCCCTCCATCAATAAACCTCTTTCTCTAATAGACATCTCTCTCTAATAAACGTGGCTCTCTAATAAACAACTTTCTCTAATAAATACCTCACTCTAATAAACGTCTCTCCTAATAAACGTCTCTCTCTCATAAACGTAGCTCTCTCATAAACGTAGCTCTCAAATAAACATAGCTCTCTCATAAACGTAGCTCTCTAATAAACGTCTCTCTCTAATAAACGTCTCTCTCTAATAAACATCTCTCTCTAATAAACGTCTCTCTCTAATAAACGTCTCTCTCTAATAAACGTAGCTCTCTATAATAAACGTTTCTCTCTAATAAACATCTCTCTCTAATAAACGTCTCTTTCTAATGAACGTGTCTCTAATAAACGTAGCTCTCTAATAAACGTAGCTCTCTAATAAACGTCTCTCTAATAAACGTCTCTCTAATAAACGTGGCTCTCTAATAAACGTTTCTCTAATAAACGTGGCTCTCTAATTAAACGTAGCTCTCTAATAAACGTGGCTCTCTAATTAAACGTAGCTCTCTAATAAACGTAGCTCTCTAATAAACGTCTCCCTCTAATTAAACGTAGCTCTCTAATAAACGTCTCTCTCCAATAAACGTAGCTCTCTAATAAACGTAGCTCTCTAATAAACGTAGCTCTCTAATAAACGTCTCTGTCTAATAAATGTAGCTCTCTAATAAACGTAGCTCTCTAATAAACGTCTCTCTCTAATAAACGCAGCTCTCTAATAAACGTAGCTCTCTAATAAATATCTCTCTACTAAACGTCTCTGTAATAAACACCTTTCTCTAATAAACATCTCTCTCTCTCTAATAAACACCTCTCTCTAATAAACACCTCTCTCTAATGAACACCTCTCCCTAATAAACGCCTCTTTCTAATAAACGCCTCTCTCTAATAAGCACCTCTCCATAATAAACGCCTCTCTCTAATAAACACCACTCTCTAATAAACACCTCTCTCTAATAAACACCTCTCCCTAATAAACGCCTCTTTCTAATAAACACCTCTCTCTAATAAACACCTCTCTCTAATAAACGCCTCTCTCTAATAAACGCCTCTCTCTAATAAACACCTCTCTCTAATAAACGCCTCTCTCTAATAAACACCTCTCTCTAATAAACGCCTCTCTCTAATAAACGCCTCTCTCTAATAAACGCCTCTCTCTAATAAACGCCTCTCTCTAATAAACATCTCTCTCTAATAAACGCCTCTCTCTAATAAACGCCTCTCTCTAATAAACGCCTCTCTCTAATAAACATCTCTCTCTAATAAACGCCTCTCTCTAATAAACGCCTCTCTCTAATAAACGCCTCTCTCTAATAAACATCTCTCTCTAATAAACGCCTCTCTCTAAGAAACGCCTCTCTCTAATAAACTTCTCTTTAAAAAACGCCGCTCTATCTGAGAAAATCGATCGGAAAGTTTATGTAAATCAGGACGAACTTGTATTCGATTTACAACACCTGATTAATCATTCATTTCTTTTGAATTTGCTTTATGAATTATTAATGTCGCGTATATGGTATGTTTACTTTTAGTCCCTTGTATCATTGTTCACGGAAGCGCACATGCAATATCTAAAGACATAGCTGTGAAGAAGGGAATAATCCAGGCAGCTGAAGAGGGCTATGAAATTCTAAAACTAGTAAGTATCTAATTGTCTCCTGATGGGAATAATGTTACGGCGGCAATAAGAAGTTAAGATGCATGTGAATGAAACTTATCTACCAGATATTCGTTGAAGTTAGTGGTAGGTGCCATAGGTGGCAAGAGCTAGTAAGTAGTACCTCTCACCGAATAGTTAAGCCCGGTTAGACAGAGTTAGTACTTGAATGGGCAACTGTCTGGGAATAGCCCCGTTTCTCGAGCTTGGACCATGTGAGTAGAATTTATCCAAATAGTGAAATCAAAGTAGAATGTTGCGTAGGCAGTGTTGAAACAACAATCGAAATATAGTAAGGTTAGATATACTGCCAAAACAGAGAACATTACGATTGTTTTTACACCGCCTCGTTTTTTTTGCTCATCGACGGTGAGAATAGCAAATGTCTTTCGCATCTCATTTTTGATTTGTTATAATTGTTATTTTACTCTGATTGGCTATTTTTTTCACATCTCATTATTAATTTGTTATTATTATTTTTATCTGATTGGCTATTTATATTAGCTCTCGGGATTTATCTATTATTTATATTATTTATATTTATATTATTTATCACACGAGTAAAATTTAGTTGGTCTCCCCTGTACTTCGAGGGTTTTTCACCGGGTTCTCCGGTTTTCCTCCCTCCTCAAAATCAACACCATAAACTCACAGCTGTTTTATATCTCGCGTTGTTCTTGAGATATTGAGATTTGTTTGATATGCCAAGTTAACTCCTTGACGTCACACGCACGTTGGAACTAATCTTGTACGCGTGTGTTTTTTAAATGCAAACACAAACTTAAAGTGGTTCTCTGATAAAAAATATTGTGGGCAATGTTTTTGCATAATTTTAAAGATGTTATGGTAGTTAGTAAAATTGCGAAGTTTCATTTTAAAATTCGTTGAAGAAAAGGTGATATTTTACGTGCGAAGTTTGTATTTTGGAGCGCCGCCATTAAAGTGTCCGAGCTTGACAAGAATGAGTCGAGGAAGCTTATGACGTCATAGACTCAATAACAACAATGACCCTTTTGTTGACAACAGCAATGATCTTTTTTAATAGGGAGGCAGTGCAGTTGCTGCTGTGGAAAAAGCCGTTTGTGTTATGGAGGATAATCCATCTTTTAATGCAGGTCATGGAGCATCGCCAAATAAAGAAGGTGGAGTTGAACTAGATGCAATGATCATGGATGGATCCAGTTTGAAAACAGGTTAATAATTGCAAACTACTTTATGTTTTGTGAGTTATGTGAATTAGGATAACCAGAACTGGAGGCACGCTGATTGGATAACGTTCTGAAGAGAGCTATTCAAAATAACACACCAACATAGTTGGCATCACTCCACAGAAATCCCAATGTGCCTAACGTCTGTTAGTTTTGTATGCAAATGCATTCTGAGTAATGGCAGTCCCGTAGGAGAAGTTTATTGTAATGGCGGTCCCATTGGTCCCTTTGAAGCTATTTGATCATAAGTGACACAAAACTATGCATATAATTATGTTTCACGAAGAATGATTAAGAAAAGCAATTAACCAATGAAAATGGCCCTGGAAACAAGGTTGGTGACCCCGCCCTCACCTTCAAAGTGTACACTATCCTATACTCCTATACGATCGGGCATGGCTACATGCTTGTAACAAAAAATGCCATCAACGGTGTTTTTGAGACACTTTTATCGAGGTTGGCCGGCTGTCTCTTTCCTTTATACGCTCTAGGCGCCGTGATGTCCATGTCCTGTATCAGTAACCCAGTTTCATTAGCAAAACTTGTAATGGAGGAAACTGGCCACTGCGCTCTAAACAACGAGGGAGCTATGGATTTTGCTAAAGAAATTAACTTCACTACAACTGATTCTGAAGAACTTGTCGGAAGAATGTACGCGGAAAAGAACTATCCAGGGGAATTTGAGGATGTTGTGGATGGTGTATATAAAGGACTTTCCGTACCAGCAAGAGACGATGGACACGACAGCATGGGAGCCGTAGCCATAGCAAGAGACGATGGACACGACAGCATGGGAGCCGTAGCCATCGTACCAGCAACAGACGATGCACACGACAGCGTGGGAGCCGTAGCCAAAGCAGGAGACGATGCACACGACAGCGTGGGAGCCGTAGCCATGGATAAAAATGGAAACCTTGCATGCGCAACGTCAACAGGTAATTAACTGCATTAGAAGTGAGAATTCGTGGTAAAATCACGTTCATTATTCATTGCTGAGTTTTCGAACTGTTGACTCAGGCCTTCATCAGAGCAAATGCCAACATCGTGTTGTCGAACCATTATTAAGGTTACATTATATGATGAAAGCATATTTTTCATTGTTCTGGGAAATTGGCCATTGCGCACAAAATTTTAGGGCTATATATCTCAAATTTTCGGTCAAGGAAGCCAAATGGTTGCTGATTATGAAAATCTAAATTTAGTGAGAATGTAATTTAAACGTCCCTCGTCTATAACGAGTTCTCCACCACGGATTTTTCCACGAAATTGGCGCACAAAACTGATTGTTTAAATCTCGGGTTTTACTAGATTTTTCCCGGATTTTTTTACAGTATTAGTTTTGTTATGAACTATTCTGTGTTAGTCGGTCACCATATGATTTTTCAATATTTTCCCGTTAAAAGTGAATTTTGGTCTCTTTGTTGTTTTAGCAACGCAGATCTGAAAAGAATGCTGTGTATCTAAATAATCACTACAAAGTATAAAACAAGCGCACACGGTTTCGTGCGATTACTGTTCAAGATTGAAAATATGGTATGCAGGAAAATTATTAGTTAAACGGTAAATTTATTTTTTTAATTTTCCTGGAGTGTGTGTATTTTCGTTAACTCGTTAAAATTAAGGGAAGTTTGAAATGAATACTCATCAAATTTATATTTTCACATAATTAATTATATACATGATTAATTATAATCAGCAATTATTTGTCTTTCTTGACTGGAAATTTGAGATACATACCGCTAAAATTCGCCGCGCACTAGTCAATCTACCAAAACATACCCTCATTATATAATGTAACCTTAAGCGGACACCTTGGGACCTCGCTGAGGTGTCAGCTTAAGAGGGATGTCTGCTTAAAAGGGTTGCACAGTAGGGGGTAAGCATGCGGTGATCAGCTTTTTGTGTCTATATATACGTACGTTGTCTTCACTATAATTCTACTAGAAATACATGAACGCAACAACCCCTCGCCCGCTTTTACATTCTTTTTTAAAACACCCACCCACCCCCTGATCAAATTAAGCACTCCTAATATTCAGCCAATACAAAAACAAACAGATATAAAAACAAATGATGTTAAATCCTTGGGATATTAAATTATACAATTTATGGATAGGTCGATAGGATGAGAAAACTGATTTAAATCATTTAATGAAAGTTGAACATATCAAAGCAAAATTTAGATTTCATTATTAAATTCTGGTTGTAAAAAATATATTGTTTTTAGGAGGTTTCAAAAGGGATTAATTTTAGCAAGCCTTTAAATGGCTTCTCTATGCATGTACACTTTGCAAAGGCAGTATTAAAAGTAATTAACAGCTCAGAAATTACATTTATAATAGAGTCTGAGATAAAAACAATTCAGTAGAATCGGATTCCAGAAAGAAGAATTCAAAAGACGTTTCAGTCGAAACACAGCCAAGAAAACCAACAAAGCCCATGAGTATTTTTAATAATAAAAAGTGCACGCACGTCCACCACGGTTAATATAAGCCTTAAATGTAGTGTTTTAAGTTAGCTTTAGTTAAGCTGACTTATGGTTTGGATGAGCAAAGGGAAAGCACGAAAACGTGAAGCTGAATATTGTTTAGGTTAAGCGAAAACTTGAAAACAACAAGAATCCCACCGTTAACCACTTTTAAATAAGATGATTAATTTGACCATGGACTCACTGAGTGTCTTCAAACCAGGGCTACATACACTGCAGATCGAGTTTTTGTTTACCATACGGCGTTTGGTTTCTTCAAGTTCTCTGGTTTCTCTTCAAGATATATTAAACGGGTTGTTTGTATCCTTTTCTTCGTGCTCCATTTCATTTCGTTTCGTTTAAATAAACGAAAGCAAAACACTATTTGTTTGAGAGTTTATAGTTTTCTTCGTCGCTAGTCACCAGTGTCCAACTATTCTTACCGCGTGACACCGTGCCATACATATATATATATATATATATATAAACTATTTCCCAGATTTCGTCTCCCTCGCTTTTTCTCCACGCGTGTAAAGTGGACTACACGCATGTCGAGATTAGCACCCTCACCGGGCTCCGGGCCTTCGGCCCTACGCCCGGGCTCGGGGATAAAACAACCAATACAGCACTGACTGACTTAAACAGGTTCACAATTAAAAGTGTTGGTCTCTCTCGGTTAATCTCAAGTGTTGATTATTACTGTTATTAAGGTGGCTCGACAGTCTAAATCATGAGAAATTGCGTATTGAAAGTGCCTATGAAACGAAAATTAAGTTTGTCTTATTTGAAAGAACGCTTAAAATGACAATATAACATATTTTGTAGATTTTCGTTTCCTTGCTTCGTTTTTGAGATATTTCAGTTTGTTTGAAATGTAAATTTGACTTATAAGATAACTTTACGTCACAGTTTGCATGACTTATCGCAAAGTGTTCTATATCTTTGTTATTATTGAACAAAATCACTTGGCGAATTAGGAACCATGTGCGAGTGTTTCTCCTACAACAGAGTCTGTAAATTTTAAGTGTTTTTGTTTGGCAATAACAGATATATATAATCTTTTGCGAAAAGTCATCATGCAAAGAGTGACGTAAAGTTATCTATAAGTTAAATTTACATATCAAACAAACTGAAATATCTCAAAAACGAAGCCAGGAAACCAAAAACTGCAAAATATGTTACTTGGTTATTTTAAGTGTTCTTTTAAATATTAGACAAACTTAATTTTCGTTTCATAGGCACTTTAAAGAAAACGTTAATTTTGATATGGATTTGTCCGCTTAAGAGAGGTTAATTTGGAAGCGTGTCCGCTTAAAAGAGGTTGTAACTATAGTGTTTTATTAAAGAAATGGCTGGGACTTCGCCTAAGTGTCCGCTAAGAGAGGTATTCGCTTAAAAGGGGTGTCCGTTAATAGGAGTTCGACTGTATAAAAAACCAATGTATCATACAACGATCTATGATCTACTACCATTATCATCCTGGCACGAACTGAAAGATCATATGTTTTATTTTAAATGTCGTACAGGTCCCTATAATATTCGTATTAATAGTTTTGTACAACCCAATAATTCAGAATCACTAGAAACAGTTCAGAACTACACTGTTAACTAGACACAGTGTCGTCCAGACACAGACACGTTCAAAACATCGCGTTAAAAATGTCCCGTCAAAAATGTCGCTTGCTATTGATTCCTAACGAACGAAATCACACACAGATATTGTGAAATTCATGAATAATTAATGAGGTTACGAAGCAATCAAAACGTAGCACTCAAGTCACATGTATACGTCTGTAAATCCCAATAAAGATCATCTTTTGGACAAAGTGATCTGTATCAAAAGTTAAGAATACTAATTGGCCTTCTTGGTGATCTTTATCAAAAGTTATGAATACTAATTAGCTTCATTCTATTGTTTCATTTCACAAGTACGATAAAGCATTCGCGGCCGATCTGTATGGGGATTTACTTCGGCTCGCCTGCGGCTCGCCTTGTAAATCCCCATACAGATCGGCCGCTCATGCTTTATCTATTACATAAAGCGGTTTGAAAGTTAGCTGCGCCCGCAAGCTAACTTTCAGGGCACCGCAATTTCAAGGAGTTATTTTAATTAACTCCAAGAAGGAAGTAAAACTAACTCCCTTTGGAAGAGTAAAAATGTATTATTATATTAACCATTAAAGGAGTTGAAATAACTCCAACATTAGAGTAGGTCAGTAGGATTAGTTTATTCATGCATAAATTATCTTTGATGTGCCGCGGTTAATATATAGGTTATTAAATGACCAACTATATCGCTTTAAAACTACGTCTAGAATACTATTTTTTTGTTAAATAAATAATAGTTAATTACCAAGAAGGAGGTAACTAACTTTAGCTTAGTTACCGACTTCGAGGATACGTTTTACATTTATTCATGATACAGACGATATTTGTCGTTACATTTATTCATGATACATTTATTCATGATACAGACGATATTTGTCGTTATTTACCAAAAAAATAGTATTCTAGACGTAGTTTTAAAGCGATATAGTAGGTCATTTAATATGCAAGGTCAATAACCTATATATTAACCGCGGCACATGACCCCACATCAAAGATAATTTATGCATGAATAAACTAATGACAAATATCGTCTGTATCATGAATAATAGTAGCAGGTAGCTAAGTCGGTAACTAAAGCTAGTTACCTCCTTCTCGGTAACTAACCTATACTTAGTCACAGGCAGCCCAGACTTGTACTCCGCCTTTAGATTTGGGTTGTGCGGGTTGACAGTATGACAGTTGCAATTAAGGATTTGAATGAAAATTCGGTTATAATTTGAAAAATATTGCCGTATTTTCGTTTCATAGGCACTTTAAGCGAAGCAGATCTTTCAGTTTTAATTTCTCCCCCAGGTGGTATAGCGGGAAGGAGAAAAGGCCGTATCAGTGACGCGCCCTTGGTCGGCTGTGGAGGTTATGCAAATGAATATGGAGCATCGTCTGCGGGAGGACAAGGCGAGTCAATAATAAAAATTACTTTAGCAAGAGAAGTCATTTACAATTTAGAACGTGGACTCAGTGCTCAGGTGAGACCGGTTTTTAGCACAAACAAAATATAATTTTAAAAAATAGGTACTTCTACATCTCCCATTCTGATTCTCATTCTAAATCCCATTCTGATTCTCATTCTAAATCCAATTTTAACTCTTCTCATTCTGATGCTAATTTTGATTCCCATTCTTATTCAGACTCTCACTCTCACTCTCACTCTGATACTGAATACTCACTCTCACTCTCACTCTCACTCTCACTCTCACACTCACACTCACACTCACACTCACACTCACACTCACACTCACACTCACACGGACACGGACACGGACACTGACACTGACACTGATACTCATTCTCATTCTCATTCTCATACTGATTCTCATTCTCATACTGATTCTCATTCTCATACTGATTCTGATTCTGATACTCATTCTCATTCTGATACTGATTCTCATTCTGATACGGATTCTCATTCTGATACTCATTCTCATTCTCATACTCATTCTCATTCTGATACTGATACTCATTCTGATACTGATACTGATTCTCATTCTGATACTGGTTCTCATTCTAAATCCAATTTTAACTCTGATTCTCATTCTGATGCCAATTTTGATTCCCATTCTTATTCGGATTCCCATTCTAATTCCCATTCTAATTCCCACTCTAATTCCCATTGTGATTCCCATTGTGATTGTCATTCTGATTCCCATTCTGATTTCCATTCTGATTCCCATTCTGATTCCCATTCTAAATGCCACTCTGATTCTGATTCTCATTCTAAATCCAATTTTAACTCTTCTCATTCTGATGCTAATTTTGATTCCCATTCTGATTCTGATTCTCATTCCCATTCCCATTCCCATTCCCATGCCGATACCGATGCCGATGCCGATGCCTATGCCCATGCCGATACCGATGCCTATGCCCATGCCGATACCGATACCGATACTCATTCTCATACTGATTCTCATTCTCATTCTCATTCTCATTCTCATTCTCATTCTCATTCTCATTCTGATACTGATTCTCATTCTGATACTGATTCTCATTCTCATACTCATTCTCATACTGATTCTCATTCTCATACTGATCCTGATTCTCATTCTCATTCTGACACTGATACTCATTCTGATACTGATTCTCATTCTCATTCTGATACTGGTTCTCATTCTAAATCCAATTTTAACTCTGATTCTCATTCTGATGCTAATTTTGATTCCCATTCTTATTCTGATTCCCATTCTGATTCCCATTCTGATTCCCATTCTGATTCCCATTCTAATTCCCATTCTAATTCTCACTTCTCACTTCTCACTTCTCACTTCTCACTTCTCACTTCTCACTCTCACTCTGATTCTGATTTTGATTCTAATTCTAATTCTGATTCTCATTCTCATTCTAAATCCCATTCTGATCCTGATTCTCATTCTAAATCCCAATCTGATTCTCATTCTAAATCCCATTCTGATTCTGATTCTGATTCCCATTCTCATTCTGATTCTGATGCTAATTCTGACTTTAATTCCCATTCAGATTCTATTTCTTTTTCTAATTCGAATTCTTATTATAATTCTCATTTTCTTTCTCATTCTCACTTAGATTCCCCTTCTTAATCTCATTCTAATTCAAATTCTTATTCTCATTCTTATTCTGATTCCTTTTCTCATTTTCATTCAGGTTCTCATTCTAATTCTTATTCTAATTCTAATTCACATTTTGATTCGGATTCTAATCCTCATTCTAAAAGTACAAAGAAACGCTCAGCCATCGCTCAATTTTTCTGCTTGTGTAGGAGTCTGCGGAGAAAGCCATCGACAGGTTGAAAGAACGGACCTGTGGAGTTGGTGCTGTTATAGTTATTGACAAAGAAGGAAATTTTGGAAAGGCTTGGAATACTAAGACTATGGCTTGGGCTACAAAGAAGGGTGACGAGATAAGAGATGGTTTACAAATACCAAAAGAATAACTTCCGTTTTTTGCATCAGCGTGACGTGACGTATGCAGGTTTCCTTGAAAACGTTTTTCATCCAAATATCGTTAATTGCTCAAAAATTTTGCATCACCAAAATCACATTTCATTGAAAGCACATTTGATAGGATTCACATTTAACCGAACTAATGTATTACCATAAAATCATAGATAATGGAAGGGGAACTGGTAGGAAACTTACGAAACCGGAAACGATGTTCGCACAACTTGCTTGGCCAAATATTAAGGTCTGCGCTAAACGTCGCACAATGGACGGATTTAATTCAGACGAATTTAATTGTTTGAATTTTATTCGACGAAACTGTGACGTATAACTCGATTAAATTCGACACACGAATTAACTTCGTCTCGGCAATTAAATTCGCCTGCGTCAGACGGATGTGCGACGATAATGCGTGTTCGAGTTACACGACGAATTAGCGTCACGTCGAATTAAATGTTTCACTTCTGTCTGTGACAATTCCTGTTTTCAAGAAGTCGTTTTCAGGATCCACGAGTCCAAGTAAAAACAATTAAATTAGACTGAAATTCGACGTTTAACTCGACGTCGCATTTACGTCGCATTACCGACGAAGTTAATTCAAATTAAATTCCTCTGAATTAAATTCGTCTATTATGCGACGTTTAGCGAGGCCTAAACAATAGTGTAATATCACTTAAGTTCAGCAGTGCTTGATTTTAGCCATGTGGGACCACGCGTTAGGTGGATTAGCTGCTTATAAGTGTATAATTACCATAGCAAGTTGTGTAAACATCGTTTCCGGTTTTGTAACATCGTTTTAAGTTTCCTACCCAGTTCCCCTTCCGTTATCTATGGTAAAATCACCTGAGACCTTAGTTGGTCGCGTTAGCATATAAGCAGTACGTTTTTGATCTAGCACTATACTTAAATCGTTATTTCAATTAAATATTATTTAGTAGGCATTTTAAGTAACAAAAGGAAGCGTCTACAAAGCTAGGCTCGATTTCCAGCCGTATCTCGGGGCCCAGTACTTTCCTCCCCCGAAATCACGGCTGGACTCGTTAGCTTGTCCATTGTCGATTTGCACCAATCACAAACGTGCCTACACATTTTCAGCAGGCATATATTATTGGGAATATTGCATGAATTACCCCCGTAAGTTCAAAATAGCCATCAATAGAGTTCTGATGAGTGACGCATGCGATGGCATTTTAGAAACGTTTAAGATTGGTTGTCTAAAAGATTTACAACGGGAAGCTCTAGAGAAATTGGTTAATAGCCAAGATGGTCTCGTCATTCAGACTACTGGATCAGGGAAATCACTTATATTTCAGTCAGCTCCTATGGTTTTTGATATCGTGAAATTAATTAATGCAAAACGTCACAGACACGCTCTGTGGCTCACGCGTCCAGCCGTGTCATTTGGGGGAGGTATGCACACCGGGGCCCGGGAGACGGTTGGAAGTCGAGCCTACTACAAAGTGTATTTCACGACAACTTTGGTACAATGTCACGTGCGACGTCACAAGTGAAATTTTCCGAAGACATTTCCGACAATACGCCATTTTGAATTGACAAGAGTTTCAGTTCTGATAAGGAGTAATTGACCGTACCGAAAAAGATGGCGTCTTGTACACTTAAACGCAATCCTTTGCGCACATTAAATATTGTTTCTTGCAGAATAATCGGACCTTAGGGTTTTAATTAAAAGGGTAAACTTTGGTAGGAATTAAATTCTTGCTTATTTCATCCATTTGGGAATAGGTAATAGCGTGGGTTTGAGTGCAATTTGGAAAAAACATGCACGAGTGAGATTTTCAAAGACTATCAAAATGACATGAGTCCGACGGACGAGCGCTATTTGAGATTCCAAATTGCGCGAAAAACCATGCTATTACTTATTAATAATAAACAAGAAAAAATGTCCAAGTCAACTGTGCTTACATTACAGTTCTCTTTCGCCAGTGTCCACTCCTCGTATATTTGGTTGTTTAAAAACGCTTTGCTTCTTCTACCACTACTCACGCACCACCCGAGAAAGTTTACTAAAAGCACTAAGAATCTTCTAGTTTTCTTGCAGGTACTTTACTTGACAACAATAAGGAATAATTAGTTTAAATTTTAACGAATTGTTCTTCTCCGTTTCAAATCTTGGCCACCATATTTGTTTATTATGTGCAGAAAGAGCCTGGGTACGAGGTTGGAAAATGCCAACCGTGCATCCGTCAAAATTTCGTTCTAGAACGTGATTGGCTCTTTTCAGTTTTTATTGTTCTTGATTGGCTTATTCGCTTCAAAAATTTGCACTGTATTTCTTTAAAACTGCACTGCTCTTAGCCAATCAAAATTGAGAAATTTCTTTCATGTATATTTTTAAGCATGATAAACAACGTTTAGTTGCTATCTGAGCTGATTTGAGGTCGCAAAGAATCGTGGTTAAATGTACCGCCGCCAACTTTTTCGGTACCGTCAATTATGACATCTAGTAATACGGAAATATTAATATGTCATCCACTATGCCATTAATTAATCTACCATAACTGTATAGATACACTGAATAAAACACCGTTGTACACCATCATTCATGTATGTATGTATGTATGTATGTATGTATATTTTATTTAAGTGTCAAATGCATTTAGCTCACACGGAACTGATTGGGGATACTATATATTAGAAGGTTGCAGGTGATTAGAAGGTTGCAGGTCATTAGAAGGTTGCAGGTCATTAGAAGGTTGCAGGTCATTAGAAGATTGCAGGTCATTAGAAGGTTGCAGGTCATTAGAAGGTTGCAGGTCATTAGAAGATTGCAGGTCATTAGAAGGTTGCAGTCATTAGAAGATTGCAGGTCATTAGAAGGTTGCAGTCATTAGAAGATTGCAGGTCATTAGAAGATTGCAGGTCATTAGAAGTTTGCAGTCATTAGAAGATTGCAGGACATTAGAAGGTTGCAGTCATTAGAAGATTGCAGGTCATTAGAAGTTTATAGGTCATTAGAAGTTTACAGGTCATTAGAAGTTTACAGGTCATTAGAAGTTTACAGGTCATTAGAAGTTTACAGGTCATTAGAAGTTTACAGGTCATTAGAAGTTTACAGGTCATTAGAAGTTTACAGGTCATTAAAAAATTGCAGGTCATTAGAAGATTGCAGGTCATTAGACGGTTGCAGGTCATTAGAAGGTTGCAGGTCATTAGAAGGTTGCAGGTCATTAGAAGGTTGCAGGTCATTAGAAGATTGCAGTCATTAGAAGATTGCAGGTCATTAAAAGATTGCAGGTCATTAGAAGATTGCAGGTCATTAGAAGATACAAGCATCAAGAATTTCAGTTTCTGGCCCAATTATGATGCACTATGGGATAGAATCAAAGGTCAAGTGATCACCAATTAAGTCAGTTCCATTGTTAACAAAGAATATTCATGAGCCACAACAATGGCGCTGACTTAATTGGTGCTCACTTGACCTTTGATTCTATCCCATAGTGCATCATAATTGGGCCAGAAACTGAAATTCTTGATGCTTGTATTGCAGGTCAGTAGAAGATTGTAGGTCATTAGAAGATTGCAGGTCATTAGAAGATTGCAGGCCATTAGAAGATTGCAGGTTCGAACCCTGTCTGGGGTCTCAGAAATCTTTTCTGAGTAATTGAGCTTGACGAACGTCCAACAAACGTCAGTTACTATATATAACGTTGGTTTTACTGAGGAGGGAAACCGGAGAACCCGGTGAAAAAAACCGCGAGGCACAGGAGAGAACCAACAACTCTACTCACATGAAGCTAAGGTGGTCGCCCATCCAACTACTAACCCCGTCTGACCAGACTTAACTTCAGTGGTGAAAAGCAGCGCGTTAACAGCACGTTACCACCCATGTCCCTCTTAAGGTCTCCACCCATAAGGCTCTATAATTAGGTAGCCTGAATAAACTCTCAGAACAGCGTTCTCAGCTCTGTGACAGTTTTTTTTGTTCAATTTTAGCAAATTCTCACAGCAAATTGTTTAACTTGCTCCCCCATAATACAAACCCTATAAGTTCCTTGAAAAATACCAGACATTTTACCATACCCGTCTGTAAAACAGACCGGTTTAGAAATTCATTTATAAATTCCGCTGCTAACTAAGGTCTTTCTTAATAAAACGATCTATCTTTCGCCATCCAATAGATCGTTTTTACTCACGTGATCGGTAGCCTCGTTGATGTGGTGAAACTATACGAAAAGTTTGAATAAGAATAGAGTGAAATTCCCATAGGATAAAGACTGTGCACCAATATGGCCGCCATTTCATTGTTTCTGTGCACCAATATGGCCACAGTTGTACCCAGACCCAAGCGCTAATGCGTCAAGTAGCTCTGGGAATCTCGTACAGCATGCGGATGATATCAGTCAGATACTCTTTCCATCACAATCGAGTTTAAATTGCATTTCATTATTAATTTATTGTTATTTTTATCTGATTGGCTTATTTTTGGTCACACGATTATCCTTCTTATATAAGCTCGTTGTTTGTGTACACTCTTTAAGTTTCTCTCTGACGAAGGGCCTTCGCTCGAAACGTTAGACTTCTACGTTCTCTGTTTCGGCAGTATATCTAACCTTACTATATTTCGATTGTTGTTTCAACACTGCCTACGCAGCACGCTACCTACTTTTATTTCACTTTTAAGCTACGGTTACACACACCGATTTGTGTCGCCAATTTGTGTCGCAAGGTATTGCGAGATAAATCGGTCACCCGGCTACACACATCAATTTGTGTTGAAGAAAAATCAAGTATTAAAATAAACCAAGGATGGGCGGAGCTTGAACAAAAGAAATTTGCCATGATTTCAACACAAATCGGCGACGGGTATGTTACACTTGTCGATTTGTGCGGCGTTGCAGATTTTCGTTGCAAGTTTTTGATCCCTTATCAAAAACTTGCAATGCTTCAGCAACGCATAAATCGGTGTCGACTGGGTATGTTAGACACACCGAGTTATCTCGCAATGCCGTTGCGACACAAATTGGCGACATAAATCGGTGTGTGTAACCGTAGCTTTAGTATTTTACTCTGTTTAACGCCAGACCAGATTTTACTTGTCAAGTGGAGAGCCCTCGGTAGTGAAAGAGTTAAAATTAAACGATTTTGTGTGGCCCTATGTAAAATGCAATACAATGCAATGCAATACAATGCAATGCAATACAATGTAGCCTGCGTAAGAGGCGTTACTGGATGAGGGGCTGGGGAGAGGGCTTAGAAGTAACGCCTGCAGTGGAGCTCTTGGTTTTGTCAAACACCCCCAAATGAAATATGATCTCGAGCGGCCAATGCCTGAGGCTATTAAATTAACTGTTTGTATTAATTGTAATATTTCAAAATCCATGGCATTTAATTCAGTAAAATTTCGCGTAAATTATTATTTCAATAATTCTCTTTGTATAAAAAAACAATTATAGTACAATTAAAGGGAGTTAAAAACTGAGAGTTGGTCGCAAATCTGTGGAAGAGATAAATTAATATTAACGGAATATGTCTGTAGTATCCGACGGTGTCTGCTGACAAATATTTCTAAAACTGGGGACTGGCAATGTATGAAATTAGGTGTGAATGGTAGAGTAATCATGTTTCTATCAATGGAACGAATATTCATGAAAAAAACAGTAATGACAGCGAGTGTTTACCGAAATAAAACAGTTGTGAAAGGTATACAAATAGTAGTGATTATTTAACGGAAATGTCTGCGGCGTCCCACGGTGTCTGCTCACAAATATTTCTCAAACTGTGGACTGGAAATTTATAAAATTAGGTGTGAATGGTAGAGTAACCCTGTTTCTATCAATGGCAACGAATATTCATGAAAAGAACAGTAATGACAGCGAGTGTTTACCAAAATAAAACAGTCGAGTGAAAGGTATACCATTATTGAACAGAAATGTCTACGGCGTCCCACGGTGTTCGCTCGCAGACATGTGAAAGCAAAGCGTCTCACGGTGTTCGCTTTCAAAATCAAATTCAGGAACCTCCTATTATTAAGATATATTCCAAACTCTTGCATGGAGGTTTTAAATATAAAACTTAGTTGAATGGCTACGCAGGCTAAATACAATGAGACTTCGACGTCTAAACGCAGCCGCAGTGACTAGCATAAATGTCGCAGTTGTCAACGACGTTTTTAACGCGACGTTTTTGACGCCAAACAGGGCACCGTACTTTTAGCACGGCGTCTGGTTGCAGACTCATATAAGACTCATATTACACATGATAACGATTATCATGTAATATGAGTCTGCACGCCGGCTAGAGACTGAAGTAGTATGAGTATAAAAGAGGTTACCTCGATCAGTAGAGCAGCCTTTCCAAAAACTTAAAAGATCTCTATGTGAACAAACTGTTAGATTTCATTGAAGATTACACTAACGTAGATCTAGATGTAAAGACAAGTAAAAATACAAAAGGTAAGTCAAATTTGCAGTAACATTACAGTGACAGTGAGCAGTAAAATAAAAAATACGATAATAATGATGATCAATCATAAGGAGAGGTTGTCCATTGCCAAAAATCCTTTGCAATGCACCTAAACATATATATTAATATTATATGAAGGGCTCCGCTCGAAACGTCAGTATTTCGTTATAAAAACCATTCTCGGCAGTTTATACCAAGCACCTTTTCACGTTGCTCTATATATAGGCAGTAAACACACTGGAGAGTCAGGTTAGCGTATATGCTAGGCGATAAACACGCTAGTGGGTCAGGTTATATTGTATAAGCTAGGCAGTAAACACGCTAGTCAGCTAGTGGGTCAGGTTAGCGTATAAGCTGGACAGTAAACACGCTAGTGGGTCAGGTTAACGTATACAAGCTAGGTGGTTAACACTCTGAGGCCTGGACCTCTCCCTGGGCTGAATAAAATCGTCTGGCGTTAGCCAGAGTAAACCTTAAAAACTCGTCGTCAGGCTTCAAAGTGTTAACACTATAGTGTGTCAGGTTAGCGTATATAAGCTGGAAGGAGTGGGAAAAGGAAGGAGACCAGAAACGTGGGCTCTTTTGCTGGACTTGTTTACCAAACCAATCAATTGCGAATGTTGTCGGAATTCCCCAGAACCATCCTTGGCGGTGGTCAAAAAAAGACCGCAGGCTCTAAGAACGGAATTTTCGCAGCATACATGTTCAACCCCATACTCCAACCCACACCCTATAGTAACGATCGGTAAAAGGGCGTTGCATATGGTCACGGATCGATATCAGACGATGTAGATGGTAGACACTTATGCCACAAGTGCACACGCAAAAACGCGCACTCTGTGTCAGACCTGATGCAGAATGATGTCAGATCTGTTCAGAGAAATGTAACGAGCCCTGATACAGCCTGTTGCAGTATCAGCTATGATACACCTATGATATCATATCTGTATCATACCTGCAGCTACAACAGACTGTTCAGAACAGATTCTGTCAAACTGTATCAGCCTGACACGGTCAGTGCTGTATCAGTTTGATATAACAGACTGAACAGGTATGTTGTCTACGGAGCTGTCGCAGTCTGTTAGAAATTCTAAATAAATGTTTATACATCAGCGCTAGTACATTCTGTAGCTGTCAGGCTGTATCAAGGGTCGCTACATTTCTCTGAACAGATCTGATATCAGATCTGATATCAGAGCTGATCAGACTGTGCGTTTTTACGTGTGTACGTCACAATGTTGCCTCGTTAATTATAAAACTCCGGCGTACGTCAAGTACGATATATTCGTGATTCGCGCATTACCACGGCATGACGTAGCCTGCGTGCAGACTTCCCCCGTTTCCGTTCCCACGCAGGCTAGGCATGACGCCACAAGTATATCAATTTATTCTAAGAACATCTCAGATTACGAATATAATTAGACGGCGGAGTCACGCAATGTGTTATTACCATGACAACTATAAGCAGGTGGGCTATCAGCTATGTTAACTATGCTATAAGTTACTTACAATATCAGTATCATGCGGCGACACAACAGATGGTTTTTATTAGGAGAGGTTTTATGAAGAAGGATGAACCATTTCTGTGTATTGCGTGCAAGATCAAAAGGCAAAGTTGTTCAACTTTTTGTCCAACTTACTCTAAAAGCGAAAGGAGCAAATAACTTACAATATGTCAGTCACGGCTGACAACTCACCGGAAGCGTGAACAAAAAGTAAAAAGTGCAAAAATCGTGACACCGAAAAAACCAAGCCTTGCCGTTCTCAACCTGCCCCTCTCAGTCTCAACATTCTCCCCCAGAACAGAACGCCTGCTATGCAGGCTACGACTCGGCTGCGGTACCACAGAGCATAGAGGTAAACCCGACTAACGAGCTGATAATCCGTGTATTTATTAAGACTCAACCACCTGTATCATCTCATGTCGGTCCGTGACCACCCGAGATCCGTACCATCTGAACCATCTGCACCTATCATACGATACATAGAATACCTGAGAGCAACGTGTATTTAGCAAGTGATGTCGGTCCGTGACCATCCGAATACAGATGGCACGGTTACTTTCACATACATAAATCATTGAGGTATTACGAAATCAATCAGTCCCTAGATGGTTTATTAACTTTGGCCCGTTTCAAACTCGCTCTTTTCCGAACCTAATACAAGCATTAAGTGCGGCAGAAGAGCGACGTTTGAACAATTAAGAGCGGCAGATTGTATTTGGGACGGCAATGCCTGTCGCATTATGCGACGTTGGAGCGACTCTGATTCAAACGTCGAACTTCTCATGTGCCCAACCTCACGTATAAATTATTCTAATTATTATCGCTGCCACTGATCATGCGGAAGGTTTTTGCCGGTTTTTAATAGTTCGAGGAATTAGGTTCGACGAATTAAGTTCGACGTTTGAATCGACGCCGCTCCAACGTCGAATCTATTTGTATTAGGTTCGGCGCATGAGAAGAGCGACGTTTGAAACGGGCAATTTGTTACCCCGCGACTTTGGAATCGTCCATCCTCTGCCGCTTTGCACATCAGACTTGCAAATTACATTACAGATTGTCCACGAAACAAAAATAGAAGGCTTCTGTATGTATGTATTTTAGTGTTATAATGTGACTTCTAATATTAAAATATTCTTGTGTTAAACTTAACCAAATATCCGTTTTATTTCAGCACTTTATAAACATAAATTACTTTACTACATAGCAGTATAGCTGTCTATTGTTGTCATGGTATTCACAGACAACATGAAAGTTCGCTTATGTTTATATATGGGGCCGCGAGTTACCCTGACATAAAGCAACGATCCCCGTATAGCTATAGTTATTACCCTGTTTGCTGGGATAAACTTTACATTTGTATACAAGCGAGTAAGCTGGCAAGTTGTAATCTTTAAGATGATTATCATGAACGAAAGTGACATGAAGGAACGAATATAGAGAATACATCCCCGGTATATGCCGAGGTACTCGCGGGAAAAAGTGTTTATATGGGGAAATGTTCATCCTTGCCAAGATACCGGCTGGCAATGCCGAGTGCTCGCCGGGGTTGAGTTACGATTATTCGGCTGGCCGACCTATTGAGTTTGAGAAGTCAAAGTATGCCTATTACGTCATTTAGAAAGCTTCTTAGATATACGCTGCCGAAACAGAAAACGTTTCGAGCGAAGGCCCTTCGTCGGAGAGAAACGTGACGAAGGGCCTTCGCTCGAAAGGTTAGACTACTACGCTCTCTGTTTCGGCAGTATATCAAACCTTACTATATTTCGATTGTTGTTTCAACACTACCTACGCAACACGCTACTTGTCTTTTATTTCACTATTTAGATTCTGTTTGCACGGAAGGTCGGTCCAGAGTTAGGCCTGCCTCAAAATTTCAATTCGGTCTAGCAGGTGACCGGAGATTAGACAATAAACATTCAAAATTTACATCATTTTGAATTCAAGATTCAAGACCCAAATCTTGAATTTACAAGATGTTAATTTTCTTTCTATTTTACCCGGAATTGTCGGTTGATAACGGTACTTGGAAAAGTTTAATATATACAGTATACATATATATAGATAAGTGAACAGATAATTAGTATCGAGTTCGAAATCATATTGATAGAGTGCTCAATACCGAAGTAGAGCAAAATAGTAAAATAAAGACAAAGTTGGTTTACTTCATAAGAACTTTATTCACGACAAATTTGTTTCGTGTGGCCAAGCAAAGCTTACCACACTCGTCAGGTGACTATCACGTTTGTTGTGAACGTTATGCGGAATTCGATATGTTTAAATCGTGTCAGTAAAATTACGTCATCTTGGTGGTGTGATTGGTGAATTGTGTCGAGTCGCGGTTGTGTCGAGTCGCGTGTTAGTTATTACATAATAAATGTTTCTTTCGGTGTCTACAGTTAGATATAAGTTCATTTCTACGATTAAGTGAGCTTAGCTCGGGGTGGCAAATAATAATAAACTTTTCATATAAGCATAAGTTACATCGTTTAGTACTGATAGAGTGGGATTTGCAACGTTTCAAAATTTTCCATTTAATGGAATAAGGGACATCGGATTCTTTCAGCGACCAAATATGTTTGCTGAGTTCAGTGACATTTCTTTGCTTCTTATTTCTGAAGGAGCTTGCGTGGTTTGAAAATCGTTTTTTAAAAGTGTTCTCTGTTAGCCGAAGTAGGTTTGCTGCTCGTGGTTATCTTCTCTGGTTACGGTGGCTTGATAAACAACACTTTTTGTTTGGCATTTTCCATTGAGTGGACAGTGGATTTTCTTGCGGCAATTACATTCATTGTCTATACAGCGGTTTGGTTAGGGTGTGATTCTTTATTAAGTATGGATTTGTTGTGCCATGAAATATTCTGGATGTTAGGCATACAGCTGTAACTCAACTTAAGTGTGTTGCGGTTGAAGATCTTGTGCAGTGGATGGTTTCTCGGGAAACATTCGTCGATCGTCATCAGGAATTTATGGCCGATGTTGGTGGCGACATTGCAGCTGTAAGGCGGATTGAACCAGATAACATTTCGACTTCTGGTACGTTTTTCTTTCGTTGGCTGCGGTTTAAAGTTAAGGTTGTAGTTGTAACCACTCTTCTTTAGGGCCTCTTGGTACGGTTGCTTGGCTGAGTCAAAGGACTTTTTATCAGCAGATATTGCTGCGGAGTATTGATGGCGGGTGGTTGCTGTGTCTGTTAACATATTGGGGGACATTTCCGGGTTTCATGTGCGGTCTAAATGTTCCAGTTCTCAGGTCTAGTGTGATGTCTAGGAAGTTGACGCACTTTTTGTTAGCTTCAATGGTTAACTTCAAGTTGTGCTCGCCGAACGTTTTGCATATTTCTTTCTTGATGATTTCAATTTCTCTTGGAGATTCGTTGAATGCCCCCAATCCGTCATCTCTGTATAGGCCAAGTTTTTTTGGGCGTTGCGGCGATAATTTGGATAGTAGGTAGGAGCCAATGAGTTCACAGGTTTCTGCTCCATCGAAGCTGCCCATGGTTACGTCGAACTGCGAGTTGGTTTCTTTTTTACACCATGCTTCTTTACCATTGAAAAGTAGGGATCTTTTTGCTTGGATCATAATTTGCTTTTCTTCCTCAGTTATCTCATCAAATTGTGAGGCAAATAACAGAGCTTTGTTTAGTAGATCTTCTGAAATGGAAGGGTAAAAGTCGACTATGTCCAAGGAGACGAAAGAGTGTTTGATTTGCTATTTTTTCACTGGTTTACACCAGTAGATTCCACCACTTTGGAGTTGATTCTTTCAAGGATTTTCTTGCTGATGCCAATTTCCGATTTGGATGGGTTGAGGAGTCTGCACGTTGGGTTGTTGATGAAGTTCGGTTTGTGGTCGTTTAACGTGACGAATGATTCTTTCGCAGCTAGCGCGTCGATTTTGTTGTCAAGGCCAAGATTTTCTGCGATCTTCTTTTCTTCAGAGATTATTTTAGTGAGGCAGTTGGATGGAGCTTTCTTGTAAGACTTGGTTATGGCGGTTTTCAGTAATTGCTTGTATGAGTTGTTGTCTACGCCGTAGAAGTTGGCCGTCTTGTCAGCAGCGATGAGTAGTTTGTTGTTGTCTTTCTTCATTTTCGTTGCGTCTTGTGATAGTTCCTTTTGAAATTCACAGTTTGTGTTTTTGAATTCTATGTTCTGAATGAGAGTGAGCATTTTATCTTCAAATTCTGTTAGTTCGTTAATTGGTGTCGGGGACTTTGTGGTTTTGAATCCGAATCCGAAAACGCACCAGAAGTCGAAATGTTATCTGGTTCAATCCGCCTAACAGCTGCAATGTCGCCACCAACATCGGCCATAAATTCCTGATGACGATCGACGAATGTTTCCCGAGAAACCATCCACTGCACAAGATCTTCAACCGCAACACACTTAAGTTGAGTTACAGCTGTATGCCTAACATCCAGAATATTATTTCATGGCACAACAAATCCATACTTAATAAAGAATCACACCCTAACCAAACCGCTGTATAGACAATGAATGTAATTGCCGCAAGAAAATCCACTGTCCACTCAACGGAAAATGCCAAACAAAAAGTGTTGTTTATCAAGCCACCGTAACCAGAGAAGATAACCACGAGCAGCAAACATACGTCGACCTAACAGAGAACACTTTTAAAAAACGATTTTCGAACCACGCAAGCTCCTTCAGAAATAAGAAGCAAAGAAATGTCACTGAACTCAGCAAACATATTTGGTCGCTGAAAGAATCCGATGTCCCTTATTCCATTAAATGGAAAATTTTGAAACGTTGCAAATCCCACTCTATCAGTACTAAACGATGTAACTTATGCTTATATGAAAAGTTTATTATTATTTGCCACCCGAGCTAAGCTCACTTAATCGTAGAAATGAACTTATATCTAACTGTAGACACCGAAAGAAATATTTATTATGTAATAACTAACACGCGACTCGACACAACCGCGACTCGACACAACTCACCGATCACACCACCAACATGACGTAATTTTACTGACACGATTTAAACATATCAAATTCCGCATAACGCTCACAACAAACGCGATAGTCACCTGAGAGTGTGGTAAGCTTTGCTTGCCACACGAAACAAATTTGTCGTGAATAAAGTTCTTATGAAGTAAACCAATATATATATATATATTTATACATTTGTACATTTATACATTTGTACATTTGTACATCTGTACATTACATCACATCACATCACATCACATCACATCACATCACATCACATCACATCACATCACATCACATCACATTACATTATATTAACCTTCTATATTTTTACATGTAGGGTGGCACAGCAGTTGATGCAGTAGAAACGGCCGTTCGTATCTTGGAGGATGATCCAAATTTCAATGCAGGTCTTGGCTCATTATTGAATGATAAAGGCGAAGTTGAATGCGATGCGATGATTATGGATGGAACCAGCATGAAAACAGGTTAACTCATGTTTGTTAGCGCGCAGTCTCTCACCTCTCAACGTCCCTCGTGCACTATTATAGAAAGCGTAAGCAAGCTAGGACGACGACGGAAATCTAGAGTTCAGTATCTAGCAGAAACCACGAATCATTTACGTAGTATTAAATACTTAAAGTATGTTTTTCGACATCGAAAAGCTTTAGAGTTCCATTAAAAGTATTTTGTCGCATAGTTTGCAGTCAAACTCAACTAACAGGTTTCGCCGTTTCACGAATTAACGTCGTCCTGAAGACGTGAAAATGATCCGAATAACGTTGTATGTAGAAAGGGGACGGCGTTAGGATTACTCTTGGCACTAAAAATTATTAATATTCTTTGTTGTGTGGGAAAAATTCTATTGTAAACTCTTTCTTGTCCGGTTCAAAAACCAGTCACAGGAGGTGGTCTTGGCAATTTGTGAATTTATTAACATGGCATAATAACACAAAAATAATACCACAATATATCATTTGAATCGTTTTTACCTCTACTATTCAAATTTTAGGTTGTCGGGTCTTGTCGGACAACCCATTTTGCAAATTACGCTAATTTATGATAATTATTATAAAAATATTATAATCTATAACAAAATGGCAACTATTTAGACTAAAAATTATTTTACCAACAAACTTTGAATTAATGAATATGAAAAGAAACATTTCACAAATTCAAATTGTGATTATGCGTTTACGCATTTTCAGATCAGCGGTCTCATAAATACTTCATGGCATGTCGTTATTAAGGTTTCGTTTTAAAAAGGGATCATTCAGGATCATTTTAAGCCCAAGGGGGGTAAATTTGGTCAAAAACTCGATAAATTATAACAAATCGAAGTCATCGGTAACCGGTGGCGGATAGTATATTTGCTTAAGCTCCCACTTGAAACAAAGGATTTCGAGGTGACAATGCAATTACAATAAATACAACTTGTGTTTATTTCGAACTGAAATTTTCATTGCACAAGCACTTCACTATTATCATCATCATCGTTTTTATAGGCGCAGTGATAGCCGTGTCTCGTTTTCCTCACCCAGTGTCAATGGCAAAATGCGTGATGCAAAAGACCAAACACTGCGCTATGACCAACGATGGAGCCCTGGACCTTGCTGAAGAACACGATTTAGAAATTGTGGAGCCGGAGGACCTTGTAACGGAAGAAGCCAAGAAGAGAGTTGATATCACGAATGAGAATTACAAAGAGTTCATGCGCCATCACTATGAGGGAATACCCATACAAGAACAAGAACAATGTCACGACACCGTTTCGGCGGTTGCTATGGATGAAAGTGGACACATCGCATGCGCCACATCAACAGGTAATGAAGTTTAAAGTGCCTATATCATGGTTGGGGATTTAACATATTTAGGACTGATATTTGGAACCTTCTGGGAAGATTTGAAACATATCTTCCTTTTCTAAAATTTCATCTTCGTGGAATTTTTCGCTGTTAAAGTTGATGGAAGTGACGCTTACGCAGGAATTTGTCTATGTAAAAAAACCCACTGATAAAAACCACTTTACAGATTCCTGCGTAGATCCGCGCTAGGCGGATTGCCTCAGATTCATCGCTGAGCGGACCAATCAGAAAGCTGGAAAGCCTCTTTTCCACTATGAAATTATACTTACTACTTATTGACAAAGCGTGAGGTCTGTACTAGTGAATCGGACCGATGTTTTTAGTACGGACCAATGCGAAGCGAAGCGAGGTCCGTGCAGAAAAAAAGGTGCGATATTTCACTGGTACAGACCGAACAAGCGACGTCAATAAGTAGTTTATTATATGACTACAAATGTCGTAAACCTGCTGTGACAACTTGACAAAGTGTTAGGCTCGTATTCTCCACTATCTTTCTTGCGAACTAAACCAAAATGGCATATGTTTTCCCATTTTTAAAATACTTTCCGCTTAGCTAGAATCCTGAACTTTCTACCCCAAATAGCATTTTTCAATTGCTTTTGCTTGACATATCGCTCAAGGTTGTACGTTACGTAGTTGAATAAAAAAAACACATTTGAAATTCTATAATATTTGTGAGAAGTAAATGTTATATTATTACGAACATTTCTACGAACATTTTAAAAAGTTTCACATAACTTAAAAACTCATTAATAATTCATGAGGAAAACACAAAGAAAAATCATAACCGTATCGTGGTGTGACAAAACATTCTCCTGATTTACACAAACTTTAGCTTTGATTTTCTCGCCTTAGACAACGTTATTTTTCAAAATTACTGCACCAACGAACTTACCAAATGGTGATCGTTTTTAAAGCCATTCAAAACTCGCAGAACGCGTTTTATCAGATAATACACGCCTGCTCATGTTTTAAATATTACATAGTGACTAGCGAGCGGTTTTTGCCTTTTGTACTATATTGACAATATTGTATAGCTGCGTAAATTAATTTTCGAGAATTTCAGAATGCTTCGAAGTGATTCCGTCTTATAATAGAAAAGATATATAACCTTTCCTGGTAAGTCATTATGCACGTTGTGACGTCACTGGTTAGTGTCGCTTATAAAGCAAACTGTGATATCTTAAAAACAAAGCAAGGAAACAAAAAACTGCAAAAAAAGTTACTTTAAAAGTACTTTCAAATAAGACACATTTAATTTTCGTTTCATAAGCACTTTAATCAATCAATTAATCAGTCAATCAGTCAACCTTAATATAGTAAGGATAGATATACTGCCGAAACAGAGAGCGTAGGAGTCTAACATTTCGAGCGGAGGCCCTTCGTCAGAGAGAAACGGGAGTTTCAAGAGTTTCAGAGAGAAACGTGAGGTCCACGTTTCTCTCTGACGAAGAGCCTTCGTTCGAAACGTTAGACTACTACGTTCTCTGTTTCAGCAGTATGAGTATATCTAACCTTACTATATTTCGATTGTTGTTTCAACACTGCCTACGCAGCACGCTACTTTTAATTCACTATTTGAATCAATCCGTCCGTGTCAATCAATCAATCAATCAATCAATCAATCAATCAATCAATCAATCAATCAATCAATCAATCAATCAATCAATCAATCAATCAATCGCCTTTATTGGAAAAAGATACATTTCCTATGTTACAAAGATTATTTTTAAAGAAAATTTACATAATATAAAAAGTTGTAATACAATGATTATATTATACATTGTAATATGTATTATATGGGAGAATACTAAAGAGCTAAATTATATTTGAAAATTAATCTATTTATGTAGGAATTCTTATAGCGCTCAGTGATAAGTTTAGGGCGTGCACTGCTGGTTCTTCGAAGACAATACTTATTTGATTTAGTTTTGGGGAAGATTTTCCAACAATTTGACCTTTTCAAAAATAGAATTATCCTGTTTCTTAAGTTCCTGTCGCACATTAATACAGTATGAAATATAGTGTCGTTTATAGCTTTTACTACGCAGATTTTCATCGTTCTTTTATTTAATTTTTCTTTTGATCTAAATTAAACTATTTTTTTTTAGTTTGTTTTTTTTCTTTTTGTTTTCCCTCTTAATCTATTTATATACGGGACCGCAGTAACTGGCGCACGCTGTCGCGGCTACCCTTGCCACTTCTCTTAAATTTTAGTTTGTATATGTGCATGTTTGTCTGTCGTTTAATTATGTATATATGTATTTGTGTGTAGGTATAAATATTCTTTATACACTGTCGGCAAAAACATAACAAACAAACAAACAGACAAACAAACAAACAAACAAACAAACAAACAAACAAATATATAATATAATATAATAATACATTTATATAGCGCTTATTCCTATTGGTGCTAAGCGCTTTACATAATAAATACATAATAATCTATATCTAAAAAAAGTCATATTCAATAATAAAACAAAGTATTAAAAAAAAGCAAGCTTAAATAGATAGGTTTTGACAGAAGTTTTAAATTGAGTTAAATTTGAAGATTTCTTGATCGAAAGGGGCAGTTTGTTCCATAGTAGAGGTGCTGTGACGGAGAATGCACGTGAACCATAGGTGGACAGACGGAATCGTTTTTGTTGAAGGAGGCAAGCAGAAGATGAGCGGAGGTTTCTCTTAGAAAGTTAGAAAGTTGAGGTGTGTAGTGCTGCAGTAGATCAAGGAGGTATATTGGTGCCTGGCCATTCAGAACTTTGTAAGTTAGAAGAAGAATCTTGAAATGGACACGATATTCAACAGGTAGCCAATGTAGATGCATGAGGTGTGGTGTAATGTGATCATGCTTGCGTGTCAGCGTTATCAAACGAGCGGCAGCATTCTGAACATATTGGAGCTGTTGCAGGATATATTTAGGGATGCCATATAGTAGAGAGTTACAGTAAACAAACAAACAAACAAATAAATAAATAAATAAATAAATCTGTCTAAAAACATTGAATTATGGTAAGATCAGAATCAGATGCCCCGAAAACTGCTAAGCCATATGTAATATTCGGAAGTACTATACTAACGGACAAGAACAGATAGTCTATCTCCGCTTGATTGTAGCCTTCTTTACGTAATATTCTCAGAATAAACAAGGCAGTGTTTATTGTGCTATAAACAAGGCATGTGCTATTATTAACCATGCTTAAAAAACTCATTAATAATTCATGAGGAAACACAAAGAAAAATCATAACCGTATCGTGGTTTTATATGTGATAAAACATTCTCCTGATTTACATAAACTTTAGCTTTGATTTTCTCGCCTTAGATACCCTGCGAGCAGAGCCTTCTTTTCCTTATTTCCCCGCTGAGAGAGAAGGAAGAAAAGTAGGCTCTGCTGTATTCGTGTTTGGCTTCGTCCAAGATTTAGGACGAAGTAACCCGTTTAAGACCCGTTTAATCGGTTCTCGTTTTGTTTTCTGCTCTGATTGGGACTGGGTTCGAGATTGTAACCAAGCAACTGACATGCATGCGCAATGGAAACCAGTCACGAATACAGCAGAGCCTACTTTTCTTCCTCTCTCTCAACGGAAAAATAAGGAAAAGAAGGCTCTGCTCGCAGGGTACGCCTTAGACAACGTTATTTTTCAAAATTAATACGCCAGCGAACTTACCAAATGGTGATCGTTTTTAAAGCCATTCAAACCACTCGCAGAACGTGTTTTATCAGATCTAAAACACTCGGCTTCGCCTCGTGTTTAATATCTGATAAAACACTCCTGCTCATGTTTTAAATATTACATCATAAACCATGCAAACCATGCACACATCGCTATTTGATTCGTTTTAATATACTAAACGTTTATTATATTAAACATTTTCAAGGTCTAAAAAACATCATACCCACAGTGCAACAAAAAAGGAGCCATTTTTTACTATATTTTTAAAAATATTTTCTAAACACTAAATAGATTGCAAAATAGAAGTTTAGATCTATCTAACATGGCGGCATAAGGCAAAATAATGTGCTAAACTGACGTTTCTGAAAAACGATAGAAAATGACACTTTGGCGAATGCTATCACACATATCCATACCCTTTTGCTATACTCTTTTTCTTAATTTAATGTGACTAGATTAGGTCTTTTTATAAAATAGGTTGCGAGCTGTGATTGGTCAATTACCGTGTTTATATCAGGCAATGCAAACACCGTTGTGACATCACGGCACATTTCTTAGTCTTATTTCATAAAAGAAATAGAAAATGGATGCCCTGGGTTTATATAACCTGATGCAAACACTCGAGTGAGTTTGGGAGCAATCGAACGTACTTATGTAAACCTTCGTCTATGGCTCGGGTTCACATAAACTTTCGAATTCTCCCAACTCACTCTTGTGTTTGCATCAGGCTATATAAACACGGGCGGCCATTTTCTATTTCTTAAATAGTTATTTCGGGTGTCCAGTTACTTATATTTTTGTTTTAAAATGTTTAATGAAACTGCTACTAATCTTAAAAAAGGACAAATAAAGGACAACTTGAACTTGAACTTGAATTATACGCATAAAGACCTTTTGAAATGTCACCCTTTGTCCCCTAAAGTGATACCAACAAACCGTCTGCCTCATAGACTATTTCACTTTTTACAAATACTTTTACATTAATAAGGATTGTATTATAATGATATCTAAGAATTTCGTTTTTCAACAAGGTGGTTTACCAGGAAAGAAGAGAGGCCGCGTCGGTGACGCACCCTTAGTGGGCTGTGGTGGTTACGCAAATAAATACGGAGGGGCAACTACAACGGGACATGGAGAAGCAATAATGAAAATGACTTTGGCAAGAGAAGTTATTTATCGTCTGGAACAAGGAGATAGTGCTCAGGTGAGATTTTCTTCACACAACAGTCAACAACACGTTTTTGGCTTATTCGTGGATATATTACAGTCAAACCGGCGTTCTTTCCCGCGCGACTTTGTAATATTGATAGCAACATTGCAATGTTGACTAGCTAACGATACACGGCGACTCCTTGGCAAGTTGTTAAAATTTCGTATTTTAAATATCGAACTTCACATAACATGGAGTTTACTTAGAATTAGTTGTTTTGACTTTCAATAGAACTTCATATTATGTGAAATTCAATATTTAAAATGCGAATTTTTAGCAACTTGCTAAGTGCAATGTTGCTATCAATGTTGCTATCAACATGGCAATTTTGCTATCAATATTGCAATGTTGCTATCAATATTGCAATTTTGCTATCAATATTGCAATGTTGCTATCAATATTGCAATGTTGCTATCAATATTGCAATGTTGCTATCAATATCGCAATGTTGCTATCAATATTGCAATGTTGCTATCAATATCGCAATGTTGCTATCAATATTGCAATGTTGCTATCAATATTGCAATGTTGCTATCAATATTGCAATGTTGCTATCAATATTGCAATGTTGCTATCAATATTGCAACGTTGCTATCAATATTGCAATGTTGCTATCAATATTGTAATGTAGCTATCAATATTGTAATGTTGCTATCAATATCGCAATGTTGCTATCAATATTGCAATGTTGCTATCAATGTTGCAATCAACATTGCAATGTTGCAATCAACATTGCAATGTTGCTATCAATATTGCAATATTGCTATCAATATTGCAATGTTGCTATCAATGTTGCTATCAACATTGCTATCAATATTGCAATGTTGCTATCAATATTGCAATATTGCTATCAATATTGCTATCAATATTGCAATGTTGCTATCAATATTGCAATGTTGCTATCAATATTGCAATGTTGCTATCAATGTTGCTATCAACATGACAATGTTGCTATCAATATTACAATGTTGCTATCAATATTGCAATATTGCTATCAATATTGCTATCAATATTGCAATGTTGCTATCAATATTGCAATATTGCTATCAATATTGCTATCAATATTGCAATGTTGCTATCAATATTGCAATGTTGCTATCAATGTTGCTATCAACATGACAATGTTGCTATCAATATTGCAATGTTGCTATCAGTATTGCTATCAATATTGCAATGTTGCTATCAATATTGCAATGTTGCTGTCAATATTGCAATGTTGCTATCAATATTGCAATGTTGCTACCAATATTGCAATGTTGCTATCAATATTGCAATGTTGCTGTCAATATTGCAATGTTGCTGTCAATATTGCAATGTTGCTGTCAATATTGCAATGTCGCTGTCAATATTGCAATGTTGCTATCAATATCGCAATGTTACTATCGACATTGCAATGTTGCTGTCAATATTGCAATGTTGCTATCAATATTGCAATGTTGCAATCAATATTGCAATGTTGCTTAGCAACGTTGCAATATTGCTATCAATATTGCAACATTGCAATATTGATAGCAACACTGCAATATCGATAGCAACATTACAATATTGATAGCAACATTGCAATATTGATAGCAACATTGCAATATTGATAGCAACATTGCAATATTGATAGCAACATTGCAATATTGATAGCAACATTGCGATATTGATAGCAACACTGCAATATTGATCAATATTGCAATGTTGCTATTAATGTTGCAATGTTGCTATCAATATTGTAATGTTGCTATCAATATTGCAATGTTGCAATATTGCTATCAATATTGCAACGTTGCTATCAATATTGCAATGTTGCTATCAATATTGCAATGTTGCTATCAATGTTGCAAGGTCGCGCGGGAAAGAATATCCAGTTTCACTGTAACCCTTTCAAGCGCATTCTTGTTGTGGGACACCTTTCTCTTTTTCTCTAAGGCCCCGTTCACACTATCCGGATAGGTTTTCGTGCCGGCACGGAACAGACTCGGCACGAAACGGTAAATAATTATGCCGTACGAAACAACCACCAATCACCACGCTCTATTCTATTAATTTACTTCCGAAACTATTTCGAACACCGTTCACACCAGCCTCCTTCGCAGCCCTTCTTTGCGGGCCTCGATATTTTCGTCCCCCACTAAGGTCTGCTCAAACGAGCAACACATTCCGTTCCCTTTGTGTACATGGACCAATGAAATTACACCATTGTCGTGCTAAATAAAGCCGTCCTGGGCTGGTATTGTTATGTGTAATTTGTTTAGTCGAAAGCTAATATTTTGAAAAGTTTAGCCTAGAACTTAACGAAATTTACGAAGAATATTGTTTTGACTATGTTCTTACTGCCTATGCAAACAAATAAGCGTGAAAGTCAGTGTAAAGCGTAAGAGCGTTGAGAGAAATTTAAGATTGTAAACAAACGCTCAAAGGTGTTAACGGTTTTATAGCGTCTGAAGCGACTGCCCAAATTAGTTTACTTGAAAGCTAATATTTCGCTTACTATAGCTCAGAGCTTTACAAAATTTACGAAGAATGGTATTATGAATATGTTCTTGCTGGTCGTGTAAATAAATCTGTGCGAAAAGCTTTAAAAAGGCTACAAGTGTTGGCGAAATGTATCTAGCGGATAATAATTATTTACTTGGATACATGGCCAAGGTGAAGGTCAGCCTCCCCGATTTTAGGAGCCTATCTCTGATTGGTCAATCTACGGAACGGAATGTGTTGCTCGTTTGAGCAGACCTTAGTGGGGGACGAAAATATAGAGGCCCGCAAAGAAGGGCTGCGAAGGAGGCTACGTTCACACCGGAGCTGAAACGGCACAAAAATCTATCCGATAAAAGATGTACCTCTTTCGAGATCACAAAACCGGAACAGGCGTTTTGTGTGTGTACAGAAGTCCTATCCGGTATGGTTTTCGAGCTGGCATAAAAGCTATCCGGTATAGTGTGAATGGGGCCCCACCTAAAGGCCTGTTCACACGAGGCGAGTTATCTCGGAGGGTAGGGTTATCCCTCTCCCCCGAGATATCTCGATGTTAGTTCTTTTCCATCTTCCGAATACTAGCCGGACGCTCTAACCATTGAGCCACTGGAAATCAGATGGTAGACCAAGGTTGTTTTCGATATTTATACCTGGGAACTATAGTCAAACCGTACGTGTGTCAGAAGAGCATCCGGCTGGCATTCGGAAAGTTGTGGGTTCGAGTCCCGTCTGGAACTCAGAGTTTTCCTCATTGCTGCCTAGGATGTCTGATGGTTCTCCCTTTCATGAGTAAAATCGTCTACTGTTAGACAGAGTAAAACAATAAAAAAGTAGTTTTTAGCCAGCTCAGGCAGAAATGGGTTAAGTATATTCCGTGAGACAATACACAGTATACTGTTAGTACACGAGCCCCCTTGAAAGCGTACCTATTTTTGCACTTTGCTAGAAGTCTGCAGAGGAAGCCTTGAAAAGGATGGAAACAAGTGTCGATCTTGGATATGGTGGTGTGATTGTCATTGATCGCGATGGAAATTTCGGAAAGGCTTTCAACACTAAAGTGATGGTTTGGGCTTCGGTAAAAGACAACGAACTAAAATATGGTATGGAGCTAAATGAAAGCCACACCATCCGTCTTAGCCAAGAAAACGTATGACTACGCATTACATGTATCAAATCAGCCGCCCAACTTAACAAACTCTTTATGTTTTATAAATATATTTAACCGTATTTCCTCAAATAAGCACCCATGCATGCTCTAATAAGCGCTCACTTCAAAAAAGCACCCACCATTCCAGCAAAAGTTTTAAACATGCAACCCCCTTGAATAATTATAGTAAGGACTATTATTGCCCAGTATTGTTCAATTAAGAATTGGCATGTCCTATTTAATAATCGTCTTTATGAACAATAGGATGGTGTAGCTATGGGCTCACCATGCACTTGGTCCTCCATTTACCAACACCTTCTTATCTTACCAAGAACGTCATTGGTTAGCTAATTGTCCACTTTAATTTAAACCAATGAATTTAAAACTTTTCTTTTGTCGTTATGTTAACGATTGTTTTGTTATTTTTCGTTCTCGTGATAATGTTCGTCCTTTTCAAGATTTCCTTAATTCTCAACACTCTAATATTACATTTACCAGTGAGTTAGAAAACAACCCCACTCTTCCTTTCCTAGATCTCTTAAAGTGGTTCTCTTATGAAAATATTGTCGGTAATGTTTCTGCATAATCTTAAAGCTATTATGATAGTTAATACTTGTGCGAAGTTTCATTTTGAAATTCTCAAAAACAAAGTTGTATTTTACGTGCGAAGTTTGTACTTTGGAGCGCCGCCATTAAATTGACCGTGTTTGAGAAGAATGAGTTTGAGGAGAACTTATGACATCATAGGCGCAACAAAAACAAAAGATCATTGTTGTTGTCAACAAAAGGGTCGTTGTTCTTATTGAGTCTATGACGTCATAAGATTCCTCGACTCATTCTTCTCAAGCTCGGCCACTTTAATGGCGGCGATCTAAAATACAAACTTCACACTAAAATATCACCCTTTCTTTAACGAATTTTGAAATGAAACTTTCCACGATTACCAACTATCAACATAACATCTTTAGGATTATGCAAAAACATTGCCAATAATATTTTCATCAGAGAACACTTTAATTCTTGGTTTGCGCTTGACGTCACGGCGGCCATGTTGCATGAACTTTAACAAAACAATTTCTCATTAGCAGCTATTGTATTTGGAGTATGTTTTCCTCCAATATGGTCGCCGTATATTTGTCTCCTAAATCTCAAGGGATTGATTGCAAACCACCAGTAGGAAGCTTCAGCAGAGCTAGGACGACGGCAATCTACAGTTTAGTATCTAGCAGAAACTACGAATTGTTTACATAGTACTGAACACTTAAAGTATGTTTTCCGACATCCAAAAGCTTATAGAGTTCTAAAAGCATTTTGTCGCATAGTTTGAAGTCAAACTCAACTAACAGCGTTAGGATTACTCTTGGAACTAAAAATTATTCATTTTCTTTGTTGTGTGAGAAAAATTCTATTGTATTAAGGGCGTTGTCCTAGACGTTCGCGTTGTACTTGCTTAAGCTCCCTAATTGGTTGCTCTAACAACTTTTCTACGTCAGTTCATCTTAAACCCACTTTATTTAGTAGTTTTTTTGCTAATTTTGATAGCTTCATTCCCCTGTTATTCAAACGTGATTTGTTCTATACTCTTCTTAATCGTTATTTCAAAATTTGCTCTTCATAACATTAGTTTCACTCGAAACTAGCTAAAGTTAATTGTAAACCTAAATGTATTTTGCATAGATAATTGAGATCTTAAGAATTAGATGAACACCGGTTTTCATCTATTATCTTGGGTTTTACTGGAGTATCCAACTTCAATCATGTAATTGAATGAACTATTGTAATTAAGGCTGATTATCTCATGAATTATTAATAAGTTTGAGATATAAGTATACTCAATGTAATCTTTAAGTCATTCTGAAGATGCTACTGGTAAAGAAACGAAACGTCAATATATTTTGTTATAAATGGTTTCCTTTCGTTATGGTATTGCATTTTAATTTTTTTTAGCTGGGCTCTTATTCAATCTCGTACCCAGAGCATGCGATCCTTTTGGTCAGTACCAAGGAACGGAGCTCTGGAACAGCAGGGAATTTTGTCTGCGCATGCGTCGCGCGAGTTGTCGTGGGGAGTCTGGGGACTTCAAAAACATAAACAAAGATGTCGGTAAACTACGAATTGTTGACGTAGTATTGAATACTTAAAGTATGTTTTTCGACAACCAAAAGCTTATAGAGTTCTAAAAGGATTTTGTCGCATAGTTTGAAATCAAACTCAACTAACAGCGTTAGGATTACTCTTGGGACTAAAAATTATTCATTTTCTTCGTTGTGTGAGAAAAATTCTATTGTATTAAGGATGTTGTACTTGCTGAAGCTCCCTAATAGACCTTTTGCACCATGACGTGAGATGGCGTTGGGTGACTACAACTACCAGAATGCTTTGCCAGTACTCTTGGGTTTCGGCTAAAAAGGATGACTCAAAGGGACCCGTCCAGTCCTTTCGCGGCTTTTGCAAAATATGTCGTCAAATATGTTTTCCCAAAAAGCTAGAGAGCAAACCGGATTTCTGTTTAGGGTTAGGGTTTATACTGTGGTTAGGGTATAAAAAAGATTGCTGAAATCTTGAGACTCACTGAAACTTTGACGACAAATTTGAAAAAAAACCCAACAAATTTGATGACATATTTTAGACAAGCCGCTAAAGGACGGGACGGGTCATTTTGAGTTATCGCTTTTAGCCGAAACCCTAGAATACTGGCAAAGCATTCTGGTAGTTGTAGTCACCCAACGCCATCTCACGTCATCGTGCAAATGGCTTATTGACGCTCTGACAACTTTTCTACGTCAGTTCATCGTAAACCCACTTTATTTAGCGGTTTATTTGCTAATTAATTTTGATAGCTTCATTCCCCTGTCGTTCAAACGTGATTTCTTCTATACTCTTCTTAATCGTTGTTTCAGAAATTGCTCTTCATAACATTTGTTTCACTCGAAACTAGCTAAACTTAAGAAACTCTTTCTTAACAATGGCTATCCATCCTTTCTTGACCGTTGTATTCGTATCTTTCTTATAAAGCACGAAATTGTCGGGATTTTTGCTGTTTTGAATTATTTCATGTGTTTAATTGTATTTTGGGTCTGTCGTGTATAATTATGTGTCATAGAACAGGTTCGAGTGCAATTTGGAAAAAACATGCAGGAGTGAGTTTTTCAAAGACTATCAAAATTGCACGAGTTCGAAGGAAGAGTGCTATTTGAGGTCTGAAAAACTCACGAGTGCGTGTTTTTTTCAAATTGCACAAGAAATCATGCTATTACTTATTAATAATATACATGAAAAAATTTAACATGAAGAGAATCTTTCCAATCAAAATGCTTTGTGCAAATAACATAAATGAAAAAATTTAACAGGAAGAGTTTTTCTAGTCAAAAATTATTTTTGTACAAATTTAACAAATTTAAAAAAATAAAAAATTTGCACTGTATTTCCCTTTTTTCTGCACTATATTTCCTCAAAACTGACTGCACTGCTCTCAGCCAATCAGAATTGAGAATTTTTTTCATGTATATTATTATTAAACTAACCAATCAGATGACAAGTTTCATCGGAGTTCCCCAGAGCCTCCGTTCCTTGGTAGTGTCCAAAAGGATCGCAGGCTCTGGGTACGAGATTGGGGCAACTGGGCGTGGGCCGAGAAAGATCAGATCAAATGCGGAATGTGGCAGTGGTGTATACTTCACAGTGGTGAACATATTTACGATCAAGACAGTTGTCAGCCACATCTGATCGCTATTAAACTATAAAGTCATCCAGTCAGTTTCTAAATCTACCAAACAGCGTGTAAGAACAAACACCTTTATCAAAAGGCAAAGCTGTTCCACTTTTTGTCCAACTTTCTCTAAAAGCGAAAGGAGCAAAGAACTTACAACATGTCTCACGGCCTCACTCAGTCACACGGCTAACAACTCACTGGAAGCGTGAATAATAGCGGAAGTAAAAAGTGCAAAAATGCAAAATCGTGACACAGCAAAAACCAAGCGAAACCCAGACTCGGCCTACCATGTAGCCCGAGGAACAAGTCAACATTCTGTTCTGATAATCCGTGTATTTATTAAGACTCAACCATCTGTATCATCTCATGTCGGTCCGTGACCATCCGAATACAGATGGAACGGTACGTACAGTGTGCAACGGCCTTTTACTGATCGTTACGTTTAGGGGAGCACGAGTGGCGTGTGCTGTTAGGGCGCTGCCTCTCACCTCTGTAGTTAAGCCCAGTTGGACGAGGGTAGTACTTGGATGAGTGACCGTCTGGGAATGACCCCGTTCTCGAACTTGAACTTCATGTGAGTTTAGTTTAGTTGGTCTCTCCTGTGCTTCGAGGGTTTTTCGTGGGGTTCTGCGGCTTTCCTCCCTCAGTAAAATCAACACTAATTAGGTCTTAGCTTATGTCGTGCACTTTTAACATGAGCCCTTGGCTCGGATGATTGGGCGACGTACCATATCCTGTGCTTACGACGTTAAACAAATCATTACTCATTACATTACTCATTACGTCGCTCTTCTCATGCGCCGAATCCACGTTTGAATAAATTCGGAGCAGCAGATTGTATTAGGAGCGGCAAGGCCTGTCGCATTATGCGACGTTGGAGCGACTCTCATTTAAACGTCGAACTTCTCATCTGCCAAACCTAATGCATAAATTATTCTAATTATCACTGCTGCCACTGATTATGGGCAAGGTTTTTAATAGTTTGACGAATTAAGTTCGACGTTTGAAACAACGCCGCTCCAGAGCCGCTCCCAACGTCGAATCTATTTGTATTAAGTTCGGCCCGTGGTTCGGCGCATGAGAAGAACGACGTTTAAAACGGGCCTTAGTAATCCCCCGACTTTGGAGTCGTCCATCATCTACCGCATTGCATCGTCAGGCTTGCAAATTACATTATAGATTGTCTACGAAACAAAAATAGAAGGCTTCTGTATGTATTTATTTTAGTGTTATAATGTGACTTCTAATATTAAGATATTCTTGTGTTAAACTTAACCAAATATCCGTTTTGTTTCAGCACTTTAAGGCTCAACTATACTTACTTACATAGCAGTATATGCAGCGTAGCTGTCTATTGTTGTCATGGTATTCACAGACAACATGAAAGTTTGCTTTACGCATAGTTGATAGAGGGAGATGGTTAGGAAACCCGGCAAACTTCAAATATATTGAACAAAGAACCCACTTGGAGGTTGAACGGGGTTTGACCGTCCACAATATTTTTTAAAGCTCATTTGATATGGCCAAACGACTGAACACAAACGTTTTCTATTGGAAGCACGGTACAAAATATGTCATTACTTCTAATAAGTACTGGAATACCTCGAACCAGAAGCCAAAACAAACACGTAGTGCCCAATCTCTTTTACACTGCTATCTTAGTTCGCAAAGGTGAAATAATAGTAAAACAATAGAATTTTCAACCGTGACCGTGCACAAGGTACACAAAAACCTATAGAACAATGGATTTTATGAAGTTTCCTAACCATCTCCCTCTATCAACTATGCTTTACGCTTATCGTAGCTTATGTTTATATATGGAGCCGCGAGTTATACCCTGATCTACCCGGTTTGCCGGGATAAACGTTACGTTCTCTTTATATAAGAGCGAGTCAGTTAGCTCGCAAGTTGTGATATTTGAGATGATTATCGTCAACAAAAGTGACATAAAGCAACGAATATAGAAAATTCAACCCCATATGGCGTGTAATTACCCGGTTTGCTGGGATAAACTTTACATTCTCTTTATATAAGAGCGAGATAACTGACAGGTTTGATTATCATGAACGAAAGTGACATATATAGCAACGAATATAGAGAATATACATCCCCGGTATATGCCGAGATACTCGCGGAGAAAAGTGTTTATATGGGGAAATGTTTATATCCTGCCTTGGCAAGATACCTGCTGCCAATGCCGAGTTTCGCCAGGGTGAGCTACAAGTACTCGGCTGGCCGACCTATTGAGTTTGAGAAGTGAAAGTATGCCTATTACGTCGGTTAAAAAGCTTCTTTTCGCGGTCCCAATCTGTTTGCACGGAAAGCCGGTCCAGAGCATAGTTAACAGAAAATATACATGGTCTGGAAGCTCAATAAAAGTCATTGTTTTATCCTTTTTGTTCAGGTTTATGGAAATTTCTTCACGGTTACTGAACATATTGTGTTTTCTGTATAAAGAAGCAATCATCCCATGGCAACGTTTGGGTTTAATCACTCAACCGTACTGTTTAAATATTAATAAACCACAACAAAGGATTTGGCACCTTCATGTACCTTTCAACATGAATCGTATAGCTTGATTGTTAACCGCTTTGAAGTTTGCCGGGTTTCCAAACCATGTATATTCTCTATTAACTATGTCCAGAGTTAGGTCTGCCCCAAAATTTCAATTCGGTCTAGCAAGTGACCTGACATTAGACAATAAACATTAAAAATTTATATCATTTTCAATTCAAGATTCAAGACCAAAATCTTGAATTTACAAGATGTTAATTTTCTTTCTGTTTTTCCTGGAATTATCCCTTGATAATTGTACTCGGAAAAGTTTATCCATGCAGTTTAATGACATGCATTAGCCAACGAAACCGAGTTTTCTGAGCTGATAGTCAAGCCGAGTTGACTATCTGCTCGTAGAAAACGAGGGCGAGTTGTCTAATTGTTTTAGTATCAACCATAAACAACTTTTCTTAAACGTAAATAAGTCTTATCAAACATTATTCAAATGTTCAGATAGTTTTACCTTTTTGTTTGCAGAAGTCTCCCCATTCGATCAAAATGTAGAGTAGCTCGATGGCATATGTCATATGATAAACAATCGCTCACAAGAAACGAGATTGTAATTACTTTGCTTCAAATTTGGTGTAGATATACTTCATAGGCATAAGCGAATTCATTTTCTTATTCGAAAATGTCAAACTGAACAATTTTCCATTACTTTCGGGCCAATGTTTTCAGGATTTCATCACTAGTATATAAATTTTAGCGGACGCCATGTTTTTTTGGTTTTTTTGTTTGTTTTTTAACAAGTTTATTTGGATCATTTATACTTAACAACAATAGAACATTAATAGTATTACATACATAGCAAGATGACGAAAAATAGTATAAAAATATAATAATAAGATCCAAAGGGGAAAGGTGAGAACGGGACTCTAAGGCCCATGAAAGGCACCCACCCAAATAAATTTAAAAAGTCTAGAGAAAATTAGATATGGAAGGAAGAAGTGCGAGTGGGTGAGTGAGTAATTCAGTGAGTGAGTGATTTAGTGAGAGTGAGTGTATACGAATGAGTGAGTGATTTAATGAGGGTGAGTGCATGCCAGTGAGTGATTTAGTGAGTGAGAAAGCCAGCGATCGAACGAACATGTTCTGTGACAAGGGCAATCACGGGTCAAGGACCATCTACAAGTCATTTCTGCATCAAAAACTATAAAGTAACCAGAGAGAAATAAACCCGCCTAAGATAACATTTAAAGGCACTAGGGCTGGAAAAACGATCAGTAGGCATTTCTTTACATATAGTGTTCCAGATCTTACAGTACGATTAAAATAAGATGCTTGGAAAGTACTAGTTTTACAGAGAGGGACTTGAAGAATGTCACTAGAGGTTTGACTGATCCGAGTACGGGAGTGGTCTACGAAAGAAACATAATTATCAACGTTCAGATTTATATAATTATATAAAGACTTGTAAAAAAATAATAAATCTTTGATTTCTCTGTCGTAAGACAGAGGCAGCAGATTTAAAATTAGCAGTCGCTGCTTGTACGATATCTCTCCTGGTTTGACTTTCAGGATCCACCTAGTTGCTCTGCGTTACACTTTTTCCACTCTTTGTTGGACTGTGCTGTGGACTGGAGACCATACTTGGCTTGCGTAACATAGCATGGGACTTTATCAGCGACAGGTATAGGGTTCGCCTGATTCTTGTGTCCGTTAACAGAGGACAAGTTCTCTTAAGCAATCCAAGCAGCTTGTTAGCTTTCGCGACGATGTTGTTGAAGTGAGATTCCCAAGAGAGTTTGGTCGACATGTGGACACCAAGATCTTTCTCCTTCCGAACATTTTGCAGCTTCTCCGTGCCCAAGCAATAGTCATAAGGCACGGGACTCTTCTTACGTGTCACGGTTAAGACCTTGCATTTGGACGCGTGGAAGCTGATGTTGTTTTCGCAACTCCAATCATTCAAGTTGGTCAAAGTTTGTTGCAGGTTCTCGCAGTCACTTACGAAAGTGATGCTTTTGTAAAGTTTCGTATCATCTGCGTATTAAGCTGTTGATGTTTCGTCCGGTATGACATCGGGAAGATCATTTATGAAGATGACGAAAAGCAAGGGCCCTAGGATGCTGCCTGGAGGAACATCAGAAGTTACAGGTGCCCATTGTGAAGCGACGTTATCCACAACAACTCTTTGACGTCGGCTGGTTAGATAATCGGTAAACTAATGTAGGAGTGGTCCTGTTACACCGTAGCTTTCGAGTTTCTGAAGAAGAACTGAATGAGTCAAATGCTTTGGCAAAATCGAGGAATATAACGTCAGTCTGAATGTTTTTATCAAGATGATGTCCATGCAATGGTGTGAAGAACTGAGAGAAGATGTGTGACACAAGAACGATTTCTTAGAAATCCACGTTGTAAATCAGTAATAAGATGTATAACGTGATCGTACAGTCTATTATAGACGCAGCGTTCCAAGACTTTACTGAGGATAGGTAACAGCGAGATGGGCCTGTAATTTTCTGCTGGCTCTTTCTGATTCTTTTTATGAATCGGCGTGATATCAGCTGATTTCCACTCGGAAGGAATGTGACCAAAATGCAGTGAATGGTTTGAAAAGTGCACACAGGCTTGGTGCAATTTGTTCACTACACTCTTTTAAGAGGCGTGCGGGAATCCCATCAGGTCCACATGCCTTTGTAGTGTCCAAATCTCCAAAGCAATTAGCAACTTCTTCCACACTGAGGATATTGTCAGATAGTTGCATATCAGTTTTCATCGGAGATGAACAGTTGGCAGTAGCTGATGTTACATTGGATCTTGGTGGTTGGAATACGGAAGAAAAATAAGAGTTAAAAAGTTCCGCTTTTTCGACCGGCGTTTTGGCCGTATCGTCTTTGTAAGAGATGACTCAAGTCATCTAGTTTCCAGGTTTTCCTTGCAGCGTGAATATGTCGTGGCTTCTGATTGGTCAGGATAGGAATATTCCAGTTATAAGGTTTGTCATTGGATAACGCTACTAGTGGTCTATCACCAATAGACCTAGTCGTCTATCACCAATAGACCACTAGTAGCTCAGCCAATCAGAGTGCCGAATTTGTAATAGACCATGCACTAGTTGTTTGACACTAAATATACATAAATACATATACATATATACACGAGTATATATATATATATGAAGTGGAAATTTGGCACTCAGGTGATAAGTGAGGAATGAGGTGTTCTCCGAGTGAACGGACGCATACCGGGCAAGCGAAAAAATACCCATTCCCTAGGCTTTCTCCGGCCTTGACCGTGTGGCTCAGTGGTTACTGAGCGTCGGACTAGTAAACCGAAGGTCGTGGGTTCGAATCCTGCCGTGGTCAAGCAAATATTTCGCTTGCCGGTATGCGTTCGTTCACTCGGAGAACACGTCATTCCTCATATATATATATATATATATATATTTGTTATTTATGTATTAATATTCACTTAAAACTGAATATACATTGCTACTTCAAGTTTCATGCCCGTAGGCAATGTTCAGGCAAAAGTGGAATCTGTTAGTTCATTGAACTGTTTGCTGACGCATGCGCATAGGCTTGCGTAAGCTGGTGTGACTTCTTTTTCTTCTTCGCACGGTGGATATTTCCCGCCAAAAATCTTCTCTGGTGGCGGCACTTGGAAAAAACTTCACATATTTTGTTTAGCAGATTTCTTCTTGTCGGCTTTCATGATGTACAACTTCTCGTAGTTGCAAAGATTACATCGGTTTCCCCCGGTTGCGTACGATGCAGCACGTCTTAAGATTGACCAGCTAATGTTATAAGGCCGTCCGCTTTGCTTCAAACCCCACACATATTTCGACAACTCCATTTCGTTCGAGTACGTTGTGTTTTTTAAGGGACTTCTGATGGTTTCTAAAGCGTTCTTTTGAAACTATTGGCGGTCATGCCGATATATCTCTTTGTTTCACCATTATCTCTTGCAACCACCTTCGCTTGGTATAACGACCCTGCTGATCAAGCAATTACCTCGTAGCGGACATTCGTCTTTCTTTCTGCAGTTGCATTCGTTTTCTGGTGGACTTGCTGCTGATTTCTAAAGAATTTTGGTGTTGTGGGCTGATATGACGCTTTTCAAATTATTCATGCAGCTATAACTAACTTTCACTCTTCGAGCTATACGCAACAAAACCTGGTTTATCTGGTTTATATATATATATATATATATATATATATATATATATATATATATATATATATATATATATATGTGTGTTAATATATATATATATATATATATATATATATATGTAATATTTATAAACCGCGCAGGAGGGCTTTATCGGATATAAAACACGAGGCGATAGCCGAGTGTTTTAGAGCCGATAAAGCCCGTACTGCAAGGTTTTTAAATGGCTTCTAAAAAGAATCACTTCATACATTCATTGGCGTAGTAATTTTGAAAATTAAGCTTATCTCAGCTATTAAAAACCAGCGAGAAACTTAGAGCGAGTCTATATCACATATATAGATCCGATATGCTCATGATTTTTCTTTGTGTTTTCCTCATGAATTATTAATGAATTTTAGAAGTACTATTTACAGAATGAGTGGCCGTTCTGTATCGGGGTATACAGACACGAGGCGAAGCCGAGTGCCTGTATCCCGATACAGAACGGACACGAATTCTGTAAATGACTTCTAAAACGATCCGATTTGGTTAGTTCATTGGCGTAGTAATTTTTCTAAAAAAACGTTGTCTAAGTCGAGAAAATCAAAGCTAAAAACTTATGTAAATCAAGAGGAATCTGTATCACGTATACAGACATCATTAAACATGGATTTTTCTTTGTGTTTTTCCTCATGAATTATTAATGAGTTTTAGAAATATATATATATGTATGTAATATTTATAAACCGCGCAGGAGGGCTTTATCGGATATAAAACACGAGGCGATAGCCGAGTGTTTTAGAGCCGAATAAAGCCCGTACTGCAAGGTTTTTAAATGGCTTCTAAAAAGAAATCACTTCATACGTTCATTGGCGTAGTAATTTTGAAAATTAAGCTTATCTCAGCCGTTAAAAACCAGCGAGAAACTTAGAGCGAGTCTATATCACATATATAGATCCGATACGCTCATGATTTTTCTTTGTGTTTTCCTCATGAATTATTAATAAATTTTAGAAATACATACATACATATATATATATATATATATATATATATACATATATATATATATATATATATACATATATATATATATATATATATATATATATTATATATATATATATATATATATATATATATATATATATATATATATATATATATATATATATATTATATATATATATATATATATATATAAATATATATATATAATAGGTGTTACTCCGAGTGACGAACCATACCGGACAAGTAGAGAAAACTCTACCTGGCCCGGCTGGGATTCGAACCCGCGACCTTCGGTTTACTAGTCCGACGCTCTACCGACTGAGCTACAGGTCAAGTTGGGAGCTGGTGGTCGAATGATGGTACTTGGGTTATTTGATATTTCGAAACAGATACTAGTTTCTTCAGTGTGTTTGTGTGTGTGTTTATGTATTTTTAGTTTTAAAAGTCATGGCAGAAGGAGGAAGACAAACGCCTTGTATCATTGTTCAAGGTGGTGCATACAGTTCAATGCTTGGTTGCCTCACTGAAGAGCATAAAGATGCCATACAACAGTCAGTTAAAGCAGGCTATCATGTTTTGAGAACAGTAAGTGCAATTTGTCGATGCAAGTAGATCTTACGCCTGTATTCTAAAAGCTCCCCCACGCTCACACTCAATGAGTGACCCCTCATACTCAATAAGTGCAACTCAACACTCAATGAGTCTCCACTCTCCCTCGCTGAGTATGAGACTACACTCACTCTCTAAACACCATTCAATAGAATGGTTGGAGAGTGAGTGTATAGTTTCATACTCAGTGAGGGTGAGTGGAGACTCATTGAGTGTTGAGTTGCACTTATTGAGTGTGAGGGGCCACTCATGGAGTGTGACGGTGTGAGTGAGCTTTTAAACTGACAGGCGTCAGCCGTGCTTTGACATGTCGTAAGGCGACTGCCTGGGGCGCCTTTGATATATATATATATATATATATGTACCGTAGAATCCCCCCTTAGCTTACTTTTAGTTTTATCCGCTGTTGGGGCCCGCTACTTTCCGGTGTTAAAATACGATAACATTTAACCATAGCCACTGATTTAACACGGCTACAGATCGATTCCACTTGGAAAAAGAAGTTGTACGTATACATGCAGTGTATGTGGTACATTTGCGAGCTTGGTGTATAATGTAACAGACGTTTGGTAGACGTTCGTCAAGCTCAATTACTCACAAAAGATTTCCCAGACAGACCCTATCTGGGCCTCAGAAATCTTTTCGTATAATTGCTGTTATATATATATAATTGTTATCTATATTAACCTTCTATATTTTAACGTGCAGGGTGGCACAGCAGTTGATGCCGTAGAAAAGGCCGTTCGTATCTTGGAGGATGATCCAAATTTCAATGCAGGTCGTGGCTCATTATTGAATAATAGAGGCGAAGCTCAATGCGATGCGATGATCATGAATGGAGCCAGCATGGAAACAGGTTATCTCATGTTTGGGGCATGTTTGTTTTTTATTTATAATAATTGGCATTTTCCAATAGGAATTGCTTAAAGTGGCATGAAAATTAAGTTTTTCATATTGGAAATATCACTTAAAATGACAGAGTACCTTCAGGGAGCACGGGGAGCGTGTGCTTTTTAGTGTTGCTGCGGGTACTTGTATTTCATTAAAAAGAACTCACAACGAGAAAACAAGCACTGCGAGTTGTTTTTAAGTAGATGCTGTTTTTTGGGATGACTATAGAAAAGAGCCTTTAGAGTTTTAAAATGATTTTGTCGCATAGTTTGAAGTCCAACTCAACTAACAGGTTCCGCCGTTTCACGAGTTAACGTCGTCCTGAAGACGTGAAAATGATCTGAATAACGTTGTATGTAGAACGGGGACGGCGTTATAATATAGGATTACTCTTGGAACTAAAAATTATTCATTTTCTTTTCTGTGTGAGAAAAATTCTATTGTATTAAGGACGTTGTCCTTGACGTTCGCGTTGTATTTGCTTAAGCTCTCTAGTAATAAGGGAAATACAACCCTTCGTGCCTAGTAATTACAATAAATACAACTTGTGTTTATTTCGGACTGAAATTTTCATTGCACAAGCACTTCACTATTATCATCATCGTTTTTATAGGCGCAGTGATAGCCGTATCTCGTTTTCGTCACCCAGTGTCAATGGCAAAATGCGTGATGCAAAAGACCAAACACTGTGCTATGACCAACGACGGAGCCCTGGAACTTGACAAAGTGTTAGGCTCGTATTCGCCACCATCTTTCTTGCGAACAACGTGTAAACCAAAATGGCACATGTTTTCCCATTTTTAAAGTACTTTCCGCTTAGCTAGAATCCTGAACTTTCTACCCGAAATAGCACATTTCAATTGCTCTTGTTTGACATATCGTTCAAGATTGTACGTTACGTAGTTGAATAAAAAAACATTTGAAATTCCATAATATTTGTGATACGAAGATTTTGAACATTTTAAGAAGTTTCACATAACATGGAAACTTAAACTATGCATCAAATGAAAGCTTAACACGATTTCTAACAACACACAGCACGATATATTTCAACAATGATTAGTTCTGAAATTATTAACCATCTTGTTGCATGTATACTGACATGACTTTTATTTTGCTTATAAAATTATCTCAGCGGTCCGGAGCAGCAGATTTCGGATCGCTCAGGAACCAATCAAATTGCTGGATTTCACGTTCCAGACGCGCTCGCGAAAATAGTCATATAATAATACTAGTTATTAAGCCTAGCTGAAGCTTTCATGCTACCACATTCTCATTCTCTGTATGCAAACATTCGTCAGTTCATATTGAAATTCTCGAAAATTAATTTACGCAGCTATACAATATAGTAACAAAAGGCAAAAGCGCTCGCTAGTCACTACCTTGCAAATAACTTATGAAACTATACATAAAAATCAAATCCAACTCACCTTTTATCGAGAGGGTCAAATCTCACTTTTACATCAATGGCGTGGTATTCAAGGCAACTTACTATATGAAAAAGAGAAAAAAATTGACTAAATATGGTTATCATGACCAGTACATTTACCATATATCATAAACCATATACCATGCGCTATAAACCATGCACCATATACCACATAGCTACCGTAATTTCTGTATTAAGCCCCGGGGGGCTTATTTTTTCCCAAACATCATTGAGGGGGGGCTTAATAGAGAGGGGGGCTTAATAGAGAGGGGGCTTATTCTAAATATATACAACAAGTCTGTTTGCGTGTTCGATGGATGTTGCGCGATGGATGTTGCTTGGAGTTTATGCCCACTGGTCCAAGGTATTTAGAAGACGGACTTGTGGTCCCAGGACGCTTCAAAGCGATGTCAAATGAAAAGGCATTGATATATATTTTAAAGAATGAACTAGAAAATAAGGCCGACAAACTGAAACATCTGAAGCTTAACGTCATATGCTCGATGGCATATGTCATATGATAAACAATCGCTCACAAGAAACGAGATTGTAATTACTTTGCTTCAAATTTGGTGTAGATATACTTCATAGGCATAAGCGAATTCATTTTCTTATTCGAAAATGTCAAACTGAACAATTTTCCATTACTTTCGGGCCAATGTTTTCAGGATTTCATCACTAGTATATAAATTTTAGCGGACGCCATGTTTTTTGGTTTTTTTTGTTTGTTTTTTAACAAGTTTATTTGGATCATTTATACTTAACAACAATAGAACATTAATAGTATTACATACATAGCAAGATGACGAAAAATAGTATAAAAATATAATAATAAGATTCCAAAGGGGAAAGGTGAGAACGGGACTCTAAGGCCCATGAAAGGCACCCACCCAAATAAATTTAAAAAGTCTAGAGAAAATTAGATATGGAAGGAAGAAGTGCGAGTGGGTGAGTGAGTAATTCAGTGAGTGAGTGATTTAGTGAGAGTGAGTGTATACGAATGAGTGAGTGATTTAATGAGGGTGAGTGCATGCCAGTGAGTGATTAAGTGAGTGAGAAAGCCAGCGATCGAACGAACATGTTCTGTGACAAGGGCAATCACGGGTCAAGGACCATCTACAAGTCATTTCTGCATCAAAAACTATAAAGTAACCAGAGAGAAATAAACCCGACTAAGATAACATTTAAAGGCACTAGGGCTGGAAAAACGATCAGTAGGCATTTCTTTACATATAGTGTTCCAGATCTTACAGTACGATTAAAATAAGATGCTTGGAAAGTACTAGTTTTACAGAGAGGGACTTGAAGAATGTCACTAGAGGTTTGACTGATCCGAGTACGGGAGTGGTCTACGAAAGAAACATAATTATCAACGTTCAGATTTATATAATTATATAAAGACTTGTAAAAAAATAATAAATCTTTGATTTCTCTGTCGTAAGACAGAGGCAGCAGATTTAAAATTAGCAGTCGCTGCTTGTTACGATATCTCTCCTGGTTTGACTTTCAGGATCCACTAGTTGCTCTGCGTTACACTTTTTCCACTCTTTGTTGGACTGTGCTGTGGACTGGAGACCATACTTGGCTTGCGTAACATAGCATGGGACTTTATCAGCGACAGGTATAGGGTTCGCCTGATTCTTGTGTCCGTTAACAGAGGACAAGTTCTCTTAAGCAATCCAAGCAGCTTGTTAGCTTTCGCGACGATGTTGTTGAAGTGAGATTCCCAAGAGAGTTTGGTCGACATGTGGACACCAAGATCTTTCTCCTTCCGAACATTTTGCAGCTTCTCCGTGCCCAAGCAATAGTCATAAGGCACGGGACTCTTCTTACGTGTCACGGTTAAGACCTTGCATTTGGACGCGTGGAAGCTGATGTTGTTTTCGCAACTCCAATCATTCAAGTTGGTCAAAGTTTGTTGCAGGTTCTCGCAGTCACTTACGAAAGTGATGCTTTTGTAAAGTTTCGTATCATCTGCGTATTAAGCTGTTGATGTTTCGTCCGGTATGACATCGGGAAGATCATTTATGTAGATGACGAAAAGCAAGGGCCCTAGGATGCTGCCTGGAGGAACATCAGAAGTTACAGGTGCCCATTGTGAAGCGACGTTATCCACAACAACTCTTTGACGTCGGCTGGTTAGATAATCGGTAAACTAATGTAGGAGTGGTCCTGTTACACCGTAGCTTTCGAGTTTCTGAAGAAGAACTGAATGAGTCAAATGCTTTGGCAAAATCGAGGAATATAACGTCAGTCTGAATGTTTTTTATCAAGATGATGTCCATGCAATGGTGTGAAGAACTGAGAGAAGATGTGTGACACAAGAACGATTTCTTAGAAATCCACGTTGTAAATCAGTAATAAGATGTATAACGTGATCGTACAGTCTATTATAGACGCAGCGTTCCAAGACTTTACTGAGGATAGGTAACAGCGAGATGGGCCTGTAATTTTCT